>CM052658.1:12099858-12209065 GCA_028533165.1 Leontopithecus rosalia | reverse complement strand
CCCTCCCTCCCTCCCTCCCTCCCTCCCTCCCTCCCTCCCTCCCTTCCTCCCTTCATACCTTCCTTCTTCCTTTCCTCCCTTCCTGCCTTCCTCCCTTCCCCCCCAAAAAAAAAAGAAAAAAAAAGAAAATGAAAACATAGAACTCATTTGTAAAACGTTGCACCACATCTCAGACATTAGCTGTGATGGATAATTTTGTGTGTCAACTTGACTGGGCGAAGAAAGTTTCCCAACTAAAGTCAGACTCCACTCAAAGCATAAGATAATATGAACAATTCAAAGACTAGTATACAATTTTAAGTTCATGGTTAAATCTGGGAACAGAAAGCAGGAAACAACATTTTGAGTAGGATGTTGAGGTGAGCAGCATACTAGTAGTTAAATCAAACACAGTATATTGGTCCACAGCCTGGTTTCAAAACCCAGGAGTCTGAAAATCTATCTTCAATTGCACCTAGAGTTCTTGTACAGTTGGACATCCCTATGACTGCTAAATGATGCCTCTATATTATTTTGTTATTTATGTCAGAATTTATCATTGTTTTTGCAATGACGACATTTAAACTGAAACTGTTCCCCCTTTTTTACTTTAATCATACACTTGCCATCCTGGATTGTAGATTTCTATTTAAATTGCACTTAACTAATTTCCAGAATATCTGTTTATTTATTCATTTATATTTAATCTGCTCAATTGGGGCAAAATACATATAAAATAAAATTACCAGTTTTAATTTTATAGTAGGTGAGATCTGACAAATGTATGCAGTCATATAGCTATACCCTCTAGTACTATGCTGCATAGGAAGGGTGAGGACAGGCACCCTTGTTTTGCTCCTGTTTCTAAGCAGAAAGCGTTCACTCTTTCACTAGGACAGAAATGATGTTAAGTTGTAGGCTTTTCATAGACCCACTTTTCACTTTGGTGAAGTTCCTTCCAGTCTTAGCTTATAGAGAATATTTATCATAATGATTATAGAATTTTGCCCCGTGATTTTTTTCATCTATTAATATCAGCAAATACTTTTCCATTTTAATACAATTTGATAAATTATAGTGATTGATTTTTAATTGTCAAACCAACTTTGCATTCAGTAATGTAATTAATAATGATGCATTTAAAAAAAAATATTTCTGAATTGCTAATATTTCATCGAGGATTTTTGTAACTATTTTCATTATGAAGAATACTTTGTAGTCTTAATTTTTTTCCTCTGGTTTGAATATCAGGATAATACTGTCCTTGAAAAATAAACTAGAAAGTGTTTCCCCCTTTGCTAGTTCCCAGATAAGCTTATGTAGAATGGGGATTATTTCTTCCATAAGTGTTTGGTAGAATTCAACTATGAACCCCTCTGGGCCTAGAATTTTCTTGTGGGAAGGTTAACAACAAATTTATTTAAAATAGAAGTGTTGAGATACTCAGGTTATCTACTTCACCTTGAGTAAGCTCTCCTAGTTTGTGTCTTTCAAGTAATTTATTAATTTCATCTAAATTTTGAAGTTTATTGGGATAAAGTTGTTCATGATGTTTATTATGTTTTTAATGTCTATGCAATATGAAGTGATGTCCCTTCATTTATGATATTAGAATAGGTCTGTATAATTTTTTTTGCAGATAAGTCTTGATAGTATTTTATCAATTTTTACAATTATTTTCACAAATAACTCACTTTTAGGGTTTTCCTTATTGCTTTTCTATTTCCAATTTCTTTGATTTCTATCTGTATGTTTGACTTTTTTTTCTTTCACTTGCTTTGTGTTTAATATACTCTTCTTTTCTTAGTTTCCTAGAGTGAAGTTTAATTTGTTGATTTAAAATCATTATTATTTTTATGGTAAATATTTATTGCTAATATTTTCCCTGTATACACTACTTTAGTTACATCCAACAAATTTTAATGTATAGTGGTTTCATTTTTTTTTGGCTCAATATGTCTCTAATTCCTTTGCACTTCTATGACATGTGTAAGTTAGAATTATGTTGTTTGTTTTCCATGTTTGGGGATTTATATATTTCTGTCATTGATTTCTAGTTTAATTTCATTGTGATGAGAGAACATGCCATATGTTTTCAGTCTTCCTAATTTTACCAAGACTGCTTTTTTTGTTT
Organism: Leontopithecus rosalia; assembly: GCA_028533165.1. Classification (NCBI taxonomy): domain Eukaryota; kingdom Metazoa; phylum Chordata; class Mammalia; order Primates; family Cebidae; genus Leontopithecus; species Leontopithecus rosalia. The sequence goes on along the minus strand of CM052658.1, from coordinate 12,206,952 downwards.
TGTGTTTTTATTTATTTATTTTTTGAGACAAAGTCTTACTCTGCCTTCCAGACTGGAGTGCAGTGGCACAGTCATAGCTCACTGCAGCCTGGAACTCCTGGGCTCAAGTGATTCTTTCACCTCAGCCTCCTGAGTAGCCAGAACTACAGGCTTGCCATGAGGTCTAGATAATTTTTCAACTTAATTCTTTTTTTTTTTCCAGAAACAGTGACTATCTTGCCAGAAGAACTGGTCTCGAATTTTTGACCTTAAATGAACCTCCTGCTTCTGCTTTGTTTACTTTTATCTATCAATTTTTCTATATTTTGTTTACTTTTTTCTATCAGTCACTGAGAGGAATATTGAAATCTTTTAAATTCAAACTGCCAATTTTTGATTTTTCAAATTCAGTAATTAGACCATTTATATTTAATGTAATAATATAGTTTGACTTAAACATACTAGCTTATTGGCTTTGTATATGTCCCATATCCTCTTTGTTAAAACTTTTCTTGTTCTCTAGTGCATTAAGTTTTCTTTAAATGATTCCATTTTCTTCACTTTATGGTGTCTTACTATCAATACTTTATTGTTTTTATCACAGTGATTTCTTTAGGGGCTTTAATAGACATCTTTTAACTTATAAGTCTATCACCAAATAATATTGCATCACTTCACAATAGTTAAGACATTTGCACACAATATACTTTCATACCTGCTCCCGTTTTATGCTATTGCTGTCACATATTTTTCTCATAATATGCTAAAATGAACACTATTCATTACTATTATTTTTATTTTTAAATGATGAGATCTTTTTAAGGTGTGCTTTTAAACTTTTGAAATGAAGTTTCAAAGTTGAAATGAAAATGTCAACTTTTCATTTTCTGACATTGTACAGATAGCCACTCATTAACTGACTTTATCATCACTGGTCAGTAAGTACACATACAACCATATTTTTTTCCAATCCCTTGCACTTATTTCTAATTTATATTTTTGTATTAATCCATAACTCAAATAATCAGATCAGTTGCTTGAATATTATGTACGTAGATAGTTTATATGCATCTTGTTATTCTGAAGTTTACCCTTGAAATGCTTTTTAATACACTTTATTTTATAAATGTTCCTTTAGGTACAATATGGTTCTTTCTATAAAAAAATTGCTTAAGTTTAATTTTACACTGATGCCTGATAAAAAACATCTACACATATTTTGCATTCTATTGTGACATGCAGTTTTAACTAATGCTTGTTAATAAAATATTTTAATCGTTACCATTTATGAACAGTTCTGTTTTTGTTGTAATAAGAGCATAACCAGAATGTTCAAATGACTGAATTAGAACTATTAGAATCCTGAAATAGACATTTCCAGGAATTTAATGCTTGAGAATAAATTTATATGATTTTAGCTTTATGAAAAATGAATTAGTTCTTCAAAAGCGCTGAGCACATTGATTTGAAAATTTGTACCTTATTCACTAGCAGCTGCAGTAAAACACTCCCTTATATAAAAGTCAAGGAAAACATTACCTAGAACTATGTTTAAATGAGGTGATTTTTCATTCAAACTATAGCCTGGTCATAAAAAGCTAGGGGTCACATTTACGATAGAATTCTATAACAGGATTTAGTTCAAATAAAGACCTTAGTTACACCTGGGTATCTTGCTCAACCTGACCAGGATTAATGTAAAATGGTTTTATTTTCAATATTTAATATTTTTAAGGTAAATTATCTCCAGGCATTTTGAGCTAGTATGGCAGCAGGAATATCAACATTTCTTGGAAAATAATACAGAGATAAATCCCATTAGTTCTGAATCTGATTCTCTTAGGTACATGAAAATCATACAGAGATGGCTCCATACTTTGAGGCTCATAAAATTGCTATAGGGGACCATAAATTAGCTCTGTGAAGTTCACTTTATCCCCAGGAGACTCTGTGAAGAGCAACACGATTTGAACTATGCATGTGTGGTAGAGAGAATTAATGCAGCAGGAAGAAAATCACTTTAAAATTAAATTTAACTCACAGTAGCAAAAAGACCAATGTGTGAATTGAAATTAGACATCCATAGTGACTGAAAATGTGACTATTAGTCTCTCTAAAAATAAAATTATGAGCCTAAGAAGTATTTAAAAATGTAGAGGAAGCATAGTGTTTATATCAACAACTAAATATAATATTTGTGAATCTCTAGGGACCTAGATAGAGAATAAAACCTATCTGCTCTTTTTGCTTCTTGCTGATATTTAACCAATTCCTCAATTTTAGGGGACTGTTTTCTGCTCTGTGCTCCTAACAGTGAGTTAGGGGGGATCAAAGAGATACCTTAGTTGGTTCTTTTTATTCTGATAATGAGGAGAAAGGACAATAATGTAACTCACTGATTGGGATTTACACTATTTTTCTATAAATTGATCATTGAACTTTCTTCCTTTTGACATTAGAAAATCCTAGATGTGGTTCAACTTATCTGCTATCAAACTATTAAAAGATGTCAGAGTACCATTTTTGGCACTAAAAGTTAGAAATAGGTAATTGTTCAGTCTTTTTTAAAACAAATGACAATTTAGTGATATAGTTTCTGAAACACAACTTCTTCCAATTTACTTCAAAAATCCTTTAGGGGAGTTCATTCTGCTAAAACGTGTATGCATTCCCTTTGTCTACCTTTTGAGGCCTTTGTGTTGTGTAATTTCCAGCTCTCTAGTCTTATTTTTAACTATTTTCTTCATGTGTCCTGAGTTCCAGCAAATGTGAATCATTTTCCCTTCATTCCTTCCCTTTTATGCTTCCGCTAAAGCCAGTATTGTTTGGCTTCTCCCCCGTTGCACTCCTCTCTACCCTCTGCTCAACACTTACTCCTTCATTCTGTCCTGCCAGGGACCTCCAAGCAGGGGCAAAGGGAGAAATTCTCTCCCATGATTCTCCAGGATACATTTTTGTTGCATTCTGTTATTCTGATGTAATTCTAATAGAAACTCTGTTTTATATCTACCATGGTGTTTAACACATTGTAAGAACTTAATGAATATAATTTAAATACATGCTAAATAAATTCAGAATTAATATAACATGGAGAAAAAATAGCTTTAGGAGTTCATAGGTAGGAAGCACTTCTTTCAGTTTTTCAGCTACTTTTAGAACTAGTGTTAAAACTTTTCTTGAATGGAAACTATGGCGCCCTAACACCTAGACAGAAATGTAGGTGGATAGGGCTCATTTCTGAAAAGAAATTGACTTCTAAGCATAAAGGCAATGGTTAAATTCTAAAGGAAAAAGTATCTTTGCATATACAAAAATTTTCAAAAATTATTTGTTAAAATGCTATAAACAAAATAACATATTGATACATAATCAGTAAAAAATGTGATAACACTCTTGATAAGAAAAATACATGCTTAACTTAGGAGACACAGTTTTACTCCTATATCATCACTGTGACCACAGACATGGGATTTACACTGATTGGGCACCCTTTGGGTGTTGAAGGAACCTGTGTTTTCCCAGAAACACATGGGTTCAAAAATAAACCTGGAGGTTATTAGGAAGTAGGAATGGATTTTGAGAAAGTAATTAATTTCCCATTACAGTAGGATTGTGATTGATTTTTATTATCTCTCCTATTGTTTTCTAAGTTTCCAGATATTCTAGTAATCATGAAATTATTACTTTATTATTATATGATTAATTCTGTGGGTATGTATTATTTTTAAGAAATAAAAGCAACTCTGTTGCATGTGAGATGGTTGCAAGTGACTCTGCAGGAAGTGGAGTTATCCTCTTAGCTGTGTTAGAGATCAAACCAACCTGGCCTTAAAGGCACCCAAAAGAGGGCTGGTAAATTGAGCAGAGAGTCTGAGAATCTCCAATAACTGTTCTGAAATTTCACCATTATTCCTGCTGCTCTTCCTAAGCGGTTTTTAGGAAAACTATATTTCTTAGAGAGACACATTTTTGGGCAGAAAATGAATATGGAAAAATGGGGAACTATGTTGCTTTAGTTCAAAATAAAAGACTTCAACTAATAACATAAATATAGATTATGAGTTAATAACATAACAAATTAGAAGAGATTTTTCTCTCTCAAAAACATGAAATCTTTGTTTCTTTTTATGTGTGTGTGCAAGTGTGTGTGTGTGTGCATGTGCACAAGCCACTTTAAAACTGAATTTATTTATACAAACAATAGTTGTGTTACATGATGTTTGATATAGGTCCTCTTCAGCTTTCAAGTGTATAATTCAAATCATGTATAGCAGATCTAATTCTTTTTTTTTTTTTTCTTTTTCTTTTTTTTTTTTTTAATTTTTATTGCATTTTAGGTTTTGGGGTACATGTGCAGAACATGCAAGATAGTTGCATAGGTACACACGTGGCAGTGTGTTTTGCTGCCTTCTGCCCCCTCACCCATATTTGGTATTTCTCCCCATGCCATCCCTCCCCTGCTCCCCGCCCGCTGTCCCTCCCCTATTTCCCCCAATAGACCTCAGTGTGTGGTGATCCCCTCCCTATGTCCATGTGTTGATCTAATTCTTCCTCTTTCATCTTCCATGTCAGATAACAAGCAGACAGAGGAAAAGAAATAATTTTGGTCAAATTACTGATAATATTTTCTAGAGTTGTACAATCTATGTTAATCATCTATCCTGAACTTGCATTTGAGTCAATACCAAAAATACCTGGAAGAGTTTCTAACTTTTCAGTTTTCAAGTCTCTGAGCCTGCAAGCCTCTGACTATAAGAAATTTTTAGAGAGAAGGCAAAAGTTACCTTTCTAAGACAAAATTCAATCAACTTTTGAAATACTGCCCTCTCTGGTCTGCACTCTGACCATGTTTCTGGATAATCCTATGCACATGTCACCATATGCATTAGAATGCCTATTTCATTAGAATGCAACCTGTAACCTAAGACCAAACACCATAAAAACCCTGGAAGAAAACATAGGCAAAAGCATTCAGGACATAGGCATAGGCAAGGACTTCATGACTAAAACACCAAAAGCATTGGCAACAAAAGCTAAAATAGACGAATGGGATCTAATTAAACTCCAGAGCTGCTTAGCAAAAGAAAAAATCATTAGAGTGAACCAGCAGTCAACAGAACGGGAAAAAATTTTTGCAATATACCCATCTGACAAAGGGCTAATATCCAGAATCTACAAAGAACTAAAACAGATTTACAAGAAAATGAACAAACCCATTCAAAAGTGGGTGAAGGATATGAACAAACACTTTTTAAAAGAAGACATTTATGAGGCCAACAAATATATGAAAAAATGCTCATCATCACTGGTCATTAGAGAAATGCAAATCAAAACCACATTGAGATACCATCTCAAGCCAGTTAGAATGGCGATCATTAAAAAATCTGGAGACAACAGTTACTGGAAAGGATGTGGAGAAATAGGAACACTTTTACACTGTTGGTGGAAGTGTAAATTAGTTCAACCATTGTGGAAATCAGTGTGGTGATTCCTCAAGGACCTAGAAATAGAAATTCCATTTGACCTAGCAATCCCAATACTGGGTATATAGCCAAAGGATTATAAATTGTTCTATTATAAAGACACATGCACACATGCAGCAGTGTTGCAGCACTGTTTACAATAGCAAAGACCTAGAACCAATCCAAATGCCCACTGATAACAGACTGGACAAGGAATATGTGGCATATATACAGCATGGAATACTATGCAGCCATAAAAAATGATGAGTTCGTGTTCTTTGTAAGGACATGGATGAATCTGATAACCATCATTCTGACAGAATGACAGCAAACTGACAGAACAGAAAATCAAACAGTGCATGTTCTCACTCATAGGCGGGTGTTGAGCAATGACAAAACAAGGACAAAGGGAGGGGTCTGTTGGGGGAGAATACGGGAGGGACAGCAGGAGTAGGGAGGTTGGGGAGGGATAATATGGGGAGAAATGCCAGATATAGGTGATGGGGGAATGGAGGCAGGTAACCACATTGCCGTGTGTGTACTTATGAAACAATCCTGAATGTTCTGCACATGTATCCTAGAATTTAAAGTGCAATAAAATACATGTATATACATATATATACGTATTTATATATATATAATGCAACCTGTAACCTCAGGGTAACTGATCACTCTGGGAAAGCATTTTATGAGCATTTTTGTCCAAACCTTTGTATTTGGACAGCAGGAATATGAATGGATTTTTCTTTTCCTTTTATTTATTTATATTTATTTTTAACTTATTTTCCCTAAGTTATTGGGGTACAGGTGGTATTTGTTTACATGACTATGTTATTTAGTGGTGATTTATGAGATTTTGATTTACCCATCGTATACACTGCACCATATTTATAGTCTTTTATCCCTTGTCCCCCATTCACTTCTCTCCCCCAAGTCCCCTAAGTCCATTATATCATTCTTATGCTTTTGTGTCCTCATAGCTTAGCTCTCACATGTCAATGAGAACACACAATGTTTGGTTTTCCATTCCTGAGTTACTTCACTTAGATAATAATCTCCATTCTTAACCAGGTCACTGCAAATACTCTTAATTCATTCCTTTTTATGGGCTCAGTAGTATTTCATCACACACACACACACACACACACACCCCTCTGTCTGTCTGTCTATCTATCTATCATCTATCTATCTATCATCTATATCTCAGTTTCTTTATCCAGTCATTGTGTGATGGGCATTTGGGTTGGTTTCACTATTTTGCAATTGTGAATTGTACTGTTATACACGTGTGTGTAAGCATTTTTTTCTAATGACTTTTTTTCCTCTGGGTAGATACCCAGTAGTGGGATTGCTGAATCAAATGATAGGTTTACTTTTAGTTCTTTGAGGAATCTCCACACTGTTTTCGATAGTGTAGAGTAACTAAATGGTAGTTCACATTCCCACCAGCAGTGTAGAAGTGTGCCTTATCGCTGTATCCACATCAACTTCTGATTTTTAATCTTTTGATTATGGCCATTCTTGCAGGAATAAGGTGGTATCATATTGTGGTTTTAATTTGCATTTCCCTGATCTTTATGATGTTGAGCATTTTTTCATATGTTTGTTGGCCATTTGTATATCTTCTTTTGAAAATTGTCTATTCATGTCATTAGCCTACTTTTTGATGGAATTGTTTGTTTCTTTTTCTCATTGATTTGTTTGAGTTTGTGTAGATGGTGGATAATATAGACTGTCAGATATATATATTGTGCAGATTTTCTCCCACTCAGGGTTCTCTGTTTACTCTGCTTACTGTTCACTTTGCTGTGCAAAAGCTGTTTTGTTTAATTAGGTCCCAGCTATTTAGTTTGTTTTTATTGTATTTGCTTTTGGGTCCTTTGTCATGACATCCTTGCCTAAGCCAATGTCTAGAAGGGTTTATTATACACATATCTACTACTGAAATATTATATGGCAGCATAATTACAAATTTTTAAAATCACCCTGATGATAGTCTGGTAATCAATCATAATTAAGTACTATCACCTGAAAGCTGCTTTATAATTTCTTAGTGAGGATGGTACAGAAATATAGGGTGTTAGTCATTAATAATTGTGCAGTACACTTTCACTTATTTCAAGATGAAAATGGGGTTTAAAGTTGATTATACAAAGGTGTTTTAAAATTTTTATGCCAACCAGCATATCCATGAAGCAGGGAAATACAACATGTATTTTAAACATAACTCCAATTAGGTTGGGTATTAAAAGTTAATTCTTAATTAATTATAAGTATTATTTTAAATGTTTATATTTTAACTTTAAAAAATTTTGTTTCAAGTCCACCTGTGCAAGTTTGTTATGTAGGTAAATTGCATGTCATACGGGTTTCGTGTACAGATTATTTCATCATCCTGGTAATATGCAGAGTACCCAATAGGTAGTTCTTTTATCTTTAGCTTTTATCCCCAAGTAGGCCTCAGTGACCGTTGTTTCCTTCATGTGACCTTACGTAGTCAATGTTTTGCTCTGATTTATAAGTGAAAACATGCGATATTTGCTTTTCTGTCCCTATGTTAGTTCACTTTGGGTAATGACCTCCACCTCCATCAATGTTGCTGCAAAGGACATGATCTCATTCTTTTTTAAGACTGCACAGTATTTCGTGGTGAATATGTACCACATTTTCTTTTACCCAGTCTACTATTGATTGGCATCATGGTTGATTTTATATCTTCACTATTGTGAATAGTGCTGTCATAAACCTACACATGCATGTGTCTTTATGGTAGTATGATTTATATCCTTTGGGTATTTATATCCTTTTTTGGGTATATATCCAATAATGGAATTGCTGGGTTGAATGATAATTCTGTTTTGAGTTCTTTTAGAAATCACTAAACTTTTTTCCATAATGGCTGAATTAAGTTATGTTCCCACTATCAGTGTATAATCCTTCACTTTTCTCTACAGCCTAGCCAGAATCTGTTATTTTTTGACTTTTTAATAATAGCCACTCACTGGTATGAGATGGTATCTCATTGTGGTTTCGATTTGTATTTCTCTAACGATTAGTGGTGTCAAGCATTTTGTCATATGCTTTTTGGCCACTTGCATGTCTTCTCTTGAAACATGTTAATGTTCTTTTCCCACTTTTTAATGAGGTTGTTTGTTTATTGCTTGCTAATTTGTTTAAGTTCCTTACAGATTCTGGATATGAGACCTTTGCCAGGTACATAGTTAGCAAATATTTTCTCCTATTCCATAGATTGTCAGTTTAGTGTGTTGATAGTTTCTTTTGCTGTGCAGAAGCTCTTTGGTTTAATTAGATCCAGTTTTTCAGTTTTGCTTTTGCTACAGTTTTTTGTCGTCTTCGTTATGAAATCTTTGTCAGGTCCTATATCCAGAATTGTATTTCCTAGTTTATCTTCCTGGGTTTTTATAGTTTTAGGTTTTACATTTAAGTCTTTAATCCACCTTGAGTTTATTTTTGTATGTGATATAAGGAACAGGTCCAGTTTCGTTCTTTTGCATATAGCTCTCCAGTTATCCCAGCATAATTTTTTCAATGGAAATCCTTTTCCCATTGCTTTTTTTTGTTGACCATGTGGAAGATCAGATGGATCTAGGTGTGAAGCAGTTTTTTTGGGCTCTCTGTACGTGCTTTTTATTCAACACATTTTTATTTCAGTAGGTCATCTGAAAAAGATTCTGGGTCTGTTCTTCAGAACATGTAGCTATTTAATAATTCCCAGTTTTGTAAGCACCAAATTCACAATGTTCTGGATATTTAAAACAATTTTTTGATTATAACCAGTTAACTCAAACAATTATATTTGTTGATTGGAAAATTGAATGAATGAAGGGAGAAGATTTACTCCTGGGGTTCTGTTTTATTTATTTATTTTTAAATGAGCCAGACACTATACTCATGACCTCATTGGTTAGTTCTCTTATTCATACCATTTCATTGATTATCAGTAAGGTGACATGAAACATACAGACTCATGTACTTTGTGAGTCTCAAAGCCAAGATTAGAGCTCAATTCTAATAGACTCTCAGCCTCTCTTGTAATAGCTCAACTCATCTACCTCTGAGAAAGGTACAGTGGACACAAGGACTTCATCCTTGCCTTCTGAAAGCACTTGATCTGGGATCCAGCATTGGCTACCAGGTGCTGACCTTCCTTAGACTGTTGCTGCTCTGCTACTCTCTGGCAATCTAATCTCAGCTGGCCTAGCCCTGCTCTGAAAACTCTAAAGCAGGGTTGCAGGCAGGAAACTGGCACAAATTTATGAATATGTGTGTGTGTTTGTCTTTCAGAGGACTGCTAGGTCAGACAGAATGAATCAGAAAAAAACTTCAGCAGCCTCTGGACTCTCTTCCTATTCTACTTATTCCCTTCCTTCCTATCCATTGTTCCTCTCCTTGACTTTTCAACCAGTTTGTCCCTACCCTTCCAGCTGAGTCTCCCCTCCTCACCATCCCTTAGTATATCACTTGTAAATTCACCTGGTTCACCACTAGTGGTGTTTAATCTATACTTCAGCAAACAGCCATCATCCTGAAAACTTTTTGTATAGTAAACTTTTGAATATTTCTAATAAACTGGTTTTTAGACCTGTGGATTGACAATATTTATTGTTTCTTCATTTTTTTCATTATATAAATTCATTATATAACTGTCTTTTTAAAGACAGTTTCATTTCATAAGGGAACTATAGGTAGGATGATATGACATATATTTTATAACTTTTTAACAGCTATGGATGTAAAATAAATTAGTAGGTGAAGGAAAAGTGAGAAGATTGAGATTCATGGTCACCATGGGGATTGGTGCTATGCCAAGTTTGATCAATCTGTGCTGACCCAGTTCTTTGTTAATATGGACAATAAGGAATGTGCTCTATTTATGAGCCTGAAGGCCCAGGGTCAGACCAGTTCAGCAATATTTTACAACATCACTTTTTCACTTATGGATTCTCTCTCATATATCATGAGTCCTGCCTGCTCAACCATTTCATGCATATCAGCATACACACATGCTCTCAAACCATCCATCTTAAAATAAACAAAAACCACACCAAAAGAAAAAACAAAACCTCAAATGTCCTTTGACTCCATATAACTCTTCAGCTAACACCACATATTTTTCCCTCTTTCATAGAAAAATCTCTTAAAACTGTGTTCTATCTTCCCTGTCTTCCACTTCTCACATCTCTTAAGTCCATCCAATTTGACTTCCATCCCAATGATTCAAACATGCTTGAAAAAAATCATCACTTGTTTTTATTTTTCATGTTGCCAAAACCTATGGGAACTCTTTTCTTATTAATTTCTTAGGAATAGTGGACCCAGCCCACTATTCCTTCTTTCTTTCAACACTCTTTATTTTTATTTTTAGTTTGTTACTTATTATTTTTAAAATTTTAAGTTCCAGGATACATGTGCAGAATGAGCAGGTTTGTTACATAGGTATACGTCTATACTCTTCATATTGGCTTCTGTGATACTGCACTCGCTTGGTTTCCCTCATGCCTTCTTGGCTGGTCCTTCTCAGTGTCACTTCTTGGACACTCTCTTATCAGGTCTTTAAAATCTGGAATGTTTTAGGGCCAGTCCTAGTCCCTCTTCTCTTCTAACTACTTGGCCGCCTCAATGGTATCTTGTCTCCCAGCCTTAAATAGCTTTTATTACTGATAGTTTAAATCTTTTTATTATCAACTCATAATCAATTACCAATAGGGAGTTTTAATAGTTTAGTTTTGTAAAAAATGAAACCACAACCTGCTATCACTAACTTGTTCCTTTCCAAGTCTTCTGTAATTTCAGTAAAAATGGCTTTTTCGTCAACTGGTATCTAATACTTTATACCTTAAACTCATTTCTCAAATCCTCATCTCTACGTTCACTGCCTCCATCCAAATCCAGCTGGGATTATCTCTCACCTGGGAAAATGAAAATTGCCTCAAATCTTATCTTCCTGCTTATCTTCTAGCTCTTCCCCAATCCATTCTTCACATATCAGCCACCGTGTCATACACAACAGTAAAAGAAAGCATGTTGCTCCCTTGTTTCATATTAATTTATTAGCTTCTCATTTCTCTTACAAATAAGTCAGATATTTTCAATCTCTTTCAAGCATGTTAATAGACCTGTATCCTTTTCCAGTTTTATTTCATATGGCTCACCATCTTCAATAGTCTCCAGACCCTCTGTTCTGCTTTCAGATTATTCAGCACACAAAACCTTTCCTACCTCAGAGCCTTTGCAATTGCCACTACTTATGCTTTGGATGCTCTTCCCTCAGCTAATATTGTGGTTGGCTCTTATTCATCATTTATTTCTTGACACAAATACCAATACCACCACCTAAGAGATTCCTTTTCTTGTGACCACAAAGTTGACTTCTCCCACTCTTCTGTATCACATCCTGTTGTTTATTTTTCTTGCAATCTTCATCAAAATTTGGAAATGTCTTATTTAGATATTTATTTGTTTGTTATTTGCCTTGCTGTTATTATTTGTGATCAGAATGGGTACCTTGTCCATAATGCCTGAAACATAGTAGGCATTAAGTGTTTGATGAATCCTGGGTCACAGGATCTTATAGTTGGCTTTGGGAAAGCAAGAGACATAAAAATGTCAGTATTAGTTGAAGAGAAAAGTCAAGTAAGATTAAAAAGCTGTGCCTAATTAAATTCTATGCGAATGGATGGATAAGAAATGTTATAAGCATTAGAAAAGGTAGAACCCTTGTAAGAAAAAAGGAAATATGCATATGAAACAGAGGGACATAAAAAGAGCCATGTTTTACACAAGAGGAAATTCAAGAATTTGAAGATATGAATTAAGCAAATAGTATGACCTGATGCACGATTTAAAGGTGAAAGAATTGCAATCTTAGGAATAGATTACATTGTTAGGGCTTTAAATACTAAGTTGAGAAATTTGGACTTTTCTTTGAGCAAAGAATCAGTAAAATTTGGGGGCAAAGAAGCAGTGGTTGGTGTGATATATTAAAGGTTAATTTAATGAAGTGGTCTATTACAAGTGAAAAAAAGAAGAGATAATGTAGAAAGAATGATTAGGAAACTATTATACTGGTACATGAAAGCATTGGTTAGGAATAGAGTAGCAGTGACTATGGAATGGGAAAGGAGGGGATGCATGTAGAAGGCATTTCAGAGTAACCAGCAAGAATTGTTGATTAAATATGAATTGGATATGATGGGAATGTGTGAACAATTACTAGAAGACAAAATTGAGTTTGGGTCAAATACTTATAAATTTTAAGGTGAAAAACAGTATTATTATTCACAGATGATATAGTTGTGTACTTAAAACATTCTAAAGAATCCCTGAATACAGAATTAAAATTAAAAAATGAATTTAGTATATGTGCTGGACATAACACCAATATATAAGAGTAAAATTTAAAATATATTACACTAGCAGACAATGATAGAAAATATAATTTTAATAAGATTTTATAATTAACAGCATCAACAGACAACAAATTCCTACAACAAAACTGAATAAAAGCTGTGAAAAACCTCTACACAGAAAACCACAAAACTTTATTAAGGAGGAATTAAATGAATGAGGTGATAATTTCTGCTTATAGATTGTAATATTTTAAATATGTCAGTTCTCCTCCAAATGTATAGATTCAATAATAATATCAATCAAAACTAATTTCTGGGAATTGACAAACTTATTCTAAAATTAATCTGGAAAGGTAGAACGGTGCTTGGGCTGTGTGCTGAAGAGGACTTTATGCAGGACTCATAACACCAAGGTTGCTGTGAGCTAACTGGCAGGTGTTTGGTGATGAGCTGAGTGCAGGAGGGCTACACGTCCTGGACCATGAAGAAAGGAAGACATAACTGATCTGCTTTTTCTTTTTGCCTTCCCCTGATCCTGTCAGCTTGATTCCTTTTCACTTATTAGAACTCCACAGCCATGTGACTTGATCTAGCCAATAAAACACCTTCAAAGTTGATGTTGGTACAGGCTTGAAAAATGCTTGCATATTTCTGTTTCATTTTTCAGCATCTTGCCACTACCATGAAAACACATGTAGGCTGATCTGCTGTAGGAATGCATGCATTAGTCTGTAGTGCTATAAATAAATATCTGAGGTTGGGTAATTTATAAAGAAGAGGTTTATTTGGCACACGGTTCTGTAGGCTGTACATGAAGCATGGTGCCAGCATCTGCTTCTGGTGAAGCCTCAAGGAACAATCATGGCAGAAAGGGGAGCCATCATATCACATAGTGAGAGAGAGCAAGAAAGAAAGAGAGGTACCAGGCTCTTTTAAACACCAGATCTCTTGTGAATGCATTACCGCAGGGAATGCACCAAGCCAATTCATGAGGAATCCACTCCCATGACCCAAACCCCTCCCACCAGACTCTACCTCCAGCACTGGGGATTACATCTCAACATGAGATTTGAAGGGGAAAAACATCCAAAGTATATTAATGTGAGATATATTTTTTCACATATTTATTTGTATATTTACATTTGAAGTCTACATACATGCTGTAACTCCAGTGTAATAAAAAATATGAACCCTTAACATGTAGAAACAGCTCTGAGAACACAATGTTCTCTTTTTTCTTATGTCTCACATAGAAAATAAATGGTTAAGAAAGGCTGGAAAAAATAGGCTTAACAGGAATATGGGACAGACATTGACAGCATTGCTAAGCATTGCTAAGGGCATGCCAAGGAAGCAAGAATACAAATCCATATAAAAGTCTTTAATGCTCAATGTATCATTTTGGCTAAGGCCACCTTAGACTAGCTAATCTCCAGCCCAGCACCTGCTAACCAAAGACAGATGAATGAACTCCATAGTAATCAGCCAAACCTAGCACAGATCAGCAGAACTGACTATCGACCCATAGATACATGAGAAGTAAAAATGGCTGCCATTTAAAATGACTAAGTTTTGGTGTGGATTGTTAATCAATAATAGCTAACTGATATCACGAAGGAGATATAGGATTAAACAAAACACAAAGAACCCTGCCTCCATATTTCTTATTTCAAAGTAATAAATAGGCTGTATGTCAGGTAATGATAAATGCTCTGGAAAACATTAAAGAGCATAAGACACATAGGGAGATTTGCTTCAACACAGCTAAATTATGTATGTACAATAAAAACTATTTCATGTTTAATTACAAAAATGAACTTTTTCAGTTTCGTTTTTTTTTAAAAATAAAACTTTTACTTTAGATAAGTTTTGTATTTAACGAAGAAATTGTGAAGATAGTTCTGAGAGTTCTCATACTCCATGCTCAACTTCTCCTATTTCTAGTAGCTTACCTTAGTATTGCACATTTATTAAAATTAAGGAATCATTACTGATAAATCATCAAGTCCATATGTCATTCAGGTTTCCTTAGTGTCTGTCTAATGTCCTTTCTCTGTTCTAGAATCCCTTCCAAGGGCATGTTATATTTAGTCCTCATGTTTCCTTAAGATCCTCTTCACTCTTGCAGTTTCTCGACTTTTCTTAGGCTTTGATGATGATAGTTTCAAGGAATACTGGTCAGTTATTTTGTGCTATGTTACTTCATTTAGACTTTTTGGATGGTTTTCTCATTATTACACTGGGGGATGGTGTTTTTGGGAGAAAGACAACAAAGTTAAAGTGCCATTGTAATCACATCATATTGAGTACACGGTATCAACATGACTTATCCTGGCTGATGTTAACCTTGATCACCTGACTGAGGTGGTGTTTGCCAGGTTTCTTCATCACAAAGTTGCTCTTCTTTCTCCTTTTCCAGTTTGCTTTTCTTGGAACAAAGTTATCATAAATAGCCTAGAATTAAAAAGCTCCATCTCATTGAGAACAGAGTATCTACATAAATTATTTGAAATTCCTTTGCAAGGGAAATTTGTCATTTCTCTCCCGTTTATTGACTTCTTTTAATATTAATGCAGACCCCTAAATATATTTTCTCTATAAAATAGTATTGGGACAATCCAATACTATTTTATTTACTTTGTTGCTTGAATTGTTCCATCTTTGGCACTTGGGAGCTATTTCAGTGGGTTCCTCTCTCCCTTTGACATACCTACGTAACTGTGTGTGCGTGCGCAGGGTGTGTGTGTGTGCATTGTGCATACACTTCCTTCCTTCCTGGCACTGTAAAATGCTTTAAAATTATCTGATATATTTCCTGCCCCAGTTCTAGATTCAGCTATTCCTCTAAGGAATTGAACTGGGTTTTGTTGTTGTTTATTTGTTTTAATTGAAGAATGGTGTTAGAACTACTAAACTCTAGGTGCTAGTTGTGCTTATTGCTGTTAGGTTATTGTTTGCTTCTATGTTCTCAACAGACAGAATAATGGAATATGTGTGCATATACAATTGCCATTTAAGAAATTCAGATTTTTATCTACACTTTATTTATTACCATAGTTAAAATATACTTATATGAAAAGTAGTTTATTATTTTCCTATTAGGACATAACCTCTGTAAGTTTGTTATTATGCTTCCCAGTAGCTGGAAAAAATGTTATATCTTTCAAGAACAATTCTTAAACTTGCACATTTAGAGAAAATATTTCTTCCCCATTATCATTCTTAATAGTGCTTAGTTACTGATTGTGTTACCTGTAATGATAATTAAGGAACTATTGAGGCGAGTAATGCTGAATAACTTTCACAAATCCCTGGAATTACAAATCACAAAGTTTTTTGATTAAAACCTTAAAATATCTGTTAAAGAAGACACTTAAGTAAGTGAGCCTGCATAATGCTACTTTTTATAGTCACTTTAATGTAAAGTAATGAGGGGAGTCACTGTTATAGAGTAATCAAGGAAGAACTCCTTGAAATTTTGTGGACGTATCAGAATACAAATATATGTATATTTTAAATAACATTGACTGTATTAAAAATCTGGAAGATAATAAAACTCTTTATTAGACAAATCAAAACTGAGATGTTCCACATATGAGATTATAATAACAGAGTACTATAAGCATCAAAATGTTCCAGCTCAATGTGTTAACATTGTATTTTTCTCTTTGAAATATATTTGAAATATTTTTGCATTCCACAACTAAAGCCTGTACTGAACTAAATTTTGTATTTTCATCTCGAGTTTGTAATTATTATTATGTGCATCATTCTTTATGCAAAATATTGATAAACTCTGAAATACTGTTTTATAATTCCATTTACTCCTATTAAATTGCCCCAGCATGTTATGTTGCTTGAGTTAAGATGCATATTTTTATAAATATTTTAGGTGTATAAAAATATATAGCAATTAATATAATGAACAGCTTTACAGACAACACAGAGGTTAAGAAAAAAAGTCATTACATATATAGTTACTGACCCTCCCTTTTTTCTTCTATTTCATAAACTTTCCCTCCACACTTAATTACTATTCTGAATATGATGTTTATCACCTTTTCATGCTCTTACGCTTTTAGAGTTAAGTGTGTGAATCCATAAATATTTTGTATTGAAGTATTTCATATTTTTATACTTTATTACTTTGTATATATATATATGTATGTATATATATATAATTCTGGAACTTACTTTTTAAATTCCCAATTATGTTTTGAAACTTGTTTGTATTTCTTCACCTAATTCTACATCAGGGATTAGTAAACCAGAGCTTGAAGGGCAAATTGAGATTGCTTCCTGATTTTGTAAATAAAGTTTTATTGGGATATTAGCCATTGAACCTGGCTTGGCTATGGATTGTCTATGACTTATTTTGTGCTACAGTAGCAGAATTGAGTAATTGTGACAGAAACTTTATGGCCCACATAGCCTGAAATCTTTACTGTTTGATCTTTTACTGCAAAAGTTTGCTGACTTCTGCTCTAGATCATGCAGTGTGTTTGCTATATTGCATTCTAGTAGAAGAAGAATATGCAATTTGTGAACTTTATTTAGTTTTCCCCTTATTGCTAGGTAATTACACTTTTTACAATTTAAATGTCTCCAGCTTTTCTTCCATTACAATTCCTGATTTTCACAGCTGTCTAGTTTACTGAATATAATATGAAATGGGAAATTATATAACTAGACTTATTGAAACTGAGTCTAAAATATGAAGAGAATATTGAATGAGAATTTTGGAAATGTCTCTAAACATTACATATGTTAGTTTAGGACATGTATTACAGCATAGAGTCTTGTTTTTCTCCTAATTTTAATTCCTCAGCTATGTTTCTAATGGTTAATATTTCTTTCAGGGCAGAAAAGTGTTCCTGTGTTATGTACAATGAAATATGGTAGAGGCTATGGAGAATGTGAAATGGAAGAAATGTAGGTTGATCCCTTAGCCTGTAACCCATCTCTCTTGGCAAAATCTCAACTTTGGCTATAAGAAAAATACAAAGGTGTGACCTTCAAAAGAAACCAATGAAATACAGCAACAGATGCCTAGTAAAAACACTTCCTGAAATAAATTACAAATTGATGGTGGAACTGGAGAGAGAAGTTAACGCTGAAAAATCCTTCAGCTGTTCTTTAAGGGATCAAGAGAATGAAATACACCTGCCTGCTGGTAAACATGCATAACAAGACCTTTGCATCAATCATCCTGTGTTCTGAAAGGCAGCAACACTATTCTGATTTCAGAATCTTGAATTTTCTTAATGAATTCTCTGCTGGAATACCACATGCTGTTCTATTAAATCTGTTTCATGAGACAAGCAGGATTTGTATTCAAATAATTGTATATTGATCATTTTGGTAGAAGAGGGAAAAAATGAGACTGACTGAATGAGAATGCAATGTGGCTTCCCTAAACCTAAATTTATTCTATTTTTCAACCTTCTCCTCATGCAAGTGCTTCCTAATGTAGGCTGAAGCTATCCATTTAAGCATGACTTATTCATGTTCAAAAATGATTGATTTAGATAGCCAATGAAATACTGAACTCCCCGTTATTATTGCTTGACATACTTGCACTACAGATACTGATGGTTTAAAGCAGCAAAATTGATCATATGGAGGATCAGCTAGAATGCCAAGATGGATCAGTGACAGCCACGTTGACTTTTAAATACAGTTATAACCATAAAAGCAAATGGGTAAGAATGGTATTCTGAGAATCCATTTATCCCTCATAGTGACTTCTATGGAAGATTTGTTAAGTTTAAGCCATAAGAAGAAATAGTTTTCTTACCCACAATTTGGCAAATGATATGCTGATGTTGGTAAACTGATATCTACCTTAAACATCATGGTCAGGTATGAGGTATTAGCAAACAATTCAGCACAAATGAGGGTTTAAAAAAGGCTAAAGCCAGTTTTCCCAAACCTGTACTCTTAAGCCGTCATTTTTAGGGAGAATTTATTTTTAATTTTTAGTCCAAGTGAGAACTATCTATCTACACATCAAATCCTAAGGTGTGGATGAAAGGATGTTATCTTTATAAGAAAAATTAACATTTTTGGACAAGAATTTAAATTATAACAATCCAACTATGGGTAATATTTAACTCTTGAAAAGGAAACTTTAAAAGGCAGTTGGCTTTGTTTCTTGTGGGACTTTCAGAAGAAAATTTAAATCAGTCAAACATATTTTAGAATTGTGGAGAAAATAAATAAGCTCACCTTTTTCCTCCCTCCCTCCCTCCCTCCCTTTCCTTCCTTCCTTCCTTTTTCCCTTTCCTTCTTCCCTATCCATTTCCTTTTTTCTTCCACATTTATTGGATACCATTTATATGGGAAAATGTCTACTAGCTCTGGAAGTTGTGCATATGTACAGTATGCAAATGTATATAAATATACATGTGTTTTTGCATGTATGTGTTATCCAGCCTCTCTTCTTACTGGCTTGTTCTTGTGTTTTATCAGTAGCCAAGTATTCTATCACTATTTATACTGGATATATTAATCAATGAGATACTCAACAGGTATGTATATCTCCTGTCTTCCCATAGTTTGTACCTTGTAATTTTCCCAGGGACTTTCCATTTAAGTGAGTATCCCAGGGGATTATTTTAAGGACAAAAAACAGTTCCTAAATAATAGTTTGTAAAACCAGTTGAAAAGCTAAGCAGCATATGACTTTCATTCTGTTTGTGTTGAACCTATTAAGACATATTTCGTGTAATTACAGGTATGTGCTGAATTTTTATTCCCAGCATTACAAATTCTGCTGACATTGAGGATACTAAGAATTATTAGGGGTGGTCTCCTTTCTGCAGACCATAGAGGTATTTGAGAAGAGATTCTATTTTAAAAGCTAATAAAATATATTATTTTTTCCATAATTATTCTCTAAGCCAAGACAATACACAATTTTGTTCATATCATTTTGCCCAAGGGAGGAATTTGAAAAGGAGCTAATCGGTGGTGTTAAGTGCCATATAGGAGATTTTAAACTGAGAAAATATCATTGAGTTTGGTGCTTAGATAGTTGATCTTTGATGAGATAATTTCAACATAAGCCTGGAGGCTAAAAAAAAAATCAGATTGTGCTATTTCTTGACTCAAAGTGGAACCAACTCTGTGAGTGCAATTAATGATCCAGAGCTGTGCCATGGGATCAGACTTCAGCTAGCCTGAAGGCAGAAACACATTCATATTGTTGGATTTTTTTCCTCTTCCTTATCCTGTTTTCACTTCTTTCTCTTGAGGGCATTGCATTTAATAAATCACTGGAAGAAGAATCCCCATCTCAGACTCATCTTTAGAAGACAGAGGTGTATAAAGGAACCAAGGGACTGCAAAGGTACAATGATTGAAATTAATTTGTGGTGGGGTTTATCAGAACATTGTGATGGTTGCTGGACTCTTGTTTGTTTTATCTAACTTTCTAGCTGTCTACAGCATTTGGAAATGGGAGTAGTGAAAACAGCTGGTAGGTTAACAGGATAAAATGCAAGGAAATTAATTGTTCTACAATGGATAATATGAAACAGTTGATCATGAGATGTAGGCTGGGAGAAAATATGTAAATTCATTGTGGCCTTTTCTGTTAGGAAAGAGGGCTAAAGTGAAAAAGCAGAAACTCTATTACATCAGTTACATTTGCTCTTGCCTTTACCTATAGATTATATCCAGTTTTTAAAGACTGTTTGACTCTGAACCTTCAGAAATTCTATATACCCCAAAAGAGAAAGAGTATGCCTTTGAGATATAACAGTATCAACTGTCTCCAGTAGATTGATAAATAATTCTTTACCATAGGAAAGATGAAGTCATATATTTACATCTTGATGTTATAACTATATTCAAAAAGATCCAGCAGTTAACAGGACCAATTACTAGAATACAGGAAAAATCAGCATCAGTGCTTACTCTTTGTATTTATTATATTAAAGGTTTGATATTTGAACTAATACAATACCTGCACTGGATTGAGTGTTTTAAACATTCTGATGGATTTCTTCCATAGCAAATATAATCTCTTTAAAAATGTATCCTCCCATCTCCCTCCTCCCTAAAGTCAGGGCTGCTTTGGGAAAAGAAAATGGATCTGATTTGACAAGGTATTCATGGTACTCTTAATTTTGTTTTGTCAGCATGAGGTCAATAACCCTTATTTGTAAATATCTATGCAAGGATGGTTTCCCATTGATTGTTAAGAACATTTATGCAAAAAAAAGCATATGCTGCAGGATAGAATTTTTGAACACATATACTATCTGTGAGCTTGAGCAGTTCCTTTATTGTCCAATATGCTCAGTTTCTTCATTTGAGCAATAAAGATGTGTTGGTCTCTTTTCGAATTTATGATTAATTTATCAAATATTTACTAAAGGGTTATTCTTTGTATGCATTTGAGGAGTAGCGCAAGTTCCTTGCCTCAAGAAGCTCATTGCGGAGAAAGATGCTCTCTAGAATCAAAACAACAACTTGAATTTTCAGATGGGACAAGTTCAGGGGGTAGTGATACAAGACTATTTCAGGTATATGAGCATAGAGATAATAGCAGCAGGAAAACTACAAACTACTCTTCACCTGAAGTCTTGAAACATATTCCTGAAAAACTGCAAATACATCTTAAAATGTAATGCACACTGGACTCAGACTAATAATTGATAGACGTCATTGAAAAAGTAGATGTGATTGTATAATCTGATGGCATTGTGGCCAGTTTTATTTATTACTATGAAGTTTTAGTAGGTTTACCTCTTACTTTCAGCTACAAGGACACCATCATAACTGTTTAGTATTGCTTGTCAATCTGCTTTAGTTAGTGTGAATAAAATATAGACAAGGTGTTCACTTTCTGTTTAATTACATTTATTATTTTTAATTTTTGATAATTTGCATTAAACTCACAGTATTATAAAACACGATTGTAGTTTCTTTTATGTGTTTCTGAAGGAACTCATTCTATTTACGGCATTTAAGAAATTTTTAATTTTTACTCAAGGCTGGGTCATACTGTTTTGATATAAGTTTATATAAATATGAACTCTGCTGTTAACATGGCATTTTAAACATAAACACAATAAAATTTAAACATTCGGAACCCAAAAGGAAGTGATACAGTTTGCGTTGACATAAGCTCATACCTAGGAATTCTAACGAAAACATGTTGAGAAGTAGTAAGATACAAATTCGTGTACTTCAAGTTGTGATTGAATTATTGTCAATGATGTTCTAAGAAAATTTCAAAAAGACAGAATTTCTTTAAAGTATCACAGAAAAGCTTTTTTAAAAAACATATTGAATATAATATAGTGTTTTTTGAGAATAAATGGTAAAATTAATTCAAACAATACCAGGTAGAGTGAAACATCCAAAGAAGTAGAAGAAAATATTGTTGTCCTTGAGATGCTTTGAGCTAATTGGAGAAGACAAAATGACAACATAACAAATGCTATATTCTTGATACAGACCTCAAATGCTACAGAGCAACAAGAAGAAGATATCATGTGACTGTAATAATCAGGGAGGCTCAAGAAAGTTCAATATCTTACGGTCATTAGGCAACATTATTTGATTGGATGAAATGTGAAATGATGGCAGATAAATATACTATCAGGATTGTGAAATGGTAATGTGAGCAAAGAGGGGCTTTGAATTCTAAAGATTATGGTTTCATAGCCTCGACAATAGCTGCTGCCACTTAATCATCCCTTAATGTGTGGCAGGAAGAATACTATTTTATTATCTATTTTAATCCTCATAATAGGCTTATTATTCTCACTTTTCAGGTGGAACAATAGAGTTTCCGAAAGTGTTTACATTGTTTTCCGAGGGGCAACAGACCAGAAGTCATGAAGCTGTCATTTGATTCAAAATGTGTCTGACTCTAATGCTCTTCATTTTTCATTGTATAGCTTATTTTAGAAGATAATTTTTGAGGCAGAATTTCACTCTTTTTGCCCAGGCTGGAGTGCAATGGCATGATCTCAGTTCACAGCAACCTCTGCCTCCTGGGTTTAAGCAATTCTCCTCCCTCAGCCTCCTGAATATCTGAGATTACAGGCACATGCCACCACACCCAGCTAATTTTGCATTTTTGGTAGAAATGGGATTTCACCATGTTGGCCAGGCTGGTCTTAACCTCCTGACCTCCAGTAATCCATCCACCTCGGCCTCCCAAAGTGCTGAGATTACAGGCGTGAGCCACTGCACCCTGCCCTCTTTGAAGATTCTTAAGCAGAGTAGAGCTATGACACGGTGCTAATCAAGAACAATTACTAATTTAGTGCTGTAGATCATGAATTGAAGGGGAAAAAGATAAAAGATAAGGATAGTAAATGGAGCACATTAGCTGTACTCTTTTTTTTTTTAAATTTCAACTTTTATTGTAGATTAAAGGCTACACATGCAGGTTTGTTACCTGGGTGAATTGCATGATATTGAGGTTTGGGGTCCCAACAATCTGTCACACAGGCAGTAAGCACAATACCCAACAGGTTCTTCCTTAGCTCATTCCCTCTCCTCCATCTAGTGATCTCTTGTGCCTATTGTGTCCATCTTTATGTTCATGTGTATTCAGTGTTTAGCTTCCACTTGTAAGTGGAAACGTGGTATTTGGTTTTCTGTTCTTCCATGGGTTACTTGGGATAATGACCCCCCAGCTCTATCCATGTTTGTGCAAAGGACATGATTTCATTTATTTTTATGGCTGCATAGTAGTCCATAGTGTATATGTACCAGATTTTCTTTATTGAATTTACTGTTGAAGGGCATTAAAAAATTATAGGTTAATTCCATGTATTTGCTATTGTGAATAACACTGCAGTGAACATGTAGGTGCATGTGTCTCTTTGATAGAATGAATTATTTTCCTTTGGGTATTTACCCAGTAGTGGGTCTTTTGGGTTGAATGGTAGAACTATTTTAAGTTATGTGAAAAATTTCCAAACTGCTTTCCACAGTGACTGAATTAGTTTGCACTCCCACCAGCAGTGTATAAGCATTGCTTTTTCTCTCCAGCCTCACCAACATCTGTTGTTTTTTGAATTTTTAATAATCATTCTGACTGGTGTGAGATGATTTTTACATTGTGGTTTTGATTTGCATTTCTCTGATGATTAGAGATGTTGAACATCTTTTCATGTATGTTGGCTGCTTGTATGTCTTCTTTTGATAAGTGTCTCTTCATGTCCTTTGTCCAATTTTTTTTTGAGACACTTACCCTGTCACCCACGCTGGAGTGCAGTGGTGTGATCTCAGCTAAATGCAGCCTCCATCTCCCAGGTTCAAGCAATTATTTTGCCTCAACCTCCTGAGTAGCTGGGACTATAGGCATGCACCACCACGCCTGGATAATTTTTTGTATTTTTAGTAGATATGGGGTTTCACCATGTTGGCCAGGATGGTCTCAATACCCTGACCTTGTGAACTTCCTGCCTAGGCCTCCCAAAGTGCTGGGATTATAGGCGTGAGCCATGGTGCCCAGCCTTTTGTACACTTTTTAATTGGACTTTTCAATTTTGCTTGTTAATTTAAGTTCCTTATGGATTCTGGGTATTAGACCTTTTTAAGATGCATAGTTTACAAATGTTTTCTCCTATTCTATAGGTTCTTTATTCTGTTGTAATTTTTTGTTGTGTACAGAAGCTCTTTAGTTTAATTAGGTCACACTTGTCAATTCTTTTGTTGCACTTGCTTTTGAGGACTTAGCCATAAATTCTTTCCCAAAGCCTATGTTGAGAAGGGTATTTCCTCGGTTTTTTTTTTTTTAGGATTTTTATATTTTGACTTCTTATATTTAAATATTTAATCCATCTTGAGTTAATTTTCGCATATGGTGAAAAGTGTAAAGGTTTATTTCTGAATTCATTATGCTGTTTCTCTGGTGTATTCATCTGTTTTTATGCCAATAACATGCTGTTTTGGTTATTGTAGGCTTACAGTATAGTTTGAAGATGGATAATGCAATGCCTCCAGCTTTGTTCCTTTTGCTTAGGATTGCTTTGGTTGTTCAGGCTGTTTTTGGTTCCAAATGAATTTTAGAATAGATTTTTCTAATTCTGTGAAAATGGTATTTTCATAGGAATAATGTTGAATCTGTAAATTGCTTTGGTGTGTGGCCATTTAAATAATATTGATTCTTCTGGTCATTTATTTGTGTCATTTCTGATTTCTTTCAGCAGTGTTTTGTAGTTCTCCTTGTAGAGATCTTTCACCTTACTGGTTAGGAGAATTTCTAGCTGTTTCATTTGCTTTGTACCTATTGTAAATGGGATTGTGTTAGTAATTTGGTTCTCAGCTATTATGCTGTTGGTATATAAAAATGCTAACAATATTTTACATTGCTTTTGTATCCTGAAACTTTACTGAATTTATCAATTCCAGGAGTCTTTAGCAGAGTCATTAGGGTTTTCTATATATATATAAAATCATAATGTCTTCTTCATATAAAATCATATTGACTTCTTCTTTTCCTATTTGGATGCCTTTTCTTTGTTTCTCTTGTCTGATTGCTCTGACTAGGACTTCCAGTACTGTGTTGAAAAGGAGTGGTGATAGTAGGCATCCTTGTCTTGTTCTAGTTCTCAAAGGAAATGATTTCAGCTTCCATTCAGTCTGATGTTGGCTGTGGGTGTGTCATAGATGACTCTAATTATTTTGGGGTATGTTCCTTTAATGACAAATCTGTTGAGGATTTTTATCATGAAGAGATGTTGAATTTTATTGAAGGCTTTTTCTGTATCTATAAAAATGATCATATAGTTTTTTATTATGTTTATGTGGTGAATCACACTTATTAATTAAAGTATGTTGAACCAACCTTGCATACCAGAAAAAAAAAAGCCTACTTGATCATGGGAAATTAACTTTTGATATGCTGCTGGATTTGGTTTGCTAGTATTTTGTTGAGCTTTTTTGCATTCACATTTATCAGAGATATTGGACTAAAGTTTTCTTTTTTGTTGTGTCTCTGCCAGATTTTTATATCAGGATGATGTATGCTTTATAGAATGAGACAGAGAGAAGCACCTTCCCCTCAAGATTTTGAAAAAGTTTCAGTAGGATTGGTATCACTTCTTTGAACATCTGGTAAAATTAATCAGTAATCCATCTGGTCCAGGGATCTTTTTCATTGATAGATTTTTTTAAATTACTGTTTCAATTCTGAACTTCTTTCTGGTCCATTCAGGTTCTCACTTTCTTTCTGATTCAATCCTGGGAGGCTGTATGTTTCTAGAAATTTGTCCATTTCCTCTAGATTTTCTAATGTTTATGTAGAGAGGTGTTCATATTCCTGTCTGAGGATCAAAATCTCACATATCAGTAGTAACTCTAAATGTAAATGGTCTAAACTCCCCACTTAAAAGACATAGAGTGGGCCAGGTGTGGTGACTCATGCTTGTTATCCCAGCACTTTGGAAGGTCGATGCAGGTGGGTTACTTGAAATTGGGAGTTTGAGATCTGCTTGGCCAACATGGTAAAACCCTGTTTCTACTAAAGATACAAAGATTAGCCAGGTGTGGTTGCATGCATCTGTAATCCCAGCTATTCAGGAGACTGAGGCAGGAGAATCACTTAAGTCCAGGAGACAGAGGTTGCAGTGAGCTGAGATCATGCCATTGTGCCACTCCAGCCTGGGGGATGCCATCTCATTTAAAAAAATGCATATAGTGGCAAGCTAAATAAAAAAGCAAGACCTAACTGTCCGCTGTTTTCAAGAGACACATTTCACATGTAATGACACTCAGGCTCAAAGAAAGAGGATAAAGGAAGATCTACCAACCAAATGAAAGACAAAAAATAAAAGAGAGGGAGTTGTTATTATTTTATCAGATAAAATAGATTTTAAATGAACAAAACCCAGGAAGGATAAAGAAGAGTACACATAAGGGTTCGATTTAACCAGTAGACTTCACTATTCTAAATATATATCCACCCAACATAGCCGCACCTAGAGTCATAAAACATGTTGTTCTTTACCTATGAAAAGACTTAGCCACACAAAATAGCAGGGGCTTTACTACCCCACTAACAGTATTAGATCACTGAGGCAGAAAGCTAACAAAAAATTATGGGTTTAAACTTGACACTTGACCATTCAGACCCTAATACATATCTACAGAGTGCTATATCCAACATCCACAGAATATACAGTCTTTTCATCTATACATCATACATATTCTATGCTCGATCACATGCATTGCTGTAAAGCAAATATTAATAAATAAAAATAAAAAAGAAAAACCATATCAAGCACACTCTTGGTGTACAGTACCATACAAACTAGAAATTAATACTTATAAGACTCTTAAAACTACACAAAAACATGGAAATTAAATGATTTGCTTCTGTATAGCTGAAATGTATTCAAAGGTGAACAACAAAATTATTGCAGCAATAAAAAACTCTTTGAAATTAATAAAAATGGAGACACATTTACCAAAGCCTTTGGGATACAGCTAAGGCACTGTTAAGAAGAAAATTTAGGGCCGGGCGTGGTGGCTCACGCCTGTAATCCCAGCACTTTGGGAGGCCGAGGTGGGTGGATCACGAGGTCAAGAGATCGAGACCATCCTGGTCAACATGGTGAAACCCCGTCTCTACTAAAAATACAAAGAATTAGCTGGGCATGGTGGTGTGTGCCTGTAATCCCAGCTACTCAGGAGGCTGAGGCAGGAGAATTGCCTGAACCCAGAAGGCGGAGGTTGCGGTGAGCCAAGATTGCGCCATTGCACTCCAGCTTGGGTAACAAGAGTGAAACTCCATCTCAAAAAAAAAAAGAAAATTTATAGTGCTAAATGCCTTCATCAAGAGGCTTGAAATATCTCAAATTAATGACCTAACATTGTAACGAGAGGAACTAGATAAAAACCAAAACAATCCAATCCAAAGCAAATAGAAGAGACGAAATAACTGAAATCAGAGAAGAACTGAACAAAATTGAGACCCATACAAAAGTCCATACAATAGATCAATAAAACCAAGAGTTTGTTATTCAAAAGAATAAAACAAACTGATAGGCCATTAGCTAGTTAACAATAACAACAAAGAAAACAAAGAGAAGATCAGAATCAGAAATTACAAAAATGACATTATTTCTGCTTCCACAGAAATTGGCTGTACTTTTATATTTTCCATTCAATTCTTTTTAATTTTCATCTCTCTGCTGAAATTATCTATCTAATCTTGCATGTAGTCTACCTTTTCCATAAACACCTCTAATATATTAATCATAGATATGTTAAACAACCTGTTACATAATTACAATTCTGTGTCATATATCAGTCTTTTCCCAATAATTGTGTTATCTTTTCAGACTGTACTTTTCTGCCATTTTGCATGCCTTGCAATTTTTGGTTTCACAAATACAGGAAAATAAATAATGAGGTACATATATTTTTAGTGTATAGATTTATTTATGTTAACCTACTTAGGAGTGCTACATTTGAAGTATGTTATTGCTGTGGTCACTAGAGGTTCCAAATTACCCCAGCAAGCTTGGGTTTTGATCTTTCTTTTGTGTAGCTCTCCCTGCTGTACTGGAGGCTTGTTAACATGATGGCTGGGTGTTCTTATGAAATTTCCATCTTTAGAGTGCAAATTTGGCCTTAGTCTTGTGGGTTCTGTCTTCACAAGCATCCCTCTCCTGGTGGAACGAATATCCTCCAGGCGTCTTAGCCTTTGTTTTAGAAGTACTTTCCACTGAAGATTAAGGCTTTTTAATGTGTCCTTAGGTAATACAGGGGTATTGAGGCTTAGAGTTCGAGTTGCCTTCCATTAGCTGAGATGAAATTTTACCTATGCTTTCAGGTGGTATCCTTTACCTTGCAGATTTAGCTTTTTGCTTCAAAAAAAGAGAAAGGCCTGGATAATTTTACAATTATTGCTTTCCACATTTTCCAAGTAGTACCAGAGGGGACCTTCCTTAAGTTTCTCTCCTATTCTGCCTATAAAAGTCTGAAGAAAAATCCTGCAAAGTGGAGAAGAACTTTCCAGGGCTTCAGGCCCTGGGAGTTTCACACTTTCATTCTAGACAACCTATTCCTAAGAATTTTTAATTACAGTTTCTACTGACTTCCATGGCATCCAGTAGTAGCTTCTATGCCAAGTAAACAAATTCTTGGCTTCGATGTTTCCCTGGAGGTTTCTGTCTCTTTTCAGGATGACCATTTGTCCTATGACATTAGCTCCTTAATGAGTTCATGAAAAGTCATTAGTTTGCTGCATGCCCATCTTTTATCTTTTGCTGTAAGGATACTGAGATTTTTCAGCCCACTACATGTTTATGCTGAAACTGAGGTCCTCAATCCATTTACTTCAAACCTATTTGAGCCTCATATTTAAAGTGGGTTTCCTTTGGGCAATATATAGTTCAATATTGCTTTTTAAACCCAACCTGATTATATCTGCCTTGTAATTGGGGTGTTTGGATAATTAATATTTCTTCTTATTATTGATTAGGTTTAAATTTACCATCTTCCTGACTTTTTTTCTTATCAGATCTTTTTTTTGTTTTCTTTTTTCTTTTCTGCCTTCTTGTGAATTAATGCTTTTGGATGAATCTTGCCTTTATAATGAATCTATTTTATCTTCTTTGTTTGCTTGTTCAGTATAACTCTGTTTTTAATTTTATTAATTGCTTCAGGATTCATATTCTATAGCTTTAACTTATCATTGTCTATGCTCAAGTAATAATATAGCAATTATATTACTTCACATGTAAGAATCCTGTAGTTATATTCCTCCATTTCTTCCCTTCTGGCCTTTGTGCAATGTTGCCATATATTTTACTTTTACATAGGTTATACATCTAGCAATTCAGTAATATTATTTTATTTTAGTCAGTTAATTTTTAGAGATATTTAAATAATAAAATAAAACCACCTATGTTAATTTCTTTATGTAGATACAAGTTACCATTTAATATTTTCTTCTACCAGCTAAACTGTCTTTAACATTTTTGTGCAACAAGAATTCACTGTTGGTGAATTCTTTCATTCTTTAGTATTCTACATAAGTCATGGTTTCACCTCATTTTTGAAAGCTACTTCTTTCCAGGCATAAGATTCTCAGATGACAGGTTTTTCTGTTTTCCCTTTTGGTGCTTTAAAGATGTCGTTTATTGTCTTTTTTAAAAAATTTTGCATTGTTCAGAAACTGAAAGCTACTACCATTCTTACTTTGTTGCTTTGTATGTAACTTTCCTTTTCTATGGCTGCTTTTACGTTTTAACATTTATCAATTTTTTTTTTGAGATGGAGTCTCGCCCCATCACCAGGCTGGAGTACAGTGGCACAATCTTGGCTCATTGCAACCTCCACTTCCTGAGTTCAAGCGATTCTTCTGCCTCAGCCTCCCGAGTAGCTGGGACTATGGGTGCCTGCCACCATGCCCAGCTAATTTTTGTAATTTTAGTAGAGACAAGATTTCACCATGTTGGCCAGAATGGTATTGATCTCTTGACCTTGTGATCTACCTGCCTTGGCCTCCCAAAGTGCTGGGATTATAGATGTGAGCCACCTCGCCCGGCCAACCAATTTGATTGAGAAATGTCTTAGCATTATGCCTTTGAATTTCCTTGTTCTTCAGGGTCATTGAGCCTTTTGAATTTATGGGTTCATAATATTAATTACATTTAAACAATTAATAATGTTTTATTCCAATATTTTTGTTTTTCCTCAGTCCTCTGACTATTCCAGTTTATAGCATAAATTGGAATATATATTGAAATGTGTGTGTGTGTGTGTGTATGTGTGTGTGTGTGGTGTCATTTAAAGTTGTCTCAGAGATCACTAATACTGTTCATTATTTTGGGGGCTTTTTATCCTCTTTGTGTTTTATTTCAGATGTTCCACTTCTATGTCTTTAAGTTCATAAATTTGTTTACCTGCAATGTTTAATATTTTGCTATCCTATCTAATATTTTTGTTGTAGTTTTTATCTCACACATTGTGATTTTCATCTCTAGAAATTTAATCTGGGCTATTTTTATATCTTTGTTTAACTTTTTGAACATATGGAATACAGTTAAGTGCCTTTTAATATCATTGTTTGCTATTTCTAACATTTGTATCAGTTCTGCATGGGTTTCAATAGAGTGACTTCTGTCATTATTTGTCATATTTTCTTGCTTTTTTCATGTGTGTGAATTTTCAATTGAATGTAACTGTTAACTTTTATGATGTTAGATGTGTGTGACGTTTGTATTCCTGTGTATAGCCTTGTCCTTTATTGTGGACCGAGTTAGGTTACTTGGAATTAATTTGATTCTTTCTGTAAAGAGTATTAAGCTTTGTTCTGATCAGCAGCTAAGATATTTGTAGTTCATTTTATTCCTCTCTGCCTTGCTTTTAAGCTTAGAGAAAGTATATCTAATGTAGTCTTTAGTGATTTTTTTTCTTACTCAGATTTGCTAATTAGTTGTCACTAGTGAATGTGATCAATGACAAGAGAACGGAATACTGTGATTATCTGGAATCCCCCTCCTGTATAAATTCTGGAAACCATTCAGGGCTCAGGTCCACAAGCCTTCTTGACTTAACCTCATGGAGGTTCACTCTTCATTTACACTGCTTATTAGTCAGCAAAGTCTTAGGGGACATTTAGAAGATTTTTTAGAGCTCGCTCCTCTTTTGAAGTCCGCCTTAGAAGTCTGGCCACCTCAGACACTTCGAATTTCATGCTCTGTTTGGAATTTCCCTTCCTGCTCCGAGGTTGAGAATGTTAAGTTGGAACAAACACAGGGCCCATCTCATTCACTTTTTTTCTCTTACAAAGTATTACATTTCTGTGCTGTGGCTTCCTAAAAGTCTGTAAACAGTGGGTTTATAGGTTTTGACCAGCTTTTAAAATTAAGTTGGTGGAGTAAATCTGGTGTTTGTTACTCCATCATAGCCACAAGTGGGTGTTAAAAAACAAAGGCAATCTGCAACATTGTACTTGTCCAGAGTTATTTTCCAGTGGTAGACAGTGCTTGCCTCATACTTATCATAGGGCCTAGAGTGTGGGAGAGTTCCTCTTCATTTCCTGCTTCACTCTCAGGCTAGGCAAGTCCTCTGTAGCTGACTTTCACAGCACATCTCTCAACACTCTTGTTTCTTCCCTGGGGGTAGATGTCAGCAACTATACATATGGTGAATGCCAAGGAATGAGAGTGTTTTCCTTGAATTTCTTATTCTGTCCTTAAACTTAGAACCAGTACAGTGTGTCTTAGAGGAGGTCTCTCTAAATTTTTACTGCCCTACATCCTGTCTTTCTCATGAGCACTTGGTGATGGCTCAAGATCCCAAATGGACGCAGATTGCAGACACCTGTCTGTGTATCCAAGGGCTTTTAAACTGCTAGGCAAGCTTACAATTGGCCTTTAAATATGTGTTAAAAGTTCAGCTGCTTTCTTTCTGAGGTAGTCCTACCTTATCCTGGAGGGATATATTCCAACACCCTCGGTGGATGCCTGAAACCTTGGATAGTACTGAACCCTCTATATAGCATGATTTTTTTTCTATATATGGACATCTATAATAAAGTTTAATTTATAAATTAGGCACAGTAAGAAACTAAAAATAATTAATAATAAAATAGAGCAATTATACTAATATAATATAATAAAAAGTATGTGAATGTGGCCTTTCTCTCTCAAAATAGCTGATTGACTGGATCATGGGTAACTGAAACCAGAGAGAGTGAAACCACACATAAGGAAGGAGTACTGGGCCTGTTTCTATGGTGACTTCCTTCTATGTCAGCTCTGCCAAAGATGAAACTCTTGTATGTTTTTGCTTTTTTCCCAGTAGGGGCTTTTTTCTTAGTTTGAGTTCATTTGGTTATTTTGTTACATCCGCTCTCTGATGGGCTTAAAATAATCATGATTTTGTAAGATATCCAACTTGCTCTTGTCAGGGTGGCAATGATTTTCTTTGGTAAAATTCCACACATTAAATGGAGGCAGAATCCCCTTAATCACTCTCTTTACTTTACTGTCATTAACCCATCATCTTGTCAATCTCTACTCCAAAGGCATATGTTAGGGATTTTTTTTTTCATTTTCTCTCCCTAGATCTCCAGAAGACTATTTATTCATTTATTCATTAATTCAACACATTTTGTTGAGTACTGAGGCTCTAAGAATCTGTGATACTGTTCAACATAAGTAAATAGGTGATTCCAATCAATATTAAACACAATTAAATGCAATTTCTTGGATTAAAGAATTTCTGAGTACTAAAGAACACTGTAGAACTCGATGGCAACAACTTGTAATCCAAGACATGGTATGCTGGATGTGAGTATATAAAGGCAAATACATGTAAACCAACATCTGAGTAGGAATTACTCAGGTGAAGAAGGAGTGGGTGGCGTCCCAGAATATCTAAAAGCATGGTTAAAGTGTCTGAGAAAAAAGATGGCTTTTACAGGAGAGAAATTAAATGGTGTGGTTAGAGGAAAGCACATTTAAGAAAGGAGAGGAGGAAAGAGTAGCAAAAAGTGTAGCTAATTTGTAACCACAGCCCAAGTTTTGAAAAGGTGTTTAAACTAAGTTAAAAAGTTTGGGCTTCAGCAATGAGAGGGTACTTGACACTTGGTGATAACACCATGTTTCTTTTTGTCTTGTTATTCTTCCCTATTCCTTGTCCTCTTCTGATATGATTCCCTAATGGCTTTAAGTTCAGAAAGAATACTTTAAATCTGAGAAAACACATCACAGCACTTAAGTTGAGAAAAGAGTGTGTGGGAAATCATGGAAGAGTTAATATCTTCAAACAATCACTCAGTGTAGTTGGAGGATGGAAAGATTTTAGGTTGAAAGAGGCAAAATACATTAGTGATAGCTCACAAAGAGACTTATCATTATTATGATCATGAAAAAGAAAACATAAAGTACAATTTGTTATCTTCATCATTTTTAAGTGTATATGTCAGTAGCATTATGTATATTCACAGTGTTCTGATACAAACCTCCACAACTGTTTTGTCTTTGCAAGTCTGAAACTCTATACTCATTAAATAACAGCTCCTCTTTCATCCCTCCTCCCAGCTGCTACTGAGCAACATTCTATGTTCTGTTTCTATGAACTTGACTATGTTAGAGGCCACATATGAGTGGGATCATACGGTATTTGTATTTTGTGACTGGCTTATTTTACTTGGCATAATGTCTTCAAAGTTCATCCATCTTGTGACATACGACAGGATTTCTAGGACTTCTCAAACCTTTTCCGATCTCTTCCTCCTCCTTGTATCTGTCTGCAGAGCTATAAATATAACACAATGCTCACCTCTGTTTTCAGTAGCTTCCAAACTTTGACACAGATCCAGTCCATTTCCCATATCAGGTAAGAGAAAAACGATTCCCTTCAGTAGTTCCCAGACAAGCCAGAATGTTGAATGGATAGTCCACATTTTCCATCCTGAGGTTGAAGTCTCAGTACATGAAGTGTCTTCCTAGTTGTTATACTCTATCTCACAAGGGGTGAGGAGGATGAAGGACGTGCCAAATGGGTAAGTGTATTTATTTATTAATTTATTTACCATTTTTTGCTGGAATCCCTTCTTCATTAACAATAGCATGGGTACTGTGGCTTCTCCATTCTGGCCCATATATTGCTGTTAGCGTCTCCATGGGAGGGGAAAAAACCCAACAGCTTCCTGGGTTGCTGTTTTCATGACTTACCCAGAAGAACTGTTGTATCATCATAAAAAGTTGAATTTTGGTCTTGTAAAAATAAAGGATAAGTTCCTACAGAATGAAGTATAAAGATTCAATCACAATTGTAAAATGGGACTTCTGGTGCTATACTCAATTTGTGGATGAAAATGTTAAGAAAATTAAATGACTTTCCAAAGTTGGCCAGTGTGTAATCTCCATTTTCTCACTTCTCTTCCTTTCACCACGTGTTCTATGATAATCTAAATAATACTTTGTGTACATCAATTTTAATGAGTAGTCAATAAACATTTAAGAAACTAAAGTTCCCATTACTTACTCAAAACACTTTTATTATGGTTATATGTTCAAATCACTAACTGAATCTTCTAAAATTCACATATTTAGAAATCCCTTGTTTATTGAATCATTCCAAAAATTTTAGATATTATACTTTTGGTTTTAAGATACATCTAATGTATTTTTTTTTATTTTAAAAATACATCTAATATATCTCTTATTTTATTTCAACAACTTTGCTAACACATTTGAGGGCTTCCCCATACTGATAGGTTTAATATTCCTTAGTGTTCATTACTAATAACTGAAAGACACAGGTCTAGAATTCTAAAGTACTGAATTTGCATTACTTAATTAGAGTTCTAACACATTTTATTTTAAAGACTCTTTCTACACAGAGGTCTGGGAGCTGGTGAACTTCCAGCAGGAGCAGGCATTCAAGGACAAGACCCATATGCAGTGGCTCACCCTGCAGGCCCTAGAGGAATAACCTTCTCCAGGATGAGGAGTCGTCTCCTGCCCTGGAGGGGATGAAGGGAGTTGAGGAAAAATGAGGCCAACTAAAGGCTGTTCCCACCAACCGAGGGAAGATGTAGGAGGACGTGCCTTCAGACACTCAGATGCCTTGGAAATGCTCCAGAAAAAGATACAGGGATTGGACTCCAGGTTCCAGCACGTGGAAGATGGAGTCTGTTCTGTGGGGATGGCTTCTGTGCCCCAGGCTGAGAGCCTGCAGTGTCTTGTCTAAGAGTCAGTAGCCTGACCACCCTACAGGGGCGCCTGGTGGCCCTGAGTCCTTGGACACAGACAGGGATGTCCTGGCGGTGCAGTAAGGAGCCTGGCCAGGGCCAGTTGGTGCTCCAGGGCACTGCAGATGAGATGAAGAGTGTGGGCAAGCTCCCAGCACCCACTGCCCATCCAGGACCAAGCCCAGGATGCCCGTCTGCTCCTTTAGGACTTCCTGGACAGCTGTTCTTCTCGAGACAACCTGAAATCCTCAGCCAGCCTAGTGCAATTGGACTTGAAAATGCTTAGGACTGTCAGGGACAAGTTTGCTTGTGTACCCAGCCACAAGAGAAACCAACGAGAACAGCCTGGAATCAGCCAAGGGTTTACTAGATGACCTGAGAAATAATCTGGTTGGGTTGTTTGTAAAGGTTGAAGAGATCTATGAAAAGGTCTCAGTGAATTGTGTGCGCAGGGCACAGATTTAAAATACAATTTCTCATGACCAGAAAATGTCTTGTTTTCTCCCATGTAGTCTCCCTCCTCAATTCCTTGTTCCCTCTGAAAGAGTGGTAGATACCATCTGAACATCAAGGCTTATATTTTCTGCTTAATTAATTGATTGGCTCCTTCATCCGTGGTGCCTATCCTTCCTTAATCAACCAACCTAATAGCTTTGAGTTAGTTATGTGAGCAACTGAGGGGAGGGGAAGTGGAGAGAAATGCAACACCCTTCACTCGTCCCACTTTGGTGGAAGTCACCTTGTAGAAGAATCCCAGCACAAGCCATGGGTGGTGGCTCACACCTGTAATCTCAGCACTTTCGGAGGCTGGGTGGGTGGATCACCTG
Organism: Leontopithecus rosalia; assembly: GCA_028533165.1. Taxonomy (NCBI): domain Eukaryota; kingdom Metazoa; phylum Chordata; class Mammalia; order Primates; family Cebidae; genus Leontopithecus; species Leontopithecus rosalia. The sequence goes on along the minus strand of CM052658.1, from coordinate 12,170,621 downwards.
AGGTCAGCAGTTTGAGAACAGGCTGGCCAACAAGGCGAGATCCAATCTCTACTAAAAATACAAAAATTAGCTGGGCATGGTGGCAGAGGCCTGAAATCCCAGCTACTCTAGAGACTTAGGCAGGAGAATCATTTGAACCTGGGCAGTGGAGGTTCCAGTGAGCCAAGACTGTGCCATCGTACTCCAGTCCAGACAACAAGAACAAAAACCCATCTCAAACAAAAACAAAAAAAGTATCCGAGAACAAGACCAGCCATAGAGTGCAGCCCAAGACAAAGAGTTAACACTTAGGAATCCAGTAGCAAGACTGTGAACTAGGTTATGAATGAGTATAAGACAGACCATCTCATCCTGAACTGCTAGAGGAAGGTGACACTTGAAAGGTGAAAAGGCAAAAATGTAGCAGTATGATAATCAAGTCTTCCCTTGCATAGCATTTAAAATCTGAATGTCAAATTCATATGCATAATTTAATTTGAACTTTATAGGAATTTGGTGTGATGTAGGTAGAGCACGCCACATTACTAGTTTCTCAATGAGTAACATCCCAATGTGAGAGTTCATGTTCTTAGTCCAAGGTCACAGACAATAAGAGGTAGAATCTGGCTTACACCTAGGTTTCCTGAATCTTAAGTTTATTTTTTATAATAATTAAAACACATATAAACCATATGTGTCTAAAGAACACCTCTGCAGTCACCTTTGCCTCTAACCTGAAATGGGATGTGTTTGGCAGTATTTGGCTATCATTGACTTGATGTGATTCTTTAAGACCTTCCTGGTGGAGACTGAGCAGTGCCAGCTGAACACCCAAATTGAGAAGAGGAATCAAGCCACCAAAAAAGAAGCTGAGTTTTGATTTACTAAAACTCCGATTACGCTTAATCAGATTACACTCCCATTACACTCCAATGCCATTTCTGTGCACACTGGATATCTCTCAAGGTATTTTCAACTGCAAACAAAATATGTATGTGTGTTTTCTTGCCTTGAAAAATGATGACTCTGCTAAAAGAAATTCAGTAAAGATCTCTAATCATTGCCAGTTTGACAGCTATGAATCAAAATAAACTTCTTTTAGAGGAAGTAAGTTGCTCAATGATTCAGTGAGCTGATCTTTGAAATGTGCTTCCAGTAGTCTATGAATATGATGCTATGCCTGGATGACACCTTAGATTTCCACTTGGCCACTTGCAAAGATTAATGACCAGTGTCCCAGACAAGAAAGAAAAATTGTACAGATTCTGGATAAATGCATAGCACTTCTTATAGTTTCCCTAAATAGCACTTAAGGTTTTTTTTTCTCCTCGTATGAAAGCTATATTTTTACTCCTACCAGTAAATGAGAGCATATTCTAGACTTTCAATGGGTATTAAGAAAAATATAATGGACCTTGTTAAGTCATATTTTGTCTCCGTAAACCCCAATCCCCATGCCTTTTATTACAAGTAGGGTCACCATCTTGCATTTCAAATTGTTTAACCCTGTACAAATGGGATATATTTGACAAATGTACTCTTAACACATATTTTAGAAACAATTCCAGAATATAAATCTTAAATTTACTGATTGCAGGAGAATAAAACTAAAACTTTTTAGGCACTGTGAAGACTAAATGCCATTCTATGAACCTAACAGTGTTTTTACCACTGTTACATATTTTAAAGAATTATATATTTTAAGCAGAATAGGCAAAATAGGTAATCTGACCCTCAATTGCTAGCTCCAGGAGACTAGCTGTGATTAAAATTATTTTCTACTTGTTTTATTTATTGGACTATAGCAGGCATCATCTATGTGAATTTTAATAAAATGCTGATAATGATATGGCCAGTCCAAATGATACAACCTAATTCTGCTTGTGACAATATATGAACCATTCATAAGGTTGACAAAATGTAGAATCTATGGAATATAATTTCCTTCCTGTACACAGCCAAACTATACTACTGCATGCTAATGAACCTTACACTAAGGAAGTCCAGATGACTGAAATAACAGTTTCATTTATGCAAAGAAGTAAGGAGATTTTAAGTTGGCTGTCTTTGTTAAATCTGAATTAACTTTTCTGTAGAAAGGAGCTTTCACCCAAATTAAATAAACTCTGTATTGTAGTTGATTACTTAAAAGTCAACTCCAATTGATGCTAATTGTAAGAAAATATTTTTAAATACCTACTATAACAAATATAATTGATCATTTTCTTATAGTACTTTTATATTTTTAGAGTAATTTAAAATCTATTAAGTTTATATAAATATGAACAGCAAGATTCTTGAAGGTAGAAACTCTCATTTTTAAAAAAGTTTCTTGTGATAGAAAATGGAACATTTGGCTGGGTGCGGTGGCTCACGCCTGTAATCTCAGCACTTTGGGAGGCCAAGGTGGGTGGATCACCTAAGGTTAGGAGTTTGAGACCAGCCTGGCCAACATGGTGAAACCCTGTTTCTACTAAAAATACAAAAAATTAGCCAGGCGTGGCAGTGCATGCCTGTAATCCCAGCTACTCAGGAGGCTGAGGCAGGAGAACTGCTTGAACCCAGGAGGCGGGAGGCGGAGGTTGCAGTGAGCTAAGATTGCACCACTGCACTCCAGCTTGGGCAACAAGAGTGAAACTCCATCTCAAAAGGAAAGAAAAAGGGGGTGGAATTATGCATTTGTGTTCAATGAATGCTGTGGAGTGGATAAACTGGTGAAGACTAGTGCTCAAAGTTCATGTATAACAAGATGTAGAAATAGCTTCACTTTTGGAGCACAATCCTTTTTTTTCCTTAGAAGGATTCATGTATTAATAGCAGTATTTTTTTCAACATAAAAGCAGAAATAAATGTGCAGTCTTGAATTATTTTCAGGGTAAAAACCACTAAAATTTGTGTGTGTGTGTGTGTGTGTGTGTACACACACTTTTATTTCTTCCATTTAATTTGATAAATAATTGTCTTAAAATGATTTCTTCCTCTCTTTGTGTTAACATTTGTGCTCAGGAAAAGCTAGAGAAAGTCTAACATTTAAAAAATGCATCATTTAAGTGAATTGGTATTCACACAACTGTCAAATGAAGAAACAAAAACTCTTTTACAAAGAATTAGAAGATGGATTTTGATTATAAGGAAGTTTCATAATCGAGAAAGAAGACAGTAGAAGATATCTACATCAGATTTATAAAAGCCAGTTCATACAAACAAACATTTTTGATGCAAAAGAAAACAAACTTTCCATGTCATGGCTTTGGGAGATAAAGTTTGTCTTTTTCACTTGCATTATGAAGAATCATTTTTATTTTATTACTTCTTCATTTGTACAAATGTATGAGGTACATAAGGTTTTGTTACATGTACATAATGTGTAGGAGTCAAGTCATGGTATTTAGGGTGTACATCACCCAAGTCAATACACTTTTGTTAACCATAGTCATCCTGCTTTGCCAGCGAACGTTATTTCTTCTGTCTAATTGTATGTTTGTACCCTTTAATCCACTGCTGCTCATTTTCTCCCCTCTCCCAACTCACCCTTCTCATTTTCTATCATCTTTCTCTCCACTTTCTACCTCCTTATGATCCAATTTTTAGGCTCCTACATAAAAGTGAGAACATGTGATATTTGTCTTTTTGTGCCTGGCTTATTTCACTTAACATAATGACCTCGTGTTCCTTCTATGTTGCTGCAAATAACATGACTTCATTCTTTTTTTGTGCCATTGTATATATATGCCACATTTATCCATTCATCTATTTATTTTAACTGAAATAAAAATTTGATTTCTTTTCCAAAGTCAACATTTTAGAACTCTCTGAATTAAGACTTCATAATTATATTTGTTGTTGTCATTTTATTCGAAGAGACATAAACTTTTATTTCCTATTGTTGTCAATCCCTGCCAACCCCAGCCCAGCTCGTTAGCTGGTGGTTAAATCGTTATCCTAGAGAATAACCTCTGAGCTTGCCTGAAACTCATCTGCTAGTAGACTCCTAAGAACATTACTCACATAACTAGCAGACCAAGTATCAATCCTGCCTCCCTAGAAAATTTGCTTGATGGAACTCTCTGGATTCCTCTGTACTCACTGACTTTCACGAAGTTATCATCAGTTTTTCCCAGTTGTGAGGTGCTGCATGGTTTTCTACAGATTTCTAGTTCCAGAGAACTGGGTTCAAGAGTACTTGGCTGGGACCGTGATAAATCCTTTCATTCTTGCAAACTTCCTGTTCCCAGAGCAGAACTCTGATATTCTATCCCAGCAGAACTCTCATATTCCATCCTAGCCAGGGCCTAGGATCCCATTTCAAACCTGGTAGATTGCCTGGAAATCTAACATCTTCCTCTCCTAACAGCATTTTAAGCATTATAACTGATGAGAGATGCTCATAATTATAGTTCAGCCTGAAGATAGGACATTTAAATCTATGGTCAACAACATGTATTTTTATTTTATTTTTTGCTTTTGATATATGATGCAAAGTTGGAGGCATAGGATATACTCAGAGAGAGGGCCCACTTTGGCTCCATCAGATACCATTTCCCTAGTAAATTGACATCCACACTAGCATTCCTAATCCTAGAGGAGGAGCAGCTGTAGTGAGCAGATTTACAGATGTAAGATGAAGTGGGTCAATTGCAGGATGCGCTATCATACTTTGAATGTCAATATTCCACATCTAAACAGAGAAGCAGTGAGAGAGAAGAACTAGTAAGTCATCTAAGAGGATTCACTGTCAAACTTTTCCTTTATCTCATTACCTTTGGTCTTTTTTCAAACAGGAACAAGAAATAAAAAAGACATGACATTTAAAACAGTAGCCAAAATGATGGCAGGTGTCCCTGACCAACCTGGGTCCTCTGCCAGAATCAGATAGAGGTGACTCATTGCCAGTTGGGGAAGCTATTATGGATGGGGAAATCTCAGGGGATAGTCTCTTCCATGATGTGGCTTTCGATACTGCCTGAAATTGCTTTAATGGTTTTAAGACTAAGGTAGGGAAGGACAGGGAGAACATTCTGTTTTATTTTGATATCTGGTTTCAAGCCTGCATTTATTGCTCTGTGGCTAGCTCCATTTACATTCAAAAACCCTGGCAATAATCCATTCTTTTATTTGACAGTTTAAGCTAGATCCATTCTAGTGGATTACTCCTGAAACCTACAATAAGTATACAGTGTACATACAGTATAAATGGGCCAGCACAACATGGTCCATTGCTTCTTAATGTTAATGCTCTATGTCTAGCTATAATAGGTACTTAGCAGTACAACCTCTGAAAATGATTTGTATCATATCATTTTTGCTTATAGCACAAGAGTAGCTTATGCATTTATGTTGTGTACTCACGAGTCCAACTCCGGTAGGCAGATATTCAGCTTTTAAACACAAGGAGGGCAGCATCTTAATTTTATTGTTTTTGCTAATGCTGTTAACAGCTGTCCTGGCAATAGCTTTTATGAGAATAACTGCTTTCTGACAAAAATTTCCTGTTAGCATATTCCTGCGAAACTCTGCATCAGATCAAACGAAACCAAATTTGTCTCCTGCTTGATACGACACCTCCTCTGCAGTCTTATTTCGATCTTATTGGATCTCTCAGGACAGGCTCTTGTTTTTTCAGTAAGCACTCTGCTCCAGCAGTCTTAGCCAAAACTTTCATACAATTACGTTTAACATCCAGTAACCTTTAATGCATGCAAAAATGCATTCCATAAGAAAGTGACAATATGCCACATGTCAGGAAAGTGACAAACCTTTGCCTCTACTATCTTTCGTCATTTTTTTTTTCTGAGGCAGAAAGCTGGTCCAGGTATTTTTTCCTTAACCCTGTCTCTTATCGCTCTTTGTTGCTTTCTTTCACTTCATAACACATCCAATTATCTACCAATGAAAAAAACTGAAGGAACATGAACTCTTTCCAGCGATATAGAAAAGAAAAAATTTACCCTTGTCTATGTTTTCTTTAATTCTGACAAATGCAAACAGCATCTCATTGAATGTGCAGCGTTTCTTTTGTCCTACGGATTTTCAGCTGTCCTTGAATTCTTTGTTTTTCTTCGTGTTATTTTTGGAAGTTGCTAGTAATGTTATTTTTGAAATACTGTTCATGATTCATTTTTCAAACCTATAAAGAAAAGTCATGTCAACTTGTGCATTTTATACATTAGGGAGAGGGATTTAAAGATGAGATATCCATAAAGTGTTTAATAATAAATTTTCTCTTCCTACAAAATCAATTCATCAAACTTAGAGGTTTGTTTTAAGTACATAAATGAAAATGACCCCCAAATGAGCAATCATAAACTTCAGAGAGAGTATAAAGTAACGTTAAGTCCCAGAAACAATAAAAGGATAAATATAATATGGCTAATAAAATGCAGATATCTTAAAACTGATAGGAATGCAAAAAAAAAGGGGAAGTAAAAAAATCAACACATATTAGGCACAAGTGAAAGGCAGAACAGTCCACAGAGGTCCCTAGTGAGTACTAGTGAGAGATCATTTAAACCAAATTGAGTGCAATATTTTTGAGGGTTGCAATAGGGGTTTGCCATAGAATAATAAGTCACAGTCTCTTGATACTTCCATCATTCCCTAATTTTGAGCAAAGTGCCTTTGAAAGTAGAATTACTTTAAAGCAAAGAAACCTCAGTGGAGCAATATTTCCTACTGAAAAGTACTCCACATGAAATGGGACTTCCTTGGCTTCTTCCAGTGGAATTCACCTAAGGAAGAAGACAGACTTTCTTTAGGAAGCACTGTTAACATATTAGGTTGTCCCAGTACATGGATCCCAAGCACAACCAGTGAGTTAGTATAAAAGTGGAAGCTCGTAAAGTACCTCTAATGTGAAATAATATATCATAGTCAAAATATTGTGTCTTAACATGGAAGTGGTAGTTTAAAAGGACATAAACCATTTATTACATAATGTTAAAATACAATTTTACCTAATAATTGTGAAAAGAAGGCAACTCAGAATAATCCTTGTTGGAAAAAAATAACTGTATGGAATTCTGTGCTGAAAGTTAATTTATTAAACATTCCATGTTATAGAACATAAGTGAAAATACACTCACACACAAATTCCTAATATAGAGTTTATTATTAGTTTTTTGCCATAGTCACTTCTCTGCTTCAAATAGCTTGTAAAGTAATGATATTTTGAATGAGAGTGTTGTCTTTTAGACTTGGGTGGACAGTATCAATGTATTAGAACACAATCTTTGGTATTTATAAATGTGATCCTGTTTCTTAGTACCCTCTTCAAGAGGCTTGTTATATCTATTTATGTCTCTTTCGTGTTATTTTTTTCCAACTCTGGAAATCTTTTTCTCAACATAGCCTAAAGTAATTCGGTTTTAAGCATTTAAAGATTTAAACTTTAATGGCAAAATACTCGGAACCCTTTGGAAATCATGTTGAATAAACATCACACTTTCCTAACACTTAACGGTTATTGATGTTCAAGTACTATGCCATTAATGAAAGATTATAAATCAAAGTACTTGCAGAGGAGAGGAGAGATAAAATTAGGAAATCGTCTCAGTAGGATGAATTTTTAAATAAAATTATCATCTTAAAATATAATGGATTCTATTTTCATTAGAACTTCCAGTGACAAATCAGATTTTCTTTCTCTTATTAAAATTGTTGGACTGTATTAAGGATGCACTTTCTCAAAATATTGAAAGGCAAAGGGAAGAACCAGGACTATGTAATTATGACATTTAATAAACCCAGACAATTAACAACCTTCCCCTCCTGTCCCCATGTGCCTTGACCCTGCTCTACTCTGTCATCTTACCTAATCAGTTCTCTTATTGTAGCATCATGCCCAATCATATTGGTTCTTTTCATTTCCATGATCACAACTAGCCTGTACTCTGTCAGATTCTTTGAAATCAATTTTTTTTCTACTTTGAATTATCTTTCTTCAGCTGTTTGAATAGATGGCTATTTTCACTCTTCATGTCTTCATTCCGTACGTCCCTCACTGTGGTAGATTGCTTCCAAATAAGGCCACCTATTATTATTCCATTATTCCATTCCTCTTCATGCATGCAATTCCTCCCACTCAACTCCAACAGGTGAACTCTATTTTACTTCCTTTTGAATCTGGGCTGGTCTCAAGATGGGTGAATCTTTTAACTCACTTTGACTCATTGAATGCAGCAGAAGTATCACCTGAGAATTCCTAGCTTAGACTTTAAGAAGACATGTAGCTCTTGCTTTGGCTCTTTTGGGATTCAGACTCCACGTTTTGTTAAAAACTTGACACCTTCACATAGTCAAGGAAAAAAGAGAACAGCCTCTTTTGGTAACTTCAATGGATTAGAGGGTTACTTTTTTCCAGGAGACACAAGAAAACAGTTTCTCTATTCTAACTAACACTAATTGGCTGATATACCCATCTCTGAACCAATTGCTATGGGTATGAAAAAGAGCCTCATATATTGTCTTAATGCAATTGAGGTGCAAGAGAATGTGTTTCATTTTAGGATAATGTAAAACTACCAAGAGATGTATTAGAAGGGGTTAAGTTATGCCCATATCCTCAAGATTTTGCTTTTAGCAGTTTGATTCATAAATCCTGGCAAATGTTTACCCATATTTATCACCTAGAGATTTGTTATTTACTATTTCTTCTGCCTCAGGCTTTTGACTCAATGCCAGTACAATTTGTAAATCTGGATATGGATTTCTTGGAAATTTGAATTCCTGATTTAACTTATTTATAGTAGTTTTCTTTAGGATAATTTTTTTTCTGTGGTAGGTATGCTCTAGGTTATATCTTTCCATGTTTTTATCTCTAGTATCTAACCTATTTTGTACAGAGTAGGAGTATATCTCTTTGTTTTGAGAAAATAAGATCATTTTAAGGGCTACACATTTTCTTTAATAAAGTATATATATGTGTGTGTATATATATACATACATATATACATATACATATACATATACATATATATATATATTACAGTTTAAAGGCATTGAAATACTCCTAAAAGGATATTTTAAAGAAAGTTTTTCAATAAATCTAAGGTTCCAGAAATAGACATCTTTTTTTAAAAAATTTTTATTGCATTTTAGGTTTTGGGGTACATGTGCAGAACATGCAAGATAGTTGCATAGGTACACACGTGGCAGTGTGTTTTGCTGCCTTCTGCCCCTTCACCCATATTTGGCATTTCTCCCCATGCCATCCCTTCCCTACTCCCCACCCCGCTGTCCCTCCCCTATTTCCCCCAATAGACCTCAGTGTGTGGTACTCCCTTCCCTGTGTCCATGTGTTCTCATTGTTCATCACCTGCCTATGAGTGAGTATATACGGTTCTTTAGCTTTCCTTCTTGTCATCATTATTCTTTACCCTGCTTTATTTTTTATTCCTTAAAACAAATTTAATACATTTTTTGTTTTGGAATAATTTTGTACTTACACAAAAGTTACAAAGATAATCCAGAGAGTTTTTGTATGCCCCTCATCCACTTTTGCAAATTTTTAACATCTCACATTACAGTTCATTTATTAAAACTAAGCAACTGGTGTTCCTATGCTGTTATTAACTAAACTCCAGAATTTATTTGGGTTTCTCTACTTTTTCCATTCATGTACTCTTTTTTTCCAGCATTAAATCCAACATATCCCATTGCATTTAGCTGCCATATTTCTCCTTTCTTTTCTTTACTTCTCTGCTCTTTCTTGTCTTTTGCTTCACTTGACTCTTTATTCCCTCTCAATTACACCATTATTTATGTTACTATCTAAATTTACTCAACACCTGTTTTTCTCCTTAATTGTCTGCAGTCTAGTTTTGTTCCCAGGTGCTTCACTCTTACTGTTTATTCCCTCAATTATTTAATGAACATCTACAATGTGTCAGACCCTTTGCTCAACATTTATTTACAATGATGAGCAAGGCAAAGTCTCAAATACAGAGAGCTTACAACCCAGGTTCTTCTTAGGTTTCCAACCTTAATACAATAGTCTTTTCTTACCCAAGTCATGTTTCTTGACCTTGGCTTCTTTTGATCATTTTGCTCAACTTCTTCTGAAAACTTCTTGTTCTTGATTTCAGTTGTATTCTGATAAAAAGGAACTCTCAAATGGACTGGTTTCAACACGAGCCCTATAGAGTTAGTCTCATGACTTTATAATATCAACTTTTCTTCTTGTAATTATGTTGCCCTTTGTTCTTTTTCTTTCTTTCTTCTGAGGGAGAGTCAACAGTTATGTCTAGGCTGATGATTCACAGATATATCAAATTCATCTTTAGTATTCTATTTCCATTTTATCATTGGTTCCTTGGTTCCTCAACATATACTTCCCATTCTCTCCAAACCAATTTTCTTTCTTTTTTTTTTTTTTGCTAACCTTACTTGAGTATTGTTTATTTAAACTTGCTTTATTAATCTATAGTGAGGATATGTAGATTGTGAGTATGGGCAATGAAATTTACATTTTAGTTATATTTTACTCATTTGGAAATAATAGTATACATTTTAAATTTTTCTATGTTTTTCTTTCATAATAAACAGTATGTATTAGTTTGTTTTCTTGCTGCTGATAAAGACAAACCTGAGGTTGGGAACCTAAAAAACAGGTTTAATTGGATTTACAGTTCCACATAGCTGGGGAGGCCTCAGAATCATGGCTGAAGGTAAAAGGCACTTCTTACATGGCAGTGGCAAGAGAAAAAAAATGAGAGAGAACCAAAGCAGAAATCCTTTATAGGACCATCAGATCTTGTGAGACTTATTCACTATCACACAAATAGCACAGGAAATACTGGCCCCCATGATTCATTTACCTCCCCCTGGGTCCCTCCCACAACCCATGGGAATTCTGGGAGCTACAATTCAAGTTGAGATTTGGGTCGGGACATAGCCAAACCATATCACATTAAATTAGAACCTACTCTTGTTTTCATTTACATTGTATTTTGTCTCTTTATTTTGATTGTAAATGGTTTCAATACAGAAGATAATTTAATTATATTCACATGGGGATTTTAAAAATAAAATTTTTATTTTAGATCAATTTTAGGTTTTCAGAAATAATTTGTGAAGTTAGGGTAGATAGTTCTCATATACTCCACCCCTCAGTTTCCCTTAGTATTAACATCTTAGTATGGTATCTTTGTTACAATGAATAAAATATTAATAAATTATTATTAAAGTTAATACTATATTTAGGTTTCCTTGGTTTTCATTTAATGACCTTTTTTCCATTTCATGGATCACTGCCAAGATAGCATATTAGGTTTAATCATGTCTGTTTATGCTTTTCTTGTTTGTGACAACTTCTCAGACTTTTCTTGTTTTAGATGCCTTGGCAGTTTTAAGTAGTACTAGTCAGCTATTTTGTCCAATCCCTTTAATTTTGAATTTTATGGTTTTTTCATGATTAGGCTGTGAAGAAAGATGAGGCAAACTGCCATTTTAGCCAAATTCTGTCAAAGAAACATATTATCGGTATGACTTTTCACTGTTGATATTGAGCATGGTCACCTAACTAAGGTAGTATTCTTCAGGTTTCTAAATTTATTTGTTTCTTCCTTATCATTCTGTATTCTTTGGATGTCACTGAGTAGCTCACACATAAAGAGTGGAGTTTATTTACATAAATCATTTGGAATCATTCTGCACAGGCGATTTGCCTTTCTCCCTCATTTGCTTATTTATTTAATCTTTTTATTTATATCAGTGTGAACTCATGGATATTTATTTTATAATATGGGTAACAAACCAATATCACTTTACTTTTTTGTGTAAGTTGTTTCATCTTTGGCTATTCTTTTAGTTGGCTCCTATGTCCCTTTGAAATACCCCAATCATTCTGGGACTTTCATATTTCCTTGCTAACAGCTGCTAAAATGATATTTCCAAAATTTATTCAAGCATTTCAATGAGTACTTACATATGTATCGTCACACACATTGCCTTTGCGACCAGTGTGAAGCTTTTTATTTTTTGAATTTTTAAATATTTATTTATTTATTTTTATTTTTAAAAATTTATTAATTATACTTTAAGTTCTGGGGCACATGTGCAAATCATGCAGGTTTGTTACATAGGTATACACGAGCCATGGTGGTGATTTGCTGCATCCATAGCCCCATCATCTAAAGAATGTGTATCATTTCTTCCTATTGTACTTATTAAATTTTATTCTCTTTCTAAATACCCAAGCTGTTTTCTCATTAGGCTGACCCTTTTGCAGGTTCTCATAAGTGCAATGCTCATTCTTGTTTCTGCTTTTTTAGTATAATTTTCTTATGTAGGATTTTCCAGACTCGCAGACTCATATCCGTATATTAATTATCAGATTTTGTTAGAGTAATTTGAATATACTTAGACCTCACCAGCTTGTCTGTACAAATGAGGTCACATTAATATGTGTGCCCAACTACAATTGAGTGACTTTTACTCCTATATATAAAGTGTCTACTCTACTTTTAAAGTTTTTTTTTTTTTTTGTCTCCCCTGTAGACTCTCAAGAAGTCCCCAACCTATAACATTAACACATTTAGCTTCTTGGAATGCTGCTTCTTCCAGGGAAGTGTTTTAATCTCTGATCGGGACTGCTGCTAAACACTTCCCTGTGTAATGGATCATCAAGCACTCAGCTCCAGCACTGGCCCTTTTAGAATCATGCCGCAGCTGGGTTGCTTGGGCTTTTAGGTGTCATAGTTTATACATGGCTGAGATGAAGGGTATGATACATTAGAATTAAGAATACAATAGTTCCCCCTTATCCTCAAGGGATACATTCCAAGATCTCCAGTGGATGCCTGAAACCATGGATGGTACTGAACCCTACATATACTATGATTTTCCTATATGTATATACTTAAAGTTTAATATATAAATTAGGAACAGTAAGAGATGAATAACAATTAGTAACAAAATAGGACAGTTCTACCAATATGTTATGTGAATGTGGTCTCTGTCTTTCAAAATATCTTATCGTACTGTATCCACATAGTTTTGGACTGTAGTAACCAGCAGCAAATGAAACCATGGAAAGTGAAACTGAAAATAAGGAGAACCTATGGTAATGTGAAGCCCTTGTATAAGTTAGGTTCAATCAGTAAAAATTTTCATCATTCAAGGAAGGCTTATTTATAGTGGGTCTTGTAACAGAGGTGTGAGCAGGGTGTTAGGGAGGAGCCACAGCAGTTAAGGAACCTAGACCAGCAGCAGAGGGGCTGCTACTGCACCAAGGGTAGCCAAAGACACAAAGATTTAGAGAGTCACATCAGGCAGGCTGCTTGAGCACAGCAGTGGCTTTGAGAGAGAGATGACCAGCATGAGGCAGTCTCTCAGGGAAGAAATAAATGATTTGCAGGGTAAAGATATTAGACTCGGAACAATAGAGAATGGAGTAACTAAAAGTTCACATTCTCCTCTCTTCCTCTGACTGTTTCTGGGGTCCTCATTGGCTGGCTGAAGACAGCTGGAAGGGAGAGGAAACGATTATCATGTTAATATAATCTATACAGGTGAGCCTCAGAGAAACAAGAGAATGGAGAAGGGCAGAGGACGGCTCCAGAGCAGAAAATGGACATACGAGGCACAGCCACACTTGACTATTCATATCTCCCTTATATTGAGCAATCAGATTTTTTTCTTTTAACACTAAACGACAATTGTCATAATTAGCCACAAATATTATCAGGGTGTTGTAAAGACTGAATTTTATATCAACACCCTTGAAAATTGAGAGAAAATAAAATCACTTAATAAAAACAATCATGCCTTCCACTTTGCATGGGACTTTATGATTTTAAGTACTTTTGTATACATAGTCTCATTTCATAGACATTAATGAAATAAATAATATATTTTGTATTATAGTCTGGGCACTGTAAAGTAGTCTCTTTTATTAATTTGCAGGACAGACCCCTGCAAGTAGTGATCAACATCTCAAGTGGTGATCCTGACGTGATCATCATCACAGCAGATAAGGAAAATGAGATACCGTTAGGTTATCTAAGTTGCCAATAGTAACTGGATATAAACAAAGAAACTTCCCTTAAAACCAGTGTACAAGTGGCTTTTGACATGTACAACAAAAATTAATTGAACAATTAATGAGAGTTAATAGAGTTATTTTGCATAAGAAATGAAGGTTTTAAGAGTATAAGGTGACATGATTTGAATTCTTTTAAGTAAATAATTTAGCAATGGGATAGTAGTCTTGGTTCAGTGCTCTTTTCATTATTTCTATTTCTAAGAAAGATTAATATTCATAATTAGTTCCTGTTTCAAGATCTTGATAGAGCTAATGCAAAAAAAATCAAATATAGGTAGCTAATTGTAAAAAGCCGTATTCTAGTTGTTATTAAACACGTACAAATATGGAATTGAACTTACTCCATTTAGAAATGCTTGATCAGTTGTTGATGTCAGAGTCTTCTGGCAATGCCTCCAAATTTCCTGTGATGGTGAATGGTCATAACATCACTTTTATATCACTTATATCACTTGCTTTCATTGGAGAGTGAGAGGTGGCACTACCAGGTAACACAGGTGTTTACAGCTGCAGAATCTGTGGTGTTCTGATGCACTATGTTTTTTAATATTCCACTTGGGCAAAATACTTTCAACCATTTCTGTCAGGGCTGTTGTTGATGTAAAGTTTTTAATCTTCAGCCTGAACACAGTTTGGATTTATATTTGGGACATATGTTCTTTACTTTTTAATATTCTCTGTCATCCTCTAGTTCAGTATTGTTAAGATTCATCTGTGTCCCTTAAAAGAAATGTGTATATTGAATTCTTTACCCTTAGTATATTTTTTTAAATTCACCTAATTCAATACATCTTTATTTTTTTAAAAAATATGAACCCATTTGTTTTATTTATCTCACTTATTACATATTTCAAATTAGTGATATGAACTTACGTTGTATTGAAAATGAGTATTCTATAGGATAAAAGTTCATTTTTGTATTATAAACCTTCCTTTCCTGGTTCTACCTTATGCTGAGAAGGCTTATGTGTGCATGTCTGAACACAAAACCTACATGCCCAGTATTTTTCCATACCTCTGGCTCCTTGTATTTACTCTTGAATGCATCGGTGACATGAACATCCCTCGAAGAACAGACTTTGGGGATTAGTGTGTACTTGTCCTATATGCAGGTTTGGGATTGTATGGTTCTCATACAATCTAGAAAGGGATGAATACATTTCGAGTGGGCTTATTACTTTGACTTACAAATGTTTCACCCTGTGGGAAAGGGTGCACTCAGAAGAGAATTCAAACCAAGTCAAAATATCCAAAGATTAAGGGTCAGTTCCGGTCAGGAACTAAGACCCTTCTTGGGTCTACTGGTGAACTGGCATTCAGAGTTTTTTAAGAATTTCTGCTTCACAAATAAGAAGTGTATATTTTCTTCATTTAGAACAAGAATTCAATGGAAGACTTTAAAATGTGTAAGTTTATTCATTTGTTATTTTTATGATTTTTTAAATTAAAAAGAATTATTATTACCAAAAATAGAAACTGGATTTCTACTAATGAGTGTCACTGTCTTTATATAACACAGAATGTGAAAATAACGTTACATTTGATTTTTTAATGTATGTTTTTCATTGCTTAAACAAATACTTTTATTAGTTAAATAGCCCTACTGAGCTGTATTTGGCACACAAAAACCTGCACGTGTTTAATATATACAACTTCATGAGTTTGAACATAGATATAGATCCATAAAACCATGACCACAATCAAGGTAATGCATATCATCACCTCCAAAAATTCCTTGTGGTCTGTCTTATATATTTTTATTTTTTTCTGATTAGAATACTTAACTTGAGATATACCCTCTTACCAAAAATTTTAAGCGCACAATACAGTATTGTTAACTATAGGTGCTATAACTTGTCTTGTATAGCTGAAACATTTTACCTATTGCACAGGCACTCCCCATTTCCCTCTCCTCTGCCAATGATTTCTTAGATATGATGTCAAAAACATAGACAATAAAAGCACAAATAGACAGTGAGACTGCATTAAAATAAAAATCTTTTTTTATTTCAAGGGAAACAATTCACAGAATAAAAGGCAACCTAAAGAATGTGAGATGGCTTTTGTAAACCATATATTTGATATGAAGCTAATTAAAAAATGTATAAGGAATTACTAAAATTCAACAGAATAAAAATCAACACAAAATGTATTTGAAAACCTAAGAGAAATGGGTAACTTCCTAGAAACATACAAGCCACCAAGACTAAATCATGAAGAAATAGAAATCTGAACATAACTAAAGAAGAAAGAGATTGAATCAGAATAAAAAATATCCCAACAAAGAAAAGCCCAACAGTAAATGGCTTCACTGGAGAATTCTACCAAACATCTAAACAATTAACACCAATTTTTCTTAAACTCTTTCAAAAAACTGAAAATAGGGAATACTTATAAATTCATTTTATAAGGCCAACATTACCAAAGCCAAAGATATCACAAGAAAAGAAAACTGTAAACCAATCACTCTGATAGACACGAATGCAAATCTCAACAAAATATTAACAAAAAGAATTCAACAGTACTTTAAGAGGATCATACCCCATGACCAAGTGGAATTTATTCCTGGAATGCAAGAATGGTTTAATATAAACAAATCAGAAAATGTAATAAACCACATTAAAAAGATAAAAATTACATGATTATCTCAAAATATGTGAAAATGAATTTGACAAAAATCAATACCTTCATAATAAAAACACTCAACAAACCAGGTCTAGAAGGAATTTAACATAATAATGGCCATATTTGAGAGGCTCACAGTTAACATCATCCTCAAAGGCAAAAATTAAAATATTTTTCTCTAAGATCAGGAGTTAAACAAGGATGCCCACTATAACCAATTTTATTCAACATAGTTCTGGACGACCTTACCAGAACAATGAGGCAAAAAAAGAAATGAAAGACATATAAATCAGGAATAAAGTAAAATTACCTCTGTTTGCACATGACCTGATCTTATATGTGGAAAACCCTAAAGATTTCACAAAAAACAAGTGAGAACTAATAAACAAATTCAAGCAAGTTGTGTAATTCAAAATCAAGATATAAAAATCAGTTGTGTTTCTATACATTAACAACACACTATCTAAAAAGGAATTAAGACAATTCTACTTACAATAGTATCAAAAATAATAAAATCCATAAAAGTAAACTTAACTGAGGAAGCTCATGTACAGAAAGAATCAATTCTAAGGTAATGGTCATACAGCCCAAAGCAATTTACAGATTAAATGCTCTTCCTATCAAACAACCTGTGACATTCTTCACAAAACTATAAAAAAAACTATTTTAAAATGCATATGGAACCCAAAAAGATCCCAAAATGCCAAGGTAATCCTAAGCAAAAGAACAAAGCTGGAGGCATCATGCAACCTGAATTCAAACTATACTACAAGGTTACAGTAATCAAAACAACATGGTGCTGGCACAAATAAAGATACATAGATCAATAGAACAGAATGGAGAACCCCCAAATAAGGCCACATACCTACAACCATCTGGTCTTCAACAAAGCTGACAAAAACATGTAATAGGGAAATAATTTTCTATTTAATAAATGGTACTGGGATAACTGGCTAGCCATATGCAGAAGACTAAAATTGGACACCTACCTTACACCATATACAAAAACAAACTCAAGATGAATTAAAGGCTTATATGTAAAACCCCAAACTATAAAAATCTTGGAAGATAACTTAGGCAATAGCATCCTGGAAATAGGAACTGGCAAAGATTTTATGACAAAGACACCAAAACCAATTGCAACAAAAACAAAAATTGACAAATGGGACCTGTTTGAACTAAAGAGCTTCTGCACAGCAAAATAAACTATCAACAGAGTAAACAGAAAACCTACAGAATGGGAGAAATATTTGCAAACAATGCATCTGACAAAAGTCTAATATCCAGCATCTATAAGAAACTTAAACAAATTTACAAGAAAAAAAAAGAAACAACCCCATTAAAAAGTAGGCACAGGACTATGAGCATAAACTTTTCTAAATAATACATACATGCAGTCAACAAGCATTTTATATATATATAAACTCATTATCACCGATCATTAGATAAATGAAAATGGAAACTATAATGAGACACAATCTCACATCTATCAGAATGGCTATTATTAAAAAGTAAAAAAAAAATAACTGGTGAGACTGTGGATAAAAGGAAACTCGTGTACACTGTTGGTTGGAGTGTAAATTAGTTCAACCATTGTGGAAAGCAGTATGGTGATTCCTCAAAGAACCAAAAGCAGAACTACCATTTGACCCAGCAATCCCATTACTGGGCACATACCCAGAGGAATATAAATCATTCTATCATAAAGACTCATGCATGCAAATGTTCTCTGCAGCACTATTTACAGTGACAAAGACATAGAATCAACCTTAATGCCCATCAGTGATAGATTGGATAAAGAAAATGTGGTACATATACACCACAAACTACTATGCAGCTGTAAGAAAGAACAAGATTATTTCTTTTGTGGGAATATCGATGAAGCCTAAGGCCATTATTCTTAGCAAACTAATACAGGAACAGAAAGCCAAATATTACATGTTCTCACTTATAATTGGGATCTTAATGATGAGAATTCATTAACACAATAAAGGGAACAATACTGGGGCCTGTAAGAAGGTGGAAGTTTTGGGGAGCAGAACAAATAACTTTTGGATACTTGGCTTAGTACCTGTGTTATGAAATAATCGGCACAACAACTCTCCTGTGACAGTTTACCTGTATAACAAACCTGTACATGTACCCCTGAGCCTAAAATAAAAGTTAATAAAAATTAAAGAGGAAAGACATCCCTTGTTCATGGATTGGAAGACCTAAAATGGTTAAGAGGTTCATACTGCACAAGGGATCTACAGTTTCAATGTAGTTCCTATCAAAATTTCAATAGTATTTTTTTCAGAAATAGAATAAACAATATTGAAATTTTTATGAAGCACCAAGGGCCCCAGACAGCAAAGGCCCCAGAAACAAAGAAAAAGAAAAAAGCTAGAGTGCTCCTACTTCCTATCTTCAAAACATATTATGAATCTACAGTGATCAAACCAATATGGCACTGGCCAAAAGATAGAAACATGGACGAATGGAACAGAATATAGAGACCAGAAATAAATCTAGACATTGATCATCAAATGATCTTCCACAACAGTACCAAGACCACACAATGAGGAAAGGATAGACTATTCAACAAATGGTGTTGGGAAAACTGAATATCTAAATGCGTAAGAATGGGATTGGTCCTTGCCTGACTCCATGAAAAGTTAATTCAAAATGGATTAAGAACTCAAGCATAAATGCTTGATTATTTGAAAGGTGAAATGACCATTTGTTTTCAGTTTGTAAAAGCCTCAAAAGACCTGATGTCCATCATCAAAAACCAAAAGAACTATAGCGACATTAACAAACTTGAGTACCTGTGAAAATGTAGACTGTTTCTGCAAGGATGAGAATTAAATTTATCAAGGTTTGGGAACAGAAATCCTTCAGGAAGGGTGTAGGCAAGTCAATATTAATATTACATAAGATGAGGTCAAAGGCAGAGCTTTGGGGACTACATTCTTTTCATAAAGTGTCTTCAATAGTCTTCATCACTATATGATCTAGATAAAAATTAATAAGATAAGATAATTGAAAGTGTAATGAAATTCAGGACTAGAGGTGATATTGAAGTCACCTTTAGAAAGGTCAGGAAATGGTTCGGGAGAGACTGAATTTTCCAGACACAATGGAGCCCATAGAATCTACCTCATGATATAATTTTCTGAGTGAATGTGGAAAAAAACTGATGGTCATTGTAGGAGATCTGAGTTTTTAAGAAATTATGCCAGCCATAAAATTTTGTTACTAGACTTTTGTTGCAAATTTAGAAGCCATTCCTATAATTGTTCATTTTCATTTTATATAAATTTCTTAGTGGAATTCTTATATTAGACAAAGTTTTTATTGAAAGCAACAAAGCTTGGCTCAGAAAAATTCTCACATAAACTTAATTTACTGAAAGTTATTTTGTAGCTTACAGAAATTTGAAAACGTTTGAAAATCCTGGCTCAAAAGCAGATAAAGATTAAGCAGAACCAGAGAATTTATAAGAGCAATCTGGGAAGAACAATTCTGCCTCATTCTTTGAGATATTCATTCCGGATTTAATTCCAGGTAGAGTTGTATGTTTGGCTGATCTGAGGTCCCATGCCCATGCCCAAACAACCAGAGAGGCAGAAAAACTCATAATTTAGACATTTTAGCTTCTGTATTTTAAGTCGTATATTGCTTCCCACAAGACTTATATATTCATATGCTATAATCACTTAATAATGAGTATCACTGCTTTGAAAAGAAAATATCTATTTGACTACCTGATGAGAAAAAGATAAAGGATATGTCCATACTTGGACACGTATACAGAGGGATATCAGAGTTTCCTGAAAGCAAAAACATAGTCTTATCAGACTGTGTGTCAACAAGAAATCCAGGGAAAATGAAGGAAAACAGCAGTTAGTGAGGCAAACCTTAGAATGGGTATATAGTCATGATTGTTGTTGTGTTTTCGATAGTGTGCAATAAAGGGTTAACTCATCAGGCCTGGTTTGCCCAAACCCTACACATTCCAAAGACCTTCAGGATTGGCTCTTGACTGTCTTCTGGAAGATAACTTCTGAACCCTTGGAATATTCTGCCTGATAAAAATGTCTTAGTATACCTGAGATGTTGGGCCACACAGGTAGGTTATGCTAACAATATGATTTATGGTGATCGTTTTTGTAAGAATTTGTAGGCCTTTGAACCATGATATAGTAGTTCACCTCTTGGGGAGGCTTGAGTGTGAGTAGCTAAGGTCAGTCACATGGGCACTACATGGCTGGGAGACTGACTCCCAAATAAAACCCCTGTACGCCAAGCCTCAGGTGAGCTTTCTTCGTCACACTTTGTTGTTGGGAGAACTGAGTATTGACTGGGTGGCTCCCCTGGGAGAAGACAGCTCTAATATAATGCCTGGTTTCTTCTGGAGTCTCCTTCTATACCTGTTTCCTTTGCTCATTTCAATCCCTATACTTTTTCTATAAATAAACTATAACCATGACTATAATAAATTTCTGGGTCCTGTGAATACTTCCAGTGAAGCCTCAAATCTGAGAGTGGTCTTGGGGACCCAACACACATGGGAAGTGAAATTGAAAGACTTAAGCCATTCTCTCTAGTTGTCAGCCTCTTCTCCAGGAATTGCTATTGTAATGTGTTACTCGATATTATGTTCTATTTTTATTCAAGATAAATATAATGGATAGAAGAAAGAAAACAATAAATTGGAGACTTAGTAATTGACCAAATGCTTCCAAAAACGTTGTGTAATAATACAAGAAACAAGATCAATAAGGAACAAACAAAAAATATTTGGAAGTTGACATTGTTCATGAAAAGCAAAGCAATAATACAATACTTCATATCATTTTCTTCTTAGAATGCAGTTTATCATACACTGTTTTTGCATAAAATGTTTTTCGTTAACTCTCCCTTATGCTACCTTCTGGAAATGTCCCTTATTTCTTTGTGGGGTTGAGTTGGCAAGATGTGAGTTACAGTGACAAAACAAACATGATAAATTTCTGCTGCCCTGTGAAATTTTTTCAGTGTGGCGTTCTTTTGCTGTTTAGAATCTTAATGTTACGCTCAAGCAGGCCTTTCCATCCATCAGATAGCAGGCTGCCATCTGTAGAAGTGCCAGAGTGCTAAGATTTATGTGTTACTATTTAAGGAATTTAGGTTTGGCAATATCATGCTGTTCATTTGGCCAAACAATAATATGCTAATTAACCTGCTTGACCTAAATTACACAGTACTTGGGGATGTGCAGCCAATCCAATTGCTCAATTGGCTGAGCATTCCTGACCCTACAGTTTTGCATATAAGAAGCTTTACATCAAAAAAACAAACAGTTATTGGATTGTTCCACTTCACCATCTGAAAGGAAATTCATTCTCTTCAGTTTACTAAAGGAAATTTATATTTAATTTGGCTTGTTATGATTATACCAATATTTTACAATTAATGTGCATCATCAAGAACAAAAATTTTACTTTCTCAGAATCATTTATATCTTTTATTTGGCTAACATACTGATAACAAGAGTAGATGTTCATATTTATTTCAGCTTGTGCTTAGGACATGAAATTAAAGATACATATGTAGGTTTCAGGTTATATAAACTCCCAAAACTATATACAAAAAAAAATATGTGTTTATGGTATTTTACTAGGAAAGGTTTTCTTAAGATTCTCTCAATGGATTCTTGCTCCCAAAATAAATTTTAAAAAATAGTTATTGGATATTAAAATTAGAGGTCCTTTTTATTTATTTATTTTTATTTATTGAGACGGAGTTTCGCTCTTGTTACCCAGGCTGGAGTGCAATGGCACCACCTCGGCTCACCGCAACCTCCGCCTCCTGGGTTCAGGCAATTCTCCTGCCTCAGCCTCCTGAGTAGCTGGGATTACAGGCACGCGCCACTGTGCCCAGCTAATTTTTTGTATTTTTGGTAGAGACGGGGTTTCACCATGTTGACCAGGATTGTCTCGATCTCCTGACCTCGTGATCCACCCGCCTCGGCCTCCCAAAGTGCTGGGATTACAGGCGTGAGCCACCGCGCCCGGCCAGAGGTCCTTTTTAAAATAATTTCTTTCTGTGGGCTCACATCTCTGGTTACTTATTCATTCTGTAATGCTGGAAATTCATTGTGGTATTTCTCATTGCCCTCTCCACCACCACCGCCAAACTGTTGATCTGTTCTTTTAGCAGAACTCAAATAAATGAAACTCTCTGATAATCAGAAATAATTTTAAACAATAGAGAAATAGAAGAAAATGATTGCAGGGAACCTCTTTGTGGGTTAAGCTTCCTAGCACAATTCTAATCAGTGTTAATAAAACTGCTCGGATCCCAAAGATTAAAATATTTTGATATCTTAATGATGGAGAAAAAAAGCTTAGAAAAACATGCAGTAGGGAGGCGAAAACTTGTGAGAATAGAGAGAAAAAGAAAAATGACAAATGGAAGAGAATGTGGAAAAATATACAGATAAGATATTTTTAAATGCAAATAATGTATGCATGTAATAAAGAAGTAACCAAAACAAAACACTAGGTGCATATTTCCTGTAAATCACTGCTTTACAAACTTTATAGGGTACAAAAATTATCTAGGGCTCTTGTTAAAATGTAGATTCTGACTCAGCAGCTCTGGGATGGAATCTTCCATTGTGCATTTCTAACAAGCTTGCAGGTGATACTAATGATTGTCACAGGCCATATTTCAATTAACAAGCCTATAAACTGTCAATTTCTACATACTGCCTGAATTCTACAATATATGTAAGGCAAAATTAAAGCTAAGACACTTTCAAAGAGTTGTGCTAATAGTAAAGGAAAATTATGTCTTTGATGTATTGAAAAGAAGTGAGAATAAGTTTAGTAGAAGAATGCAGTATTGGTTCATCTATGATAATAGGCATTACATACCGAATACCTGCTGTCTTTGCTAGCACAGTATCATGTAAAGATGAGGAAGTGTGATTGAATTAGTACAAGTGGGAAATAATATTTAAGTGTTATTCATTAAATCATCAGTTAAATGTATGTATTTTTGCCCTAGTGCTTGCTAAGAAAGCATTGCTTTAATTTTTTTCTTTTAATTTTACTTTAAGTTCTGGGATACATGTGTAGAATGTGCAGGTTTGTTACATAGGTATACATGTGCCATGGTGGTTTGCTGCACCTATCAACATTTTTAAGCCCCACTTGCTTTAGATATTTGTCCTAATGCTCTCCCTCCCCTTGTCCCCCAGCCCCTGACAGGATCTGGTGTGTGATATTCCCCTTCCTGTATCCATGTGTTCTCATTGTTCAACCCCCACTTATGAGTAAGAACATGTGGTGTTTGGTTTTCTGTTCCTGTGTTAGTTTGCTGAGAATGATGCTTTCTGCTTCATTCATTTCCCTGCATAGGTCATGATTTAAGCTGATAAGCAACTTCAGCAAGGTCTCAGGATACAAAATTAAAGTCCAAAAACATAAGCATTTTTATACACCAAGAATAGACAAGCAGAGAACCAAACCATGAATGAACTCCCATTCACAATGGTTACAAACAGAATAAAATACCTAAGAATACAACTTACAAAGGACGTGAAGAACCTCTTCAAGGATAACTACAAATCACAGCTCAAGGAAATTACAGAGTACACAAACAAATGGAAAAATATTCCATACTCATGGATAGGAAGAATCAATATTTTGAAAATGGCCATACTGCCCAAATGCTATTCTTATCAAACTGCCATTGATTTTTCTCACAGAATTAGAAAAAAATACTTTAAATTTCATATGGAACCAAAAAAGAGCCCATATAGCCAAGACAATATAAGCAAAAAGAACAAAGCTGGAGGCTTACCCCTACATGACTTCAAACTACACTACAAGGCTACAGTAATCAAAACAGCACAGTACTGGTACCAAAACAGATATACAGACTAATGGAACAGAACAGAGGCCTCAGAAATACTACACATCTACAACTATCTGATTTTCAAGAAACCTGACAAAAAAACAAGCAATGGGGAAAGGATTCTGTATTTAATAAATGGTGCTGGGAAAACTGGCTAGACATAGGTAGAAAACAGAAAGTGGACCCCTTCCTTTTGCCTTATATGAAAACTAACTCAAGATAGATTAAAGGCTTAAATGTAAAACACAAAACCATAAAAACCCTAGAAGAAAACCTAGGCAATACCATTCAGGACATAGGCAGGGGCGAAGTCTTCATGACTAAAACACCAAAAGCAATTGCAACAAAAGCCAAAATTGACAAATAGGATCTAATTTAACTAAAGTGCTTTAATTTTTTAAAGGCTATTAACCAAACACTGTAAGTAGCTTTAAAGTTCTGCCCCATGTTCCCAGTACTGTAGCTTTTATTTTTTTTTACAGGTGACTATTTTTATTAATACCCAGTTCTTTATTCAAATATAACGAGAGAAATATGTAATCTTACCATTTTCTCATACAAATTGAATACTGTACATTCTCTTCTAAACTTTGTTTTCTTCATATACTATATTTTGTACACCTTTCTATATCAGTATATAAGATAGGATGCTTTTATTCTTTTTTACAGTGGTATAATACAAGAATTTATTTAAGCAGTCTCCTATTGGTAGATTATTTTCCTACAATTTAAGACAACATTATACCCAATATATTTTGTATATTTTCATATATTCTTTTGTTTAATTTCGATTTGTTTTCTTTCTTTCTTTGAATTATCTATTTATTTATGGGCTGGTACCATATTACTTTAAATATGGAGGCTTTGTATGTGTAAATTTTGGGGAAGTTTAAACCTTCTTCACTTCACTTTTATAAAAATGCACTTAATATTCTTTTTAAATTATACTTTAAGTTCTGGGGTACATGTGCAGAACATGCAGGTTTGTTACATAGCTATACATGTGCCATGGTGGTTTGCTTCATCTATCACCCCATCATCTACATTAGGTATTTCTCCTAATACTGTTTCCTCCCCTAGTCCCCAACCCCTGACAGGCCAGTATCCTGTTTTAGTTCATCACTGATGAAAGTTTAACAAATTCACCACTGTAATATACCAGTGCTAATCAGAGCTTTGCCTGCCACAAGTGATGGGGTCCTCATTATCAGCAGGCTAGGTGGTGACCCAGCTTCAGCATCTAATTTTAGAGTCTTCCCCTTGTGTACAACATTGGCACCAATTGTCATAGATTGTGTTCTTCCAGAAACACTCTAACATTTGTGTGCAAGAGGTTTATTATTGGGGGTCAGTGAGATCAACACCTATGAGATTTAAGACAAGTCACGTGGGGCAGAAGAAAGGAGTTGGCCTGTGATGTAATTCCAATAGATGTTATAGGAAGATCTAGAGCTAAGATGTCTTTTCAGTGTTGCCCATTTGAGGAAAGAAGCCCAACAATTTGCTCCTATGCAAGTTCTATAAAAGGTAAAAATCAAATTGTTATCTGTCTCTGCATATACATATTTGTTATTTATCTCTCTTATTTCAGCAGCTAAAAGATCCAGTCTCTTATGTGTGCTCCCCATTCCTGCTGGGACATGTATGTGTATATATATACATACATACATATTTGTGTGTGTAGGTTGAAAAACAATAAAGGTAAGCAAGGAAATAATCTGTAAAAATTTATTGTTTGATATGGTTTGACTGTGTCCCTACCCAAATCTGACCTTGAATTGTGATAATCCCCACATGTCAAGGGTGGGGCCAGGTAAAGATAATTGAATCATTGGAGTGGTTTTCCCCATACCGTTCTGGTAGAAGTTAATAAATCTCAGGAGATCTGATGATTTTATAAATGGGAGTTCCCCTGTGTGAGCTCTTTCTTGCCTGTCGCCATATAAGATGTCCCTTTGCTCCTCCTTCATCTTCCTTCATGATTGTGAGGACTCCCCAGCCATGTGGACCTGTGAGTCAATTAAACATTTCCTTTATAAATTACCCAGTCTCAAGTATGTCTTAATTAGCAGCATGAGAACAGACTAATATGCTATACTCAACTGGATGAAGAGAGGGTTTGGTTATCAGGGAGGTTACACAGGAGTTTAAAAGAATAAAGTATTATTATTGTGATAGCATTATTAATACTATTTAATAGTAAAGTATTAAAGTATGATTCTTTATTCTTTTAGAGGAGGTTAATATAAAGTATTATTTCTGAAGCTGAGTGCTTGATACATGTGCGTCCATTTTATTTTCCTCTGTTATATACATTTAAATGTTATGTATTTGTATTTTTATTTATATATTTTTAAAAGAAAAAGATAATGAAAATGATTAATTTTTTAACAAAACATTTAAAGCAAGTCAAGAATGTGGTGTGACTACTAAAAGTGTTAAAGAAAGGAATTTCTAGTATCTCAAATAAGGGGATAGATAATGCTAACCTGATGGCGTTAGTCAGTGAACTTGAAGACTGCTAGGCACTCTAATCAAGGCAACCATTATGGAGAAGAAATTATAAATTTAGCCATGAATATCTTCTCTAGGGCAGGAAACACTTTATCTGAACATTTGTGCTTCCTTCAAACATTCTATATAAAAAATTCTGATCTGTGAAAATGTTTTTGACTTATCATGATGAAACGAAAAGGTGAGGTCAGGAGCAATAGGAAAATAAGAAATAAAAGATAGTTGGTCTTACAATAAGAAGAAATTTCAAACCAAACACCAAAGACAGAATTAATTCATTTAGAAAAATGTATGTTTCCTGTTACTAGACATGAAAAAATATAAGCTGGACCATTACTTGATCTGAATACTACAGAGGGAATTTAAGAAAAGAAGCAGTTACTAATTCTTTCATTTATGCAACAGATATTTATTGAACATTCTGGCAAGTGTTGGAAATAAAATGTTAAACACCAAAGACACAGTCCCTGCCTAATCATGCTAAAAATCTAGTTTTCAGATGTTAAGAAACAGAATACTTTTATTTAAATGAAATATATGTACAGTCCCGATATTTAAAAGAGATGAATGCAAAATACTTTAATTGAGTGGAAGCAGTGAATCCTGTTCATTGACGCCCTCCCCCAATATTTTCTTCTGGCCACACATGCGCACACACACACACACGGGACATAAAGAATTATCACAAAAATTAGGGATTTAAAAATTCTTGTTTTTATTAAAGGACTACATGATGTTTAACATAATTTCTGATCTTCAGATTTGATAATAAAAAAGTTGCTACATGTATTTGTGACATGCTCAACTCAGTCTCATTTATTTTGAATTAGATGTTCATTCTCTAAAGATATCAAAGTATATTTACATTTTAGTTCATTTCTTTGATCACATTCTTTGACCACAATTAATAAAATCTTAAGCAAATTAACCATAAAAATTATATATTGATGTTTTTAAAGGTTGAATAGTAAATATAAACCATTTTGATTTCTTAATGATAAAAAATTTGGTGAAAGCTAATTTGGAAACCACAATGTTAGCAATAAATACTAGTTCTATGTAGAGAAGAAATCTGTGGGTAATTGGTCTGTTATGTTTAACAAAAAAACTTTATGGAGGCACAGGATAAATTATAGTGAAATTTAATATTCTAATTAATGGATGTGTCATATTTGTTTATTTGACAACAACAAAAAAGAAAATGAGTTACTGTTTTTTCTAATGTGTAGGCGCTCATATTCTTATGTCCTTTTCCTCTTTTCCCTTTCTTACATTAGAGGAAATGCTATAATCTTCACATTTCAGAGCTTAGGTCAGGACCTAGGCAGGAAAGCAAAATTATTTGCATAAATAACAGGTTGCCACCAAATGTCACTATGGAAACACAAGAATGAAGGTTTCCATAGAAACTCTAAGCCTCCCTACTATACTTATAATGGTATCTATTTGTGGTAATACTAATTTTTTGTTGTTTTTTTTGTCATATAAAACAAAAATAAGAGGTTCCCGTGATAGATGAGTTGAGACCATAAATGTTTCTTAAGTATGACCTAAGGAGAATCTATTCATACATCCAGCCAGTTATCTATTTGTGCTTATATTCAATAAATAGTGTCTCCTGGTTTTGCCAGTCACTATTCTATGTCACTGGGATACAGCAGTAAATAAGAAAGATAAACTTCTAAGCCCTGAAAACTTTGGTACTTGTGAGAGTAACTGAAAAATAGAATGACATCCAACATAATTCAGTTGTCTAGTTCCACGTAGGGCTAAGAGCTAAGAATTAATGACACAATTTTGGGTACATTAAGTCTGCACTCAAGCCATTTAAATTTTTTTCTAGCATCTCCATCAAACTAACCTATTTACCCTAATTACTTACATAAGTACTCACCTACTCCTCAATACCAGGGCTGTTTGTTAGAAATATCATTTTATTTCCTCTTTTCCAAGTGCCCCTAATGTTGTTAAATGTTAATGTTTATTTACCCTATTTTCTGAAATAATATTGCTGTTTGGTTAACTTTTCACTAGAATGTGAAGTTTGAGTTGAGTGGGGATATGGGATCCCAGGGATAATGAGGAGGAATGCTATACTTTTATGGCTGGCTCTAGGACGTTTGCTGGAAAAATAGAGAATAATGTTAAGAATTGTCCTTGACTGCAATCATTATTACTGTGTTTCAAGGGCAACTTCTGTAGGTGTTAGAGGAATATGTGTGGATTTAGTATAATAACCCAGGAAATTTTCAATAGGAAGAGGTAATATCTTAGAATTCATTCTTTTCCTTTCTATGTGTAAAAATAATTGTTAACACTTATTTAGTGCTTGCAATATGCAGGCATATTTAAGTGATTTATACGTACTAATTAATTTATTTTAACAATATCCCTAAAAAGTAGGTCTTTTTGATTTCTATTTTACTGCAGAGGAAAATTAGGCATAGAGTTACTAGTCATGTAGATATTAAATGGCAAAGTGCTAACCAAATCCAGGCATATTGGCTTGAAAATCTTTGTTCTAATGGCTATGTATACTGCTTCTCTCCCTCTGAAATTAAAAACGAAAAGGGTAGAAGAAAAATGAAAAGGAACAGTTATGTTAGTCGAGTGTCTAACTCATTCTGCATGAAACACTTCAAATGCATTTTCTGATTTAATGCTTGTAATAGTATTATAAGTTTATGTTACTATTCTTATTTTTAAAGTTAGAGAACTGAAACTTGGAAATGTCACATACTTTTCCTAAAGAGACATTGCTAAAAGTTGGAGAATTAGTATTAAAATTCATGATTGCCGTTTGATCTTATTCATCATGGTATCTCCCTAGCTTGGAATCACAACAAATGGAGAAGAGTTTCTTTTTTTTTCTTCTTATATGTCATCCCCATTCATCTGCATTTTCTGCCTAGCCCAGGAAATCCTTCCTTATTGATATATGTACAAAATAAGTGTGGATCTAATAACAAACTAGGCTAATGATTGTTTTTCTCCAAGTTATCTAAGTGGAAAACATGATACCATATACTTTTCTCTCGAAGAATCATGTTTTGATCAGGTGTGTCATAGCATTTAAACTACAGGCCATTGACTAGTTCCAGTCCTATGCTTAGTGTTGGTAACTATAGGTCTTAGTCACAAGCTAATTACATGAACCACGAAGCAAATTTTACTTGTATATTTTGCAAGGGCACATTATGATTAATTTAATCTACATGATTAGATTTAAAGATATGTTCTCTTAAGAACTCTGTTTGACAGTCATAAAGAAATAAAATAAACAGAGATTGCCAAAAGTTAACTTTCATTCGTATCTGTTAAATGCACAGTAAAGTATTATATGGTGACAAGACATTTCTTCTGTGTCTTCTTGGACACAAGAAAATAAACCCATAAAGAAAACTTGAACTGGGGTTCAACTTTTACTACTCATAACTAAGTAAAGTTGAGTATGCTTCAAAGGAAAAAAAATAAAAAGAACACAAATGCCTTCTGTATATTAAAATGTGTTTTTATCTCACTAATTTCTGAAGGTGTATTAATAGTAAAATTTTGAAATTTTACTCTCTCTCTTTCTCTCTCTCTCTCTCTCTCTCTCTCACACACACACACACACACACACACACACACAAATACAAGAAGATAAATGAACAGACAAGTACAAGAAGATACAAGAACATGAATACTGCTCTGCTATTTTATAAAGCAATTACGTGTACTCCAAAATGACTAAACTCTTATTTGAATTTTACAGGTTTACCATTGGAACATGAAGTTTTATCTCACTGACAAAGTATAAGAGCCTCCTTGGTTTACAAAGGTTACTTTTTAAATGGAACTAACATTGGGCAGATATTATATTTTCTCCAGCATCATGCATTGAATTTTCAAGACAACAACTGTTTTTTAAGTTATTCTCAACACCATCATTTACTGGCACACCATAATCCTTCTATATTACTGAAGACAAATCATTTCCAGACGTGTCTAATAAGAGAGAGTCACCCATCCATAATAGTTACAAAACCTATTGATATCTTGACATTTTATTTTCATTACTTGTGAATATGCCCTCCACGAACTGAGCAAGGCCACTTCCGACCACAAAGGTTAACTTGTTTCTCCTGAAATAGAGTTAATGTAGCCTATGAACTCATGATTCATATTTGTGAAAGACAGAGATTGAAAGAGGCTGGTCACAACTAACTGTGATGAGAGGGGCAACTATGTCATCAAGGCCACAGTTCACAACTCACTTCTGGAGGCAGTGAGGTGATTTTAATGCAGGTAATGTAATTGTAGAAAGAAATATTTTTCTGACCTCCTTTGTTCATGGCAGTTGATACATCTGGGATTCTCAAAGGGATTCTCAAGCCATAGGAAGCACTCTGAGTAGCAATTTCTGGAAATCTTTAGAGAATTAAGAATCTCTAAGACATATCAAAGCACATTTATTGTATTTATGAAATTTTACAATATATTCTACATGGCTGACAATCCATATTTATAGCTTTTTACTATGTGTCTCTGTTTGCATTTACTGATTGTGATTTGTCTTTTTATTCACTAAACTTGTATCTCAATGATATTTTAAAGTTTCTAAAAATGAAAAACACTCTTATAAGTAAGAATTTGCTATCTGTAAAGGATATCAGAGACCCCAAAGCAGCTGTAGTTGTCCCACACTTTTTTAAAATTAAAAAATACCAGTGTCATTGGAATAGATGCATAGGTGACTAAGGAAACTACTTTAAGGAAATAAGGAATTTGTACCTCAAATTTCTAAAAAATTGTGTAAAGAATTTGACCACATTACCTTAAATCTTAGCCTGTCTTAGCTTGATTCATCCTCAGTCAGTTTATCAGCCTTTCTCTGAAAGTTACTTCAATTCCACGGATATTCTCTTGGTAATAATCAAAAGATAACTCTGAAGCATGCCTTCCTAATGCTGGTAATTGCTTGTTCTGCTCATGACTGAACTTTGTATTCTTGAATTTTTAATCTGGTTTTGCAGCCTTAATTTTTTATGTTTGAAATGATGAACGCTGGAGAAAAAGTGACCTGTATGACCGTAAGTGTAAACTGTAAAATCCTTAAATTGCTTTTAAATCATCATATTTCAGACTACAGGTCTGATTCAGCACCTAGCTGTCAAGGGAAGCTGACTGTGGCCTCTAAGCATCATTGGTATGGAAGGCTTCTTTTATCTGGAGTGCAGTACTTTGGGAATACTGCTTTGTTACTCTGCCAGAATATATAAAAATCAATGTTGATATCCCAAGCAAGAGGAAAAATACTCCTCCTTGAAAGTACTAAATTTTCATCCATACATGTGGCTTTGCATGTATGGAGCACAGAGCAGAGTCTTTATCATAATTATTTATTTTCTTTAAACTAACTGATAAGTTTCTGAATATAAGGTGTTTACAACAATGCATTACACAGGTTTTCTATCAATAGTCTCACATTCTACAAATAAATACCAATTCTTTTGGAGAGGAAAATTCATGACAGCACTTCCTTATCGTCATTGTCTGTGAAAGTAAGAATGAGTAACCATCAGAGGCATTCCTAATGGGAAACATTAGGACAACAGTGAATTTTAGGACACATTTACAGTGAACAACCGTATAATTATAATTTTAAATTTTTTCTTCAATAATTATGAATTTGATAACTCATTCACTTATAGATGCCTCTTGAGAATAACTTGAAGCCACTCTGAATGCTCTGTTCTCTAGCAAAGTGAGAGTAATCCCTGAAAGCAGATTTAAAGAAAGAAGACGGGAGCATGAGAACACAAGGCATCTAGTGGTGGATGCATGGATTTAGGGTTGAGGAAGGTTAAAATCAGTATATATGTTTTTTAGGCTTTCTGAGGATAATGTAATTTTTGTATGTACAATTGTCTATATAACCCTCCTTTCTCTTACCGTATACTAAAACATAATAAGTGGAATGCACTATGCATACTATTTCCAGGGGTGGTCGCATAAATAATGTTTGTGTTTTTCTGTTGGTTAGAAGCCAGAATGGCAAAGTAGCTACCATTTTCTTGGGAGTGCATTTCTCTGCTTTTCTTAGAGGATGCTGCCTGAGTAGGCTGTAGTTGCTGAGGGTTTCTTGGGATCTGACAGATTGTGTGTCTAAAGGGTGTCACCCTGGAAGCTACATTAACTCCTTCAAACTCTTTGGGTATTATTTAGTACAATTTAGGACTAGTCTTAGCAAATTCCAAACTGGTGAATTACTCTTAATGATACACTACAGACTTGAAAGAGTTAACACATATGTGTCTCCTGAACAAGAGAGCAACTGGCACCCTGGAAGAAGCTGGCTCAGCATGTGTAGGTAGTGGGTTCCAGGACAGGACAGAGCAGCCTTGACCCTTTTTGAGCACAGAGTGATTGTGGCTGTCTTCATCACGTTCCCTCCATTGTGCCTTGGAAGCATGTTTTACTAAATGATTACCTTGGTGTCTAATAGAATTATTGGAATTTCCATTATTTAGAAATGGATGAGACACTGTCATAGTCTGTATCTGTGATTCAGAAAAGAAGATTATTTCCATCTTTAAACAAAATCCAGCGTATTTTGAATCTTAATTCAAAGCATTTGTATTATTAGTTGCTAGAACTTCCATTAAAAAAATTCACAGAATGGCTTAAACAACAGAAATTTATTGCTTCATGGTCCTGAGGCTAGAAGGTCAAAGTCAAGGTCATTAGGGTTGGTTCTCCTTGAGAGCTCTGTTGGGGAAAACCTGTTCCATACCAATCTCCTGCCTCTTGTATGTTGCTGGCAGTTTTTGCTATTCCTTGACTTGTAGAAATATCACTCATATCATTGCCTTCATGGTCACCTGGCATTCTCCCTGTGTGCACACATGCCTCCAAATTTCCTGTTTTTTGTGACACCAATTGTATTGCATTAGATCCCACTCTAATAATTTCATTTTCATTTGATTATCTCTATAAAGATCCTATCTCCAAATAAAATCAAATCCTGAAATACCAGGGGTTAGTACTTCAACATACGAATTTTGAGAACACAATCCAATCCATGACAGCCTTAATTAAAGATAATCCTGGGTTGGCTGATGTTATGATTTGAATTCACTTTGTCAGTGTTCTCAATACATCAACATTCCATTTTCAAGTCAGGGGCACAACCTCAAATTGTCTACATGGACCTGGCAAGTGGCTCAGACAAACCATATGTAAGAAAGTAAAACAAAAAACAACAAAATGCACCATCTTTATTAAATGAGAGTTGCCATTTGTTCTCAGGAGATTTAACTAAAGCAGTCAAAGTGCCGCTGGTAAACTGCAGAAGGTGTCTTCCATTTCACCTTTATTTTAATTTTTCGTTATTTGTAAATGTGGATTAAGTGTTGCTGGATCTTTTGAAGTTTTAAGGGATGCTAAAAATTGATATTTTAATGTATTATATGATCTACTTTAAAAAAATGTTTGCATCTGTTGCACACCTTGAAAATATATAGCATAGGACAAAATAAAATAAACAAACTGCACCTGTAGGCCAGATCTGACTTACAGTAACAGCCTGTCTGAGGTCAGTGATTTCTGCTTCAAAGGATCTTCTAAAATCTGAGTTCGTCTGTGGGTGCACAGTGCAAGCTGTCAGTGAATCTACAATTCTGGAGTCTGGAGAATGGTGGCCTCCTCTCACACTTCTATTAGGCAGTGCCCCAGTATAAACTCTGTATGGGGGCTCCAACCCCACATTTCTCTTCTGCACTGTCCTAGCAGATGTTCTCCATGAGGGCTGTTTAATAAATGGTGTTGGAAAAACTTGCTAGCCATATTCAGAAAACAGAAACTAGATCCCTTTCTTACACCTTTTACAAAAATTAACTCAAGATGGATTAAAGACTTACACGTAAAACCCCAAACCATAAAACCCTAGAAGACAACCTAAGCAATACCATTCAGGACATAGGCATAGGCAAAGACTTCATAACTTAAATACCAAAAGCAATTGCAACAAAAGCCATAACTGACAGATGAGATCTAATAAAACTAAAGAGCTTTTGCACAGCAAAATAAACTATCATCAGAGTGAACAGGCAACCTGCAGAATGTGAGAAAATTTTTGCAATCTACCCATCTGACAAAGGTCTAATATCTAGAATCCACAAGGAACTTCAACAAATTTACAAGGACAACAACCCCATCAAAAAGTGAGCAAAGGGTATGAACAGACACTTCTCAAAATAAGACATTTATGCGGCCAAAAAACATACGAACAAAAGCTCATTATCACTGGTCTGTAGAAAAATGTAAATCAAAACCACAATGAGATACCATCTCACACCAATTAGAATGGTGATCATTAAAAAGTCGGGAAACAACAGATGCTGGCAAGGATATTGAGAAATAGGAACACTTTCACATTGTTGTGGATGTGTAAATTAGTTCAACTATTGTGGAACAGAATGTGGTGAATCCTCAAGTATCTAGAACTCTTGTATCATTTGACCCAGCAATCCCATTACTGGGTATAACCTGAAGGATTATAAATCATTCTGCTGTAAAGACACATGCACATGTATGTTTATTGAAACACTATTTACAATAGCAAAGACTTGGAACCAATTCAAATGCCCAGCAATGATAGACTGGAGAAAATGTGGCACATATACACCATGGAATACTATGCAGCCATAAAAAAGAATGAGTTCATGTCCTTTGCAGGGACATGAATGAAGTTGGAAGCCGTCATTCTTAGCAAACTAACACAGGAACAGAAAACCAAACACCATGTTCTCACTTATCACACCGGGGCCTGTTGGGGGGTGGGGGGCAAGGGGAGGGAGAGCATTAGGACAAATACCTAAAGCACGTGGTGCTTAGAGCCTAAGCATGTGGAGCTTAGATGATGGGTTGATGGGTGCAGCAAACCACAATGGCACAAATATACCTATGTAACAAACCTGCATGTTCTCCACCTGCATATTCTGCACATGCATCCCAGAACTTAAAGTAAAATTTAAAAATAGATAATAATTGTAGGCTTTTAAAAGATATGCTAATAAACCTGTTTATGGAGATATTTTAAGTTTTTGATACTGTACCATATGTTTATTATGCCATATGTTATTGCTCAATGATTTTTAAATTAAAACAACGTTAAGTATTAAATAGGAAAAAGTAAAAAAGTAACATGCCAACATACTCAATACTCATACCTAACAGACACATGACCATATTTGCCCTTGATTGACTTTTTTCTCAGAAATCGATATTTCTAATCCAGCTTAAAGAATTCTCTCTTTACTTTTCACCATCTCATTGCACAGAAGTGTCCCCAAGCTAAAATATTGTGCTCTTAGGTATCTGTATCAGTTTCCTAGGCTTCCAAGACAAATTACCAACCACTGAGTGATTCAAATAACAAAAATGTATTCTTTCACAGTTCAAGAGGGCTGAAATACAAAAGCAAGGTGTCAGCAGAGTTGGTTTCTTTTGGCAGCTGTGACCATAATATCTGTCCTGTGCCTCTCTATAAACTCCTGGTGGTTAACAGCGTCCCTTGGTATTGCCTTGGCTTGGAGATGCCAAGGACTTGAGATTGAGATCACATCAATTTCTGCCTCTGACATCACATGGCCATAACCCTCATGTGTCCCTATCTCTGTGTCTTCCCATGATCTTCTTGTAAGGACACTCGACATGAATTAAAAACCACCCCAATTCAGTATGACCTCATCTTAACTAAGTACAATTGAGCTGACCCTATTTTTAATTAAGGTCACATTCTGAGGTTCTGGATGAACATGAATTTGTGGGGACACTAACCCAGTAGAACATGTTTTAAATTTCCTTTAATGGATAGGTGTGTAATTATTAACAATTCATAATATAAAATTAATGTGCTTTCAAATTTACTTAAATGTCATTTTGCAAAATTTTTGCTCTTGTATTTTAACACTTTAGCAAGTTGATACATGTATATCAGTTTCATGAATTTCAATTAATATATGTCATTTTCTAAATAAAATTGGTTATTAATCTATTCTTTCATTAATGAAAGTAGTTTCCAAGTTTTGCCCCTACAAACGATACTGCAAAAATCCTCATTCATGTTTCACTTTAGGCATGGGTAAAAAGTCTCCAGGTTAAAATACCTAAGAGAAAAATAGGAGGGTCAGAAGATAAACAAATTCTGTCTCTCTAGACATGTGCAAAGACTACATTTTCAGCCTTTCTCATATTTAGATTGGAGTCATGTGACTAAGTTCTGACAGAGAAATGTGAGTGACATGTAAAATGCCTCTGGAACCTCTGTCCTTTTACTTCCTCATATACACATTGGAAAGCAAAAGACCAACATGGCAAGGTCACCAAATTGAAGTAGCATGTGCCATTCAATAGCCAGTAAGAGTAGACCTCCTAGGAGAGTTGCCTGATGGAAAATATCTGTATTTTTGGCATTTAAGTCTCTGAGATTTTTGGGTTGCATAGCAATTAGCATTCTTTATGCTAATTAATACATAATTGGTACTTTAGGGTGGGAGACTACCCAAACGAAAGCCTAGGTAACAGGATAGTGTTAACATACCCTAGAGAGATGGGGACCTGTGTTGGCAAAATGTTTAGTAGGGTTGTTGCCTACAGAAATTTGGATAGCAGATCACGTTCTGATTTAGCTTGTGTGTGTAGGGGAGATAGATGGAAAAAATAAATGTATGTTTTGTAGACTGGCTACTACTGATTCTGTTACATGTAAAAGATGATCATAGCAGTGAAGTAGCTGGTTTACAGGAAGTAACTGAAGAGTTACCCTAAGAATATGGAGTTTTGCAAGGTTGGAAAAGCCTACCATCTCCATATTCTTAATAAGAGGAGGTGGAACTTAGTATATTTTTAACTAATAAGGCCATAATTTTATCAGTTTAATAACATTATTTAGGCTAATGATAAAATTAACAGTTTGACTTCCTGACCAATTGTTTTTCAAGGTAGACAAAATGTAAAAGAGAAAGAGATGGAAAAAAAAATAAACATTACTAGATACTGGCACACTGAATAACCGTAAACAAAGAGATGAGAAGGTTATTGAGTTTTGAGGAAGCTATCTTTTCAAAGAACATGTAAACCCCAGACTACAAACACTGCATTTGCCGCTTCAAGATTTAAACTGCTTTTGAGCTGCCAAACTTCCATGAAGAGGGTGTAAGTTTTCGAGTTGTTAAGACCACAAAAGGGCATGCATCCACACTTCTTTAATAATGGACAGCAGGTACAGCCAGAGACCATGGAAAACAATGCACCAAGAAGTTATGTTATTGAAAACGAATCTTGTTTTCTGTTGCTGTACTGTCTCCCAGTAGAAGCACATGGCTTGGTTCTGGCCAGTTGCATGTATGCAGAGCTTTTATATGCCACTTCCTGGCCTCACTCTGGAACTTCCTATGTGACCTTCCATACCGTATTCTCCATCTGTGCAGCTAGACTGGAAGTGCTCTGTGTTGGGGAAGCCACAGAATACAGATGCCCAGTGTCCTTTGTCACACTACGTAGGAGAGCTACCAGGAGTGTCGTCCTATGAGGAATATTTATATGAGACTTGTTATAGGATTTGAAGACTGTTGCAGTAACTGGCATTAATTAACCTGTTTAACCCTCACATTGTCAGTCTTCCTAGAACTCACAGATTGACCTCCAAAATAACTATATTGATTTATGTAGTTCATTCACTCAAGGTGGTATCAAACACTTTCATTTATGATAATCTTACTGGAATTGTTTACCCCTTCTATATAGATGTGCATACCCTGCATTTACAACAAATTTTCTTAAATTATTTTTTCTTCCCCTTCAATTTTTACTTTCTTTCTCTTTCTGGAACTCTTTTTCCCCCAATGCATTCTGTATAATTTCCTTATATTGTTGCATAGTCTCTTTTCATTCACTGGGGTATTTTTAAAAAATTGTAATGACTCTACATTTTGTTCATGGAATTAGATATTTTTTCTTTTTCATTATATAGCCATTCTGTTTTCACAATGCTCTTTTCTTTTCATATGTCACTTTAAAACTACTTTCTACTTCTAATAATTTTGGCCAAAAGTAGTTTTCTATTCTTTGGAATTTAAATTTCAAATATACTTTACTGTTTTTGTGCTGTTTAGTTTCACTTACCGTTTCTTATTTTCTCATCAGTTTAACCATGTTTTACTTATAAATAATTTTCAGAAGGGAATATATGTATTTTTTGTGGTATAACCTGTA
This sequence comes from Leontopithecus rosalia, assembly GCA_028533165.1. Lineage (NCBI taxonomy): Eukaryota > Metazoa > Chordata > Mammalia > Primates > Cebidae > Leontopithecus > Leontopithecus rosalia. The sequence continues at coordinate 12,131,314 of CM052658.1, read as the reverse complement.
GCCTGTTTTAGGAAGAGTCCTTTCAGACTAATTTTGTATCCCAAATATATCACTGGCCTTCTAAAAAATATAATTTCTCAGCATACGTATTCCTGTATCACACATGTAGTACAAATTCAAACCTCAAACCTCTTCATTGGGTAGTGATCTCAAAGAGATACATTTTTCCTCTACTCAGTAGTTTGGATGACAAAAGATTCTTTGAAGCTTCCTTAAGGTATTTCCAGTCCTATATATTGAAATTTTTCTAGTACTCACCTTTACTGAGATTTGAATGTTTTTGTTAAGTGCTGTAGTTTCTGCAGAAATCTCACTTTCAACTTTCTATCTTGTTTGGGCTCAAGGTTTTGTCTATCTACTATCTCTGAGGGAGTGCAAAAAGCCAAGAGAAGTATTGAACATTTGCCTACTATACAGAAACATGATAAAAATCTTAATGTAGGAATCCATAAAAACAGGCACTGCGGGGATGTAGCAACAAATTAACAAATGTATAGTTTACACACTACTGTGAAAAATACTGCTCTTCCTCCAGAATGCAGCACTTTGGCTTCGGTGAATTTATAATTGGTTGAATTTACTACCTACACACAGACACAGACACACACACATGCACACACACAAGCACGTGCACACACACACACAGGTTAACTATCAGTGTCAACCAAGCCTTCACACTATACTCCCATTCCTCTATGGCAGCTGAGGCACATCTCTTTCAGATAGTACCATTCAGGAACACAGTCTTGTTTTAAGATGCAAGATGCAGATTTTGTTGGAGGAAAGGTTCCTCTGAGAGTGACTGTTCTTTACAGCAGTAGACAATCCGTTGCTGGTCTACTTTGCTTGTGGGAAGAAAGGAACTATGCATCAGAAATCTCCTTCCAAATACTTTTTGAATACTTCACAATGAATTGCTAAGGAGTTCTTGTTGGAGACTCACTCTCCCTGATCTGAGTGAAAACCAAAGTGTGTAAAGTGTGTGTTTGTGTGTATGATGTGCGTGACGTGTTGCAGGGAGAGTGAAGTAGTAGGTGTGTTTTATACTTGAAAAACTGCACTTTGTTCCCGTTCATCAAATTCATCTTTCTACTTAATTAACTTCCCCTAGTCAGTTAGTGTAGGCATATAGAAAATGCAGACTAGAATAGATTTTTAATATTGTTTACTACTTTAACTAGATTTTTTACTATCATGAAGCAAAATCAGGTGTTGAACATGTAAGTCAAACATCATACCAAAAATAAATCCCTGCCTAGTCTCTAGAAGACATTTAAGAGTTTGTATCTTCAAGTAATTAATCATTCTAGATAAAATAATCTTGACCTCTGTTTTACCTGCCATTAGCCTATAGCAATTTGACACTCACCTTGAGGTTTTGCATAATCTGAGTTTTAGATTTTATTATTTGTCAAAATTAAGGGTCATGAATTCATATTAGTCTACATAGTCCACCTACTAGGATATCATGAGTTTGTGAAGGTGTAGTCTTTGGGGTGCTTATGTTCATAAACATTTTAAATATTAAAGTATTTTTAAATGATTAAGAAATAATTTCAAAATGATTTAAATGTTTTGAGTTATTTCCATTAATTTAATTTAAATAACCAATATGACTCCTTTTGGAATTACCTTACTCTAAATAAGTAGGTTAATGGCAAACAAGCAAAAATGAATCAGACTATCTACTTGCCAATGCAAGTGAGAGGAGAAAATGCCATTAGGAAAATGAACTAAGCAGTGATGACCTCTGTCTTTGGCTGTCAGCACCTTTGGGTGATGTCAATTCCTACGGAAATAAATGAAGACAACCACACGCTGTGTTTCGGAACAAATTTTATTTAACTAGGTGCCTAGATACCTCATCTCACTATAGTAGCAATCATTTTATTTGCTGAATTGCAGAGGAAAGTGAAGTTAAAATAAGGAAACGTATCTCCTCAAATCAAAAGTAGATTATTATACTCTCTTGTATTGAATTACTTAAAATATATGGTACAAAGTGATATCTAAAAATTGTTTTCTGTTTCTTTTAAAAGACATGGAGTGTTTTTACGTTTGGTCAAATGGAATACTACAAAATAATTCACGTTGAGACTGTTGCTTAATTCTCAAAACGGTAGCCACAGAAAATGAGCTCTCTTCTTAGTCTGCTTCTATCACTGAAGGAATTACAGGTTATATTGAAGAACGATATTCAGATAATATCCATTATAATCCTACGATAAGTAAAATAAAGAAGTAATTTTGATGGATCTAACATATGATAAATAATCTTTTGTATTCACCAAAATTTGTGAGTTTTTGTCTCAAAAATAAACTTTTCTTCATTATGAATGCCATTTCTTATGCCTCCAAATTAATATCTACACAATTATGGAATCTCACTCATTATGCCTAATTTCTGAATGTGTATATACAGTTCTAAAATATTGAGTAAACTTCTAAAGGTAAGCAATTTGGTTAGAAACTAAGGTTTATGTTTTTCAGCTCAGTGCACACCAGATTGACCCTAAAAAAGTAAAAATTTGCATCATATACAACCAGCTATTAAAGTATGAGGATCTGTGATTATAAAATTAGGTAAAACCAGCATTGTACTGCCATATTTTTATAGTTTCTAGACTTTCTCCACTTCAGTAACTTTAATTACTTACCTAAGCAAATACACATATGAAAAGGTGCTCAAAATCATGTCATTAGGGAATTGCAAGTTAACATACGTCCAAACCCTAATCCCAGTGTGATGATATTAGGAGATGGGGCATTTGGGAAGTGATTAGGTCATGAGTGTGAAGCCCTCATCAATGGGATTATTGCCCTTATTAAAGACACCCCAGAGAGCTCTCTAGCTCTCTTGCTGCCTCATGAAGATCCAAGAAGTTGGCAAGCTGAAATCTAGAAGAGGACCCTCACCACAGACAGACCATGCTGGAGCCCTGCTCTCAGACGCCCAGCCACCAGAACTGTGAGAGGTAAATTTCGGTTGTTTATAAGCCGCCCTGTGCATGTACTATGTCACAGGAGTCCAAAGGAAAACAGCAAGTAAAACTAATAAAAGGTACACAGATTGGAAAAGAAGTAAAACCATCTTTATGTGCAGGTGACATGATTGTCTATGTAGAAATACTATGATAAGTAGAATAAAGAAGTAACTAGAATAATAAATGACTTTAGCAAAATTTCAGAATAAAATATAAATATCAGTTGTATGCAGTGGCTCATGCCTGCAATTGCAGCACATCGGGAGGCTGAGTTGGGAGGATCTCTTGAGTCCACGAGTTCAGGACTAGCCTAAGCAGCATAGTGAGGTTATCTCCACAAAGAAATGAAAAGAAATACCAGGTATGTTGATGTGTGCCTGTATTCCTGGTTACTCAGGAGGCTGCAGTAGGAGGATCAGTTGAGCACAGGAGTTTGAGGCTCATGGTCACAAATGAAGGTCAGAAGATACAGTGAAAAACATCATCGCGTTTATAATAAACACAAGATGTAAAAATAGTTTTGAGGCATGAAGAAGGCTTCACAGCACTGACCCATGTTCTGTGTTTTTTATTTGGATGGTTGTAACTTAGATATAATATTTGAGGTTAAATTACTGAACTGTATTTATGTTTCATAAACTTTAAAAATGTGTACATTATTTACAAATAAGAATAAAAAATAAATATCACTAAAATGCTACTATATTTTTCTCATTTTATGAAGAATCATTTTGTGCACTCTGAATTGCAGCAATTTACTTTGAATATGACTGGATTAGACAATGGTAACTAAATTTGTATGGAATTATGTATCTTATCAAGACAATTCTACTTACGACAAATTCAGTATAGCCTTATGATAATCTTTTGTGCATCATTTAACCTTTTTTCTCGATAATAGTGACTTCTATTTTCTTCCTGAAAATATGCGGAATCTTAGTAGAATGTATGATAACAGGTAGTAACTGGAATTAAGTTAATATCATTTAAACAACACTGATTTTTATTTTAACACATCCAAGAAATAAAATGTATGAAGTGTATTTATTATTTTTTTAAATTATACATTAAGTTCTGGGATACACGGGTATAATGTGCAGATTTGTTACATAGGTATTCACATGCCGTGGTGGTTTGCTGCACCCATCAACCCATCATCTACATTCGGTATTTCTCCCAATGCTATCCCTCCCCTAGCCTGCCACCCTTGACAGGCCCTGGTGTGTGAGGTTCCCCTCCCTATGTCCATGTGTTCTCATTGTTGAACACCCACTTATGAGTGAGAACATGCGGTATTTGGTTTTCTGTTCTTGTATTAGCTTGCTGAGAATGATGGTTTCCAGCTTCATCTGTGTCCCTGCAAAGGACATGAACTCATCCTTTTTTATGGCTGCATAGTATTCTATCATGTAGTATATGTGCTACATTTTCTTTATCCAGTTTATCATTGATGGGCATTTGGGTTGGTTCCAAGTCTTTGCTATTGTGAACAGTGTTGCAATAAACATACATGTTCCTGTGTCTTTGGAGTAGAATGATTTATAATCCTTTGGGTATATACCCAGTAATTGGATTGCTTGGTCAAATGATATTTGTATTTCTAGATCCTCGAGGAATTGCCACATTGTCTTCCACTGTGGCTGAACTAATTTGAAGTGTAAGTATTTATATTCAGGTATTATGGAGTTTAGCTGATCTTACTCCTTCTATAAGCACATAATTATCATTGGTCCAGGCAAGGTCTCTATTTTATTTTGCTCTTTAATTTTTATCGTATGTATTATTACTTGCCCTGATTCCTTAATTCCATTATGATCCTGTTTTGCAATTTTGTTTTTGCTTCTCAAGAATGATGTCTATTCTTCTTACTATTCACAATTTTTCCAAGTAGACTTTATGATATGGAAAATTATTTTTAGCATTATGTGAGGGGGTATATATATCTATATATGTATATGCCACTGCAAGGTTATATAACAGTTTCCTTCTTTTTTTCTTTTTTTTATGTATCCTGAGCCACATTATTTTGGTAGGATAATTTTCTAGATGAACATAAGGATTTTAACCCTTTGGTAGGGAACATGATGCAGTGGAAAGAATTCTTACCTGGGAAGCAGGGCTGGGTTACAATAGGGGAATGTCAAAAACCTACTCTGAGATTCGAGGGAAAGTAGTTTTTCAGTTGGAGCCCATTTTCTCACTCATCTTACAGACTAGTTGGTCCAAAATATTTGTAATACAATGTTTTCAGATGTTAGAATTTCAAAAGCAATTAATATCAACAAAACCATGTAGGCAAATATATGACTGACAGTTTATAAAATTTTGCTAAGTCAAGATAATTTTTCTTTTCTTTTCCTTTCTTTTCTTTGAGACAGAGTCTCACTCAGTCACCAGTCACCAGGCTGGTGTGCAGTGGCGCGACCTTGGCTCACTGCAACCTCCGCCTCCTGGGTTCAAGCAGTTCGCCTGCCTCAGCCTCCTGAGTAGCTAGGACTGCAGGCATGTGCCACTACACCCAGCTAATTTTTTTTGTACTTTTAGTCGAGACAGGGTTCCACCATGTTGGCCAGGATGGTCTCGATCTCTTGACCTCGTGATCCACCCGCCTTGGCCTCCCAACGTGCTGAGATTACAGGCATGAGCCACCACACCCAGCCTAAGATAATTTTTCAAAAATATATGTCATCTCCACTGGCATAATTTTATATGCAACATCTTTAGTCCCAACTTGCATTTCTTCTACATACTCATCCATTTAGCAACTAACCAACATTTACAACTTTGAGTTCCAGAGTCTCCTAACACACGACCTGTCCTAAATTAAATTCAATTTCATTCTGTAGACTTGTTTGATAAATAATATCACCATTCTGCCTCTCAAGTTTGAAATATCTAAGTATTTGGCTTATTCTCTCTTGTATCATCTGTTAAAATCTTTACAGTTATAAAATCCCCTTAATTCCAGCTAAAACACATCCTGTAAATTAGCTCTCTTCACTCATCCTCACTGCCACTGCCTTAACCTTCTTGAGAACTTTTCAGCTTTGTTATTCCACCAGTTTTCTAATTGTTTCTGTTCCTCTCACTCCCTTCTCAAGTGCATTTTGTAGGCTGTCACTTTTCAGAATATGGAATCCGATTATTTCATACATATGCCTAAATTTTCTGCTGACTGATTAGTAAGAATTAATATCTGAACTCCTCAGCTTGGCACATTGGACCTTTTAAAGTATTTTCCTAATTTGCCTTTCCAGTTTTAATTCCCAGTTTCCCAACTGGCACCCTATACCTTTTTCATACAAATGTTTTTTCTTATTTTCTGAGAACAACATAATGATTTTTGCCATCCTGTGCTTCGTTTATTCTTCCCGGTATGCTGTTGTCTTCTCTCTGCTGGCTAAAATTATTCTATTCCTCAAAGAACTAAGATAAATATTTCTTCACTTTATAAACATGCACAGGATTAGTCATTCCTTCCTTAATTCCCTACCTGCATTTGGTTCTGTGATATTCTGAGAGGAGGAACATTTTTTTTTTCACTGTTGTGTCCCAAGAGCCTTGTATCACCTAGAAAAATTAGATAAATTAAATAATATACTTATGCAAAATGTTGCATAAATATCAAGCTGTTGAATGGTCTTGCCTTTAGTATTTAAAATAGTGGGGCTGAATAGTAAGCTTTTGAGGTCAGTTAAATAAGTGTTGAACAATGTTATATCCTCTGTGCTCAGTGTAGTGTCTGTCACATAGCAAATTCTCAATAAATATTGCTTAAGCAAATGAACTACTAAATGAGTGAATGCTGTGAGCATAACAGAATAGAGAAACTCTTCATGAAAATAGAGTTGGAGGGCTACGAGAGAAGTTCCATTATCCTCAAATTTCATACCTACTAGCCTGAGGCAAAGGCTTACCCAGCAAAGCTAGTACACCACTGACCTGCCAGGCTGGTAACTGTATTTTCACACCATATATTCTTGATATCTTCAGTGGGCAAAATTATGAATGGGCAGCTTTCCATGTAAGGTAATTGGTAATTGATTTGATTAAGACATGCTGTTTTTTGTCATTTTAAAAATCTTATCATGAATATTAACAAATCATTTCCACTGATATTACCTGCTGAAACATGGTTTCCAATAAGTTATACAGGAGGAAACTTTAGATATAGGAATAGGTAATTACAGGTCTGGAGTCAGGAAACTTCCTAAAAACAGGGAGGCATATCACATAAGTGGGAACCATGAATATCTTTCCAAAAATGCAAAGATTATTCTTACGCATATTAAAGATTAATCACTGTAGTCTAAAGTTGAAGATTGAATATGACCTTGGCTAGGATCAATTCCAAATAATGGATTTTACCCTAGTAAGTTTTAGAGTTTATTTTTTACCAATGTTGGAGAACTCTTAGGAGAGTCAACAAGTATTAATATAGCTTTGAAAGTATTTAATTGAAATAAATGGAATAACAAAATTTCTCTTGCATTGTTTATTAGAAAACTGAGTCAATCATCCATTAGGTCCTGGAAGCACTGAAACCACCAAAAATTATTATAGAATTTTGTGTGGGATTGATAGTTTGACAAGGACTTTATAAAGGAGAAACAAAACACACAGAAAAAGAAATTTTGTGCACAAACTAGAATATCATTTGTTGAAGTTGAATACAATATATAAATGAATCTCTAAAAATTTTAAAGAAGAAAACTTTAAAACATTTCTTTGGGAAGCAAGAATTGCAACTCAGAGAAGACACAGAGATAAGATGGTGTTTAGTTAACTAAAGAACAAACAGAAGGCTAGATGTTTTACAACAGAAGGAGAAACCCTATCTCTACTAAAAATACAAAAAATTAGGAGGGCATGGTGGCACACACCTGTAGTACCAGCTACTTGAGAGCCTGAGGCAAGAAAATTGCTTGAACCCAGGAGGTGGAGGTTGCAGTGAGTCAAGATCACATCATTACACTTCAGCCTGTGCAACAGAGCAAGACTCTGTCCCCACCCAAAAAAGGAAAATGTGCTTTCCAAAAAATCAAAGGATATTTCTTATTAAGTCTAAGATTGATCTATTTGTAAATTTCCTTACCTGAGAAAAAGTCACTAGATCCCATGAAGTCTTAGTAACCAGAAAACTATTTTTTTTTTTTCCGAGACCAAGTTTCCCTCTTGTTACCCAGGCTGGAGTGCAATGGCATGATCTCCGCTCACCGCAACCTCTGCCTCCTGGGTTCAGGCAATTCTCCTGCCTCAGCCTCCTGAGTAACTGGGATTACAGGCACGTGCCACCATGCCCAGCTAATTTTTTGTATTTTTAGTAGAGACGGGGTTTCACCATGTTGACCAGGATGGTCTCAATCTCTTGACCTTGTGATCCACCCGCCTCAGCCTTCCAAAGTGCTGGGATTACAGGCTTGAGCCACCGCGCCCAGCTGTAACCAGAAAACTTTTGTCATGACTCCAGTAGAAATAGAGATGGCATAGCATTTCCAACTAATTGCTTTGATCTAGACTTTAATTAATTAATTTTAACAATTTTTTTCCTTATGCTGTCTCATTGAGTCAGTTTTTCCAGAAACTCAAGAACAAAGATAAATTGTTTACTTTTTTTTTTATATTCAAGGGGTTTGATTTTTTTGTTAGAAAATCAGTAAAAGTTGGATTTCCTCCTAGATGGCTGAATAGGAACAGCTCTGGAGTGCAATTCCCAGTGAGAGAGATGCAGAAAGTGAGTGATCTCCACATTTCCAACCGAGTACCAGGTTCATTTCAATGGGATTGGTTGGACAGTGCATGTAGCCCAAGAAGGCAAACCAAGGCAGGGCAGGGCACTGCTCCACCCAGCAAGTGCAACTGGCCTGAGGATCAGGGACATTACCCCCTCTGCACTCCAGTTCAGATACTGCACTTCTCCCACGGCATTTGCAACCCACAGTCCAGGAGAACGATGCCATGCTGAAAAGTGCTGTGAGTTACCAACACAGATCTAAGCGACAGCTCTGGCCAGCCCGGTGCCACAAGTTGTTGGTACAGATCTGGATGGAAGTATTAACTAGTGCAAAGAGAGCCTGTGGGATAGATCTACCCGCCACTTCTCCCAGAAAGAGGGAGAGCTGAAAGCAGGGAGACTGGTGATATGGCTTGGCAGGTCCCACCCACCCAAAGACCAGCAATCTAAAGCCTTCTCACTTGAGAGTTTCACAACTAGCACATCATTTCAAGCTTGACCAGGGATGATTGAGCTCAGTGGGGGGAAGTGCATCTGCCATTACAAAGGCCGGTCTAATCTCAGCTGTTTAAACAAAAGCCATAGGAAACCTACACAGCAGCCCAGCTGAGGATGAGGCAGCACAGCAGTGCCTTTGCAGGCAGACAAGGGACAGACTACCTCCTCAAGTGGCTCCCTGACCCCTGAATAACAACAACAAAAAAAGCCTCATACAAGAGAGCTCGGTCTGACATCTGCCTAGTACCCTTCTGGGAGAAGCTACCAGAGAAAAGATCAGGCCACAATCCTCACTGCTCTGCAGCCTCTGTGGGTGATTCCCAAGCAAGCAATGTCTGGAGTGGACCTCCAGCAGTCCTACAGCAGAGGGGCCCAACTGTTAGAAGGAAATTAAAAAACAAAAGAAATGGCTTCAACATCAACAGAAAGGACATCCACTCAGATAACTCATCTGAAATCACCAACTTCAAAGATCAAAAGTAGATAAATACATGAAGATGGGAAGAAATCAGTGCAAAAAGGATGAAATAATCAAAGATCAGACTGCTTCTCCTCCTCCAAGGGATCACAACTTCTCACCATGAAGGGAAAAAAATAGGATGGAGAATGAGTTTGATGAATTGACAGAAGCAGGCTTCAGAAGGTGGGTAATAACAAACTTCTCTGAGCTAAAAGAACATGTTCTAACCCAGTGCAAAGAAACTAAAAACCTTGAAGAAAAGGTTAGAAGAAATGCTAACTAGAACAACCAGCAGAGAGAGAAACATAAATGACTTGATGGAGCTGAAAAACACAGCACAGGAACTTCGTGAAGCGTACACAAATATCAATAGCTGAATCGATCAAGCAGAATAAAGGATATTAGAGATTGAAGATCAACTCAATGAAATAAAACATGAAGGCAAGATTAGAGAAAAAAGAGTGAAAAGAAATGAAAAAAGTCCCAAGAAATATGGGATTATTTGAAAAGACCTAATTTATGCTTGATTGGTGTACCTGAATGTGATGGGGAGAATGAATCCAAGCTGGAAAACACTCTTCAGGATATTATCCAGGAGAACTTCCCCAACCTAGTAAGGCAGGCCAGCATTCAAATACAGGAAATACTGAGAACACCACAAAGATACTCCTCAAGAAGAGCAACCCCAAGGCACATAATCGTCAGATTCACCAGGGTTGAAATGAAGGAAAACATGCTGAGGGCAGCCAGAGAGAAAGGTCAGGTCACCCACAAAGGGAAGCTCATCAGACTCACAGCAGGTCTCTCGGTAGAAACCCTACAAGCCAGAAGAGAGTGGGGGCCAATATTCAACATCCTTAAAGAAAAAAACTTCTAACCCAGAATTTCATATCCAGCCAAACTAAGCTTCATAAGTGAAGGAGAAATAAAATCCTTTATGGACAAGCAAATGCTGACAGATTTTGTCACCACCAGACCTGCCTTACAAGAGTTCCTGAGGGAAGCACTAAACATGGAAAGAAGCAACCAGTACCAGCCACTGCAAAAACATACCAAAAGGTAAAGACCAATGATGCAATGAAAAAACTGTGTCAACTAACAGCCAGTAACAAAATGGCATGATCAAATTCACATGTAACAATATTAGCATTAAATATAAATGGACTGACTAACTGCCCCAATCAAAAGACACACACTGGCAAACTGGATAAAAAATCAAGACCTTTCAGTGTGCTGTATTCAAGAGACCCATCTCATGTGCAGAGACACACATAGGCTCAAAATAAAAGGATGGAAGAAGATTTACCAAGCAAATGGGGAGCCAAAAAACGCAGAGGTTGCAATCCTAGTGTCTGATAAAATGGAGTTTAAACCAACAAAGATCAAAAGAGACAACGAAGGGCATTAGATAATGGTAAAAGGATCAATGCAACAAGAGGAGCTAACTATCCTAAATATACATGCACCCAATACAGGAGCATCCAGATACATTAAACAAGTTCTTAATGACCTGCAAAGAGACTTAAACTCCTGCACAATAATAGTGGGGGACTTTAACACTCCACTGTCAATATTAGATCAATGAGACAAAAAATCAACAAGTATATCCAGGACTTGAATGCAGATCTGGACCAAGTGGACTTAACAGACATCGACAGAACTCTCCACTCCAAATTGATAGAATACATATTTTTCTCAGCACCACATCTCAGTTACTCTAAAATTGGCCACGTAATTGGAAGTAAATCACTCCTCAGCAAATATAAAACAATGGAAATCATAACAACCAGTGTCTCAGACCACAATGAAATCAAATTAGGACTCAGGATTAAGAAACTGACTCAGAACTGCACAACTACATGGAAACTGAACAACTTGCTCCTGAATGATGACTGGATAAACAATGAAATGAAGGCAGAAATAAAGATGGTCTTTAAAACCAATGAGAATGAAGAAACAATTTACCAGAATCTCTGGGACACATTTAAAGCATGTCTAGAGGGAAATTTAAAGTAAGAAAGTTTCACTTGTTATACTGGGTTCATGATCTCATTTCTTGGGTGGTAAAACTTTATATATATTCACAATGCCACTACTCATGGAAGACTACTTTCACCACTTCAAAGTCCACATGTTAATTTAGGCTAAATTAACAGACAGAAATTAACAGACAGACAGAAATCCCTAGCACTGTATAGATCAGAGTAGATTCAAATACGGCAATCTAAACTAAATACACCTTGTTATACTTTAATGTATTTTATTATGTCCCAGCTATGAATGCATTTTACTCTTCAGTGGATTTGTGTACCTAAGTGAGTCATTGGCTTCAATTACCCTGCAATGTAAGGCAAAAATATCTGTAATAAAATGTGGTTTTTACTTATATATTTCAATATCTCTTTATTACCTATGCAAAACCTTGAAATTAGTCCTCATCCTCTTCATTGTTTCGCTAGCAGGGTGCGTTATTCCTTTGGCCTTGGAGTCTTTACAATTTAACTTAATGCTCAACATGGTAGAACATGCTTCTGCCAATTCTGTCCTTAGTATCAGTGCAGATTACTGTGTAGATGAAGGAAGAAACTGTGTTACACATTCAGTTTGTGTTTCCAATTATTCATCCTATCCCAGGAGTCAGCATTTGTTAATGTTGTCAAAGTACAATTAAGGTCCACTAAATGAAGTCAGGAGCTTTCAAGGGAGTGATTGTTCTTGACTTCATTCTCTTCCTCCATCCCATTTTCAATATTGGGAATGAATAAACAGTTTTAGGCAACTAACCAAGAAAATTAGCACTCTTTTGTTGTAAACCTAGCTAAAGTTAAGTCAAAAATAAAGTATTTCCTCACAAGGGGCGTGTCCTATGTGAGTGTGTCTGAATGCAGGTAGGTGTAGTGAAAATGGAGCTTCTGTTCTGGGAGGACCATTTGCTCTGAGGATCTCACCCACCTCTGCCAGTTTTGTGCATATCTTGGAAGGTCTCAGCTGTCAGGACCACTTTTCCATCATGAGATCACCAAAGACAACTGAGCACTGCAGAAGGAAAGTTCAGTATGAATCCAACCTAGAGAAAGGCTAAGCTGTTTGTCATTAATTTGGATTGATTCAGACGCAGCTGGAAGGTCTCTTGACTAGCTATACTCCTTTCTGCCTTCTTTTGTTAGAGATAGAAACAGAGAAAGCCTGTCTGGAAAGTGTTGGCATATTTTTTTACTACCTGATTTTGATTGTAATCTTGGCAATATTAATAATTTAAAGAGATAAATTTTACTATAATATTTTCTTTTTCTTTTAAGACATGTGAACTCTGTTACGAATTATTTTACCTGGCAGAGAGGAGCACACAAAGATAGCATCAGGAGGAATAGACTCAAATTTCAGATTTTCACTTGATTTAAACATGTCAATTACTGTTACTCTTTCTAATCTTCTGTTTCCTTGGCTGTGAATTGAAAGGCTGGATTAGAAATTGCTAAATCATTTACATATATAAAATTAGCAATTTTTTCATCTTAATTTTCCCGTGTAAAATATTCCTCATTTTAAATTATGTAATTTATTATGAAATTAATACAGCAACCAGATTAAATATTATAAATGAACTCTGCCATATTAGTTTTCAGATGGCCCAACATCCAAAACTATTTTGCCAGCTCTCAAAACTTTTATCTGCTTTCTTCACATTTATCAATGTTATAACAATGAAACACAGCTTGGCGAGAACATTGGTAGCCTGAAGAAGTAGAAAAGGGAGATGGGTTGCATTTTCAATTTTATTAAAATCCTTATTTTCCACTAGCTATATGCTTTTTATTCTTGGCCTAATTTCCTTTTGGCTGCGGGCAACTTTTCATGGGTTTTACAATCTCTTCATAAAACACAACCTATTCCATTATCACATTACATACCTCTACAGGCATGTAATATTTTTCTCAATTTAGAGCTGGAGAAATAAAGGCAAGAACAGTTTTCAAGGTTTGATCATTTCATTAAAGTGCAATTTATTGGTTTTTGCCCCTAGTCACATGTTAACCAATATGCATGATAAAATATTTGAAACATTTTTATTTACTGATTTATAAATCACTTACATAGGTAAGAATGTTTTTTAGATAATAACCAATCAGTAAATTATAACATAATTTTAATTTTGATTTAATTTTTGTAAATTATATATAAAAATTTATATTTACTATACTAACATATCAAGGTAAAAAATTTTAAAAAATCACTCTTTGTTCTCAGCTGTGCTAAACAAAGTTTAGATTTTATAATCTCCAATTGTTGAAACTCCTCTCCACTGGATGAAAAGAAAACTTATACTTGATGAAGTTCTCTGTTTCCTGGGTTAATGAGTTTCTTTTTAGACTAAATAGTCTACTGAAAGCTTAACTCTTTATCAGAGTTGGCTTTATGCAGTTACTTTTTACTTTTCTGTTTATTTTATTTTTTATTTATTATTATTTTTTTGAGTTAGGATTTCATTCTATCGCCCAGGCTGGAGTGCAGCGGCACGATCTCAGTTCACTACAGCCTCCTCCTCCCAGGTTCAAGCGATTATCCCATCTGAGCCTCTCGAGCAGCTGAGATTACAGGCACCCGCCACCACGCCCAGCTAATTTTTTTATTTTCTTGTAGAGGTGCGGTTTCACCATTTTGGCCAGTCTGGTCTTAAACTCCTGATCTAAAGTGATCCACATGCCTTGGCCTCCCAAAGTGCTGGGATTACAGGCATGAGCCACCATGTCTTGCCTGTGCAGTTACCTTTATGTTCAACATTCTCTTTAGGTTATGAGTATTTTGAGTTTCACCCTTTTCACTGCTGTCTTGAGGATCATGTTTCGGTGAGTGAGTGAAACACTGCTTAAAGGTCCTTTGTGGATAGGGAAGGAGCCTGGACTTAGCATATTGCTCTTGGGATTTTGCTTGCTGGTAGAATTTATTTAGTTCCTTGCAACAGGAGACTGAGGTCCATTCCTTACTGTCTGTTGACCAAAGATCTCTCTCTCAGCTTCTAAAGGCTGCTTACGTTCTTTCTCATGTGCTCCTTTCATCTTCAAACGAGCACCAGTGTGCCAAATTCTTGCCACAATTCAAATCTTTTGATACCTTCTGCCTCCTTCCAAGGTGCAAGCTATTGGCTTTTAAGGGCTTTAATCTGAGTGGATCAGGCCCACCTGAAAGTTTCCATGATTCAAGTCAACTGACTTGGGACTATACATCAGCAAAATCCCTTTAAAGCAGTACCCAAATTAATGTTTGGAAAGCTAGAATCACGGAAGTGTCACCTTCGGAATCTTAGTTGTCACAATGTGCCTTCTCATCCCCAAAGAATCATGTCCTTCATGAAACCAAAATATATTTACCCCTTCCCAAGTTTCCCAAACATCTTATTTTATGACAGCCTTATTTAAGAGTTCCAAATCTCATCTGTACCTTATCAGCTCAAAATTCTAATGTCTCATCATCTACGTCATCAGAATCAGATATGGATGAGAGGCTAGCTACCTCCCTTTCTGGCTTGGAGAGAGAATTTGTTTCCAAGTTCATTCAGATTTGTGGTGGAATTTAGTTATTTGTGATTGTAGGAGTAAGTCCTGCCTCCTTGCTGGCCCTCCATCACGGCCTGCACTTTGCTCCTAGAGGCCAATGTCATGGCATCTGCAAAGTCCCTAGTGCTGTATAACCTAACATATCCATGTGTGTGGAGAGTTTTGCGACACCAACAATGAATTATCTGATTTTCTAGACACTGAATGTCCAATAATTCAGTTTGATGCTAACACTAACTACCGGGAGTTATCACAGGTGCCACAGCTTAAGGACTCAGTCCTACAAGACTGCTGGCAACTTCAGACACCAGTCACAGTCCTGAGCCTTCCAAACTTCTTACTGACCAAGCTGTAAATTGGGGGTTTTCATGACCTCTTCCTAAGATTGAATAATTTGCTAGAATGTCTCACAGGATACAGGAAGTCAGTTTATGGGTTTATAATAAAAGATACAGGAACAGTCAAATGGAAGCGACGTATAGGGTGAGGTATGGTGGAAAGCATTCTACACAGAGCTTTCATGCCATCTTTGGACACGCTGCTCTCCCAACACCAAGGTGTATTCGCCAACTGGAGAGGTCTTCGAACCTCATTGTTCAAGAGTTTCATGGGCTTAATCTGCAGCACTGGATCCCTTTCCCAAAAGTCAGTAGGTGGGGCTGAAAATGTTAATACCTAGTTATTTGGTCTTTCTGGTGACGGGTCCCATCTGCAGCTGTCTAGGGACTCCCACCCCAAGTCCATGCATGAGCATAAACACAGGTGTGATCAAGTGAGGCTCATGAAGAGTAATAAATGATAGTCATATCACTCTGGAAATTTCAAGGGTTGTAGGTCTGTGCCAGGAGCTGGGGACAGAGACCAAACACATTTCTTATTGCAGTTGGCCCTTCAGATTCATGGTTCCACATTTTATAATTCAACTAACTTTGGATCCCCCATTTTTCCATCTAATTGTTTTCATACACAGTTGAGAGACTTGAGCATCTGTGGATTTTGGTATCTGCAGGTGGTCCTGGAACCAATCCTCTACAGATGTGAAGGGCTGACTGATGACAGCATAAGATCACATTAAGTTTCTGAGGGTTGGGGAAGGACAACTTTAGCAGTCATTTTGGAGTTCTGCCTTCTGCGGGTAGGATGCTCCTCAAGGATTTCTGGAGCCCTTTCTGCTCCCTCCCCACCCTCGCTACCCCTAGTTATCAGGCCTCAATTCTGAATATTTGTGGAGCTTCCCATACATATCTACTAGTTCTAAAAGCAAGAACTCCGTTCAGATTTATTTATTCCACCTTATTGTTCTTCTTCTCATAATACATTTAATTCTGACAGTACAGACTTTTCATTTGCGCTTTGTATTTTATTGTGATTTTTCTTTTTTAAATTGCATTTTAGGTTTTGGGGTACATGTGCAGAACTTGCAAGATAGTTACATAGGTACACTCATGGCAGTGTGTTTTGCTGCCTTCCTCCCCTTCACCCACATTTGGCATTTCTCCCCAGGCTATCCCTACCCAGCTCCCCCCCCCACTGTCCCTCCCCTATTCCCCCCAATAGACCCCAAAGTGAAACTCTGTAATTATCTTTGCCAAGTTTGGTTCTTATTATGGTTGCCATGGGACAATTTGGTTCTTGGGAGTAGGATGTTCAAACATGACTGTACACTCACTTTACTCTGATATGGGTGAGGGAATCTAATCTCTTTATCCAAAATATACAGAACATAAACAGGAGGCAAATGGAGATTCATATAATTGAAAAAATACTGCTATGAGTGGGCAGGAGAAATGATATATAATACACCAGGGAATGAAATAGCTACTATTGTTCGTCTAGTACAATATGTGAGAAGGCAGAGAATATGAACACTGATACTACCATTTGGCAGGTTAATGTGTAGCTTCAACTTTCATAGTGAAGTAGGAAGCAAACTCATGCACTGAGAGTGAAGATGATGAAAGAAGAGAAAACAAATGTGTTTGGATTAAATCAAAGAGAAATTAGATCAATATATGCAGGATTTTTATTGTGTTGCATATTATATTAATTATCATGTAATGCTTGTACATCTGATTTTGTTTAGCTTATTTTTGACACCTTGTGGTAGAACTTTGAGCCAATATATTGTTTTCTGAGTTTTTTTCCAAGTGCTTCTGGTGTGCTGCGATAGTATTCTATCAGTTCCACAAATCAGAATATTCTCTGTGTTAGGTATTTGCTTTTATTCCACAATATACATGATTTATTTTTCGTTAATGACTTTTAGTCACTTGCATTGCTTTTTGTTTCTAACATAGCTTTTTCTTAGAATGTCAGTGCTCTTTGTGACTAAGCTCTTAAACATTGTACATAAAGAGGAACCAAATATATCAAAGACAAATTAATCAGCATATTTATTCCAGCCACAGATTAATACTGTGATGATAAAGAATCTTTTATTATAAAATAACGCTGTGTAAAAATTAGTCCAGCGCCGGGCGCGGTAGCTCAAGCCTGTAATCCCAGCACTTTGGGAGGCCGAGGCGGGTGGATCATGAGGTCAAGAGATCGGGACCATCCTGGTCACCATGGTGAAACCCCGTCTCTACTAAAAATACAAAAAATTAGCTGGGCATGGTGGCGCACGCCTGTAATCCCAGATACTCAGGAGGCTGAGGCAGTAGAATTGCCTGAACCCAGGAGGAATAGGTTGCTGTGAGCTGAGATCGCGCCATTGCACTCCAGCCTGGGCAACAAGAGCAAAACTCCG
Source organism: Leontopithecus rosalia (assembly GCA_028533165.1). Classification (NCBI taxonomy): domain Eukaryota; kingdom Metazoa; phylum Chordata; class Mammalia; order Primates; family Cebidae; genus Leontopithecus; species Leontopithecus rosalia. The sequence continues at coordinate 12,113,334 of CM052658.1, read as the reverse complement.
TCTCAAAAAAAAAAAAATTAGTCCAATCATGGAATTCAACGCATGTATATAAAATAAAAATCAAGGCATTAAAATAAATGCTGAACTTAATTATGTTGTTCAAAACATGTTAAATCCCTAAAAACAGACTTTGGGGAAATAAGTGGTTAGGCATTTACACACTGTACAGAAATGTTTATCTGGTCTTATTAAGAGAAAGACATTTATAAAAAAAATTTTGCAGGCACCTTCATGTTTTGTTATTCTCACAACGTAGACATTAAATCTAAATACTTACAATTTTACTGGTAAACTCAAAAGCTGTTAAAACACTATAGATCAATAGTTCATGCTTAGCAGCACCATTTGAGTGGGAAAGTAAATGTCTATATATTTTGAAGTTATGTGTTAAGGAAACAACATACTATATAAAAGCTCATTAAACAACCTTAAATGAAATAAACTGAGTTATTTCCTTAGGTATAACAATATATTTTGTTATTATAAATAAACAGCAAATTTCTATGCTATAACCTTCTTTGCTATATTCACTTCTTTTAATTTTCCTATGAATTCCAAACTTACCAACATGAACAAATATTATTAACTCCAGTACCCTGTCCATAGTTTATTTGCAGCTACATATGTTTTCCTTCCCTACACCCCTCTCTCTTTCTCTCTGTTTAGAAAATTATTCTTGGTTTTAGGATCCTAGCACTGAAGGATCCAGAGATAATTAAAGCACAAATACAGATCCAGTGTGATTATAGACTCAAGGACTTAGACATTTACAAGTAAAGAAAATGCAAAGTATTTCTAGAAAATGGTCTAAATGTAAGTACATTAAAAATGTTATGCATATAATAACAAAATAATTCATGCCACTCCAAATACTATGTACTCTTCTAGGCAATATTTTGCTAGTGGTGATTCATAAAGCCCAAAGGCAAGGTGTGTAGGCTACATAATGCAACATCAAATTTGAATAATTTTTGATTTTCCTAAAAATATTTTTAATAAATATTGTTCACCTGGTGATCAAATTACTATTAGAAATAGTTTCATGTGCATGCATTTGATTTTCTCTATCATGTTTGTCAGCCAAAGTATAGGATGATTCATTTGTAATGAGCCAAGTCAAAAGTTTATAAATAATTTACTGCATGCAGGTTAAATAAAAATATGAGAAATCAATTCTTCAGAAGGAAATATATAAATATAAACTAGAAATATTTACAACTATATATAAAGAAAATCAGTGTTACGGATGACATATGGATTTATTCTTTTCATTGCTTTGTTTGCCAAATGACTTTGTACATGTTCATAATTATACTTTCATTGTTTGCATGTCTGTTTTGTAACAAAGCTAAGGTATTGCAGGTAAACCCCATGTTTACTGCTCTTCATATTTTGATATGGTACACTTAGGGTTTTTAGCATGTAATACAGGGATTATAAGACCTATGACACATACTGATCAATGAATGACAAAGACTCGGGATAGATACAAAGAGAACTAAACGTACTTTGAAAAACAAATTTACATTGGCATCCCAGCCTGTAGAAGGCAGGTTGAAACTTAAGGAATGAACTTAAGCTAGTAGATTGCCAAGACAAAATTGTCACCATTCTCTATAGAATTTAAATAGACACAGGGTCTTGATGTAATATCTAAAATGCCCAAACTAAAATAAAAATTGCTTAGTCTACCACAAAACCATAGAAATATTAACTGATATAGAAAGAACAGTCAACACATGCAAACACTATAATGATGGAGATGCTGAAAATTATCTGATAAAGACATTAAAACAACTTTTCCCAAACTGCTTGAATAACAACCATGAAAGCTTTCAAAACACATGCTAAAATAGAAAGTCTCATTAAAGAAGTAGTAGATATAAAAATAAACCAAATGGACAGAAAAATACAATAATTGGGGGAAAAAAAACCTAAGAACTAAATGGGAGAATTAAGATGACAGAAGAAAGAGTGAGTGAATTTGAAGACAGATCAAGAAAAGCTATCAAACATGAGTAGAGATTTTTTCAAAGGCTAGAAAAAACAAACCAACTAACCAATAAATGCACAAACAGAGCTAGAAGAACCTAACAGTGTCCAACATCCATGTTACTGAAGTGCCAGAAAGAGTGTAGTATTCAAAAATGTTGTGATAAAAATTAAGAATGAAAACTTTTCAAATTTGGCAAAGACATAAAACTATAATCAAATAAGCTGAGTAAATGCAACAGGATAAATTCAAAATGATCTACACCCAGACTCATAATAATCAACCACTCAAAACGAAGAAAAAAACTTGGAAGTAGCCAATGGAAAATGACATGTTACCTATAAGGAAACACAGTCTCTAATGAGTAAAACTCACATTAAAAACCATCAGCTGGGCACCATGGCTCATTCCTGTAATCCCAGCACATTGGGAGGCTGAGGCAGGCAGATCACAAGGTCAGGAGATCAAGACTATCCTGGCCAACATGGTGAAACCCCATCTCTACTAAAAATACAAAAATTAGCTGGGTGTGGTGGCATGAGCCTGTAATCCCAACTACTTGGAAGGCTGAGGCATGAGAAACACTCAAACCCAGGAGGTGGAGGCTGCAGTGAGCTAAGATCACTCCACTCCTCTCCAGCCTGGTGACAGAGAGTATGTCTCAAAAAATAATAAAATAAAATAAGGTAAAATAAAATAGAAAATAAAACCCACCATGGACACCAGAACAAAGTGGCACTACATTTTTAAAGTGCTGGCAAAACTGTTAACCTGGAATGCCATAGCCAATGTAAATCAGGAATATGGGTGAAATAAATACTCTAAGATAAAGGAAACTTAAGAGAATTTGTAGTCAGCAGAAGTGGTCTACAGTAATACTAAAGAGAACTTGCCAGACAAAAAAGAGATTATTTTGGAAGGAAACTTGGAACATCATTAAGGAAGGACACACAACAGAAATGGCAAATATTGCATGCATAATAGTCTATTCTTTTATTTTTTTTGAGACAGAGTCTCGCTCTGTCGCCAGGCGCTAGGCTGGAGTGCACTGGTGTGATCTCAGCTCACTGCAACCTCCCCCTCCCAGGTTCAAGCAATTCTCCTGCCTCAGCCTCCTGAGTAGCTGGGACTACAGGCATGTGTCACCATGCCCAGCTAATTTTTGTATTTTAATAGAGATGGGGTTTCACCATGTTGCCAAGATGGTCTCAATCTCTTAACCTTGTGATCCACTCACCTTGGCTTCACAAAGTGCTGGGATTATAGGCATGAGCCACCATGCCTGGATTAGACTGTTCTTATACTGAGTTCTTTAAAATGCATGTAATAGTTTACATGTATGCAAATATAATTTATATAACAATTATAGCATATGGGAGGATAGTAAATATATAATGGCAATGTTTACATATTAAAATTAAAGTGGTTAAATGTTAATTATAAATAGGCTATAAGTATGTACTTTTTTTAATCACTAAAGACACCATTACACTTATAAAACATAGTCAAAATCACAGTATATAAATTAAAAATGGAATACCAAAAAATATTTAAATAACGTCTTGAATGAGTAAAAAAAAAAAAAACAGAGGAACAAAAAGACTACAGAGAGAATAAAAAAAGAATTAATTAAATGTTAGACCTAAATTAAAACAGATTAACAACCTTATAAGTAAATGGACTTAAATGTTTCACAAATGCAGGCTTTTATTTTATTGATTTTATTAAATATTCTTCATCAAAACAGAGACGTTTTCTACCATTAGTTTTCAAGATTTTTTTTGCCCATTCTCTTTGTTCTCCTCTTCTGGGATTCCTATTTGATATATCTTGGTATACTTTTTTTTCTCCCACAGGTCTCTGAGAGTCTATGTATTTTTTCAACCCTTTTTTCCATTTTTTATATTGGATAATTCCTATTGATCTATAATCAAGGTCACTGATTATTTCTTATGCTATTAAGCCCATTTAATAAATTCTTTATTTTAGTTTTTATACTTTTCAACTCTAGAATTTACATTTGTTTCTTTGTAATAGTTTCTAGTGCTTTATTGATTATTAATGAAATCATTGTCACTATCTATTTCCTCTTTTAAACTTGGCTTTTTAAATTCTTTAAAAATTATTGTGGTATCTTTTTGTTTTTCTTAACTTTTCTTTATTCACATAACATCATACATTAGAGATTGCTCAAAGTAAATTTTTCTTTCTTTTTCTTTGATTTATATATAATTCACATGACAATATTAACAATTTTGAAGTGTATAATTCAGTGGCATTTAGGACATTCACAATGTAGTACAACTGTGACCTCTGTTTAGTTTCAGAACAATTTTATTGCCCCAAAAGGAAACTCCATACCCATTAAGCAGTCCCTCCCTGTGTGATTCTGTTTTGCATTGATATAAAGTAATGACTGAGGCTAAGTAATTTATAAAGAAAAGAGGTTTATTTAGCTCATGGTTCTGTAGGATTTATGGGAAGTATGGCACTGGCATCTGCTTCTGGTGAGGGCCTCAAGAAGCCTCCAGTGATGGCAGAAGGTGAAGGGGAAACAGGTGTGTCATATGGCAAGAGAATGAGCAAAGGAGAGAGGAGAAGAGGGGCTATATTCTTTTCACCAGCCATCTCTTGCATGAATGGAGTGAGAACTCACTCATTACCATGAGGGAGAGCACCAAGCTATTTATGAGGGATCCACCTCCATAACTCAAATATCTCCCACCAGGTCCCACCTCCAAAATTGGGGATTAAATTTCAACATGATATCTGGAGGGGACAAATATCCAAACTATATCACTCCCAATTTTCATCCTCCAGCTTCTAGCAAGGAGAGATTTGCTGTATCTATAGATTTGCCAGTTCTCTACATTTCACAAAAATGTTTGGCTTCTTTCACTTAACACAATTTTTAAAAGTTCATTTATGTTGTAACCTGTAGCATTTCTTAAATGTTTTTATGGTGTTATAGGTCTTTTACAGTCTTTACTGCTAATCTAACATCTCGGCCCACTCAGTGGCAGTTTCTGCAGATTTATCTTTTTTTCTGGGGCAGGGGTCACATTTTGCTGTTTCATTGGATAGCTCGTAAAATTTTGTTGAAAATGTGAATTTTAGAAAATAGAGCAACTTTGGATTCTTATTTTTTTTCCTTGAGTGTTACTATTTTTGCTATTTTGTTTCTTTACTTACTAACTTTAAAAGTAATTTCTCTAGATTGATCTATGGACTCTCCTGTGTTGTGCAGTCATTGTATTATTCTTATTTAAAAAAATATTATTCTAGTTATCATTTACTTGGTTTTCTAGAGGTTTTCACTTCTTTGTGGTCAGCCACTGATGCATTATAATTTGTAACATGCTGAAATACCTTAGGAAATGAGGTTTCATCCTCTGCTGATGTATCAACATGTGGATGTGAAAGTGTTTTTGCATTTCAGATAATTTTGAAGATTTTGAAGCTCACCTCCGTAGTTTTGTTTGGTTCTCTCAGATCTTTACTATGTGTGTACCTACCTGCACAGAGAGCCCAAGACTTGTGAAAGATCCTAAGGACCCTCAAAAGTTCCAACAATGTTAAGATCTTGTTAAATTTCTGGCCATTCCTCTGTTCTACTGTATGATACTATGAGAAATGCAATCAGGTTAAGGAAGGTGTTGGCTTTCCCTGGTCATTATCTAATGAATTTGCTACTTGTACTGACAGTGCCCCTGAGTGTCAGGGCTCTACCTGCCACTCCAAATTATGTCAGCCCCCTCTGGCCACTTTGCCTCTGTTGTTCATAACCAGGCTTGGCCCTACAGAGTCACCATGCTGTCAAGGTTGCTATGGTGATAGTGGAAGCCTCAGGCATAAATGCTCTAGACACCCACAGGTCTTACCTGAAGTTCAGCAGTGTTTTGGTTTATTTTCTTTTAGGAAATAAATGCTTCCTGCTCTGTTGCTTGCCTTAAGTACATTCCCATAAACTTGATACAATTATGTTGAACGAATTTGTCCAGTTTGATAACTGTTTTGAGAGGAGAAAATTTGCCAAACATTTTACCTTTTTCAGAGATTAAAGTCATATCCTGTTTAATGTTATTTTTGTCTAGTATTGAGTTCATTCTCATTAGTAACCCCTTCCAATGGTTATTACTTTTTTTTGGAGATAGAGTCTTGCTCTGTCACCCAGGCTGGAATGCAGTGGCACAGTCTTGGCTCCCTGCAACCTCCACCTTCAAAGTTCAAGCCTGGCTAATTTTGTATTTTTAGTAGAGACAGGGTTTTGCCATGTTGGCCAGGCTGGTCCTGAACTTCTGACTTCAGGTGATTCACCTGTCTTGGCCTCCCAAACTGCTGGGATTACAGGTGTGGGCCACCATGCCCGACCTATTATTGTTTTTCTTAATGCTATGAATAGCCAATGTTAATTTAGGGTTGTCTTTATCACTGCTATTTATTTTCACCATTGCTTGTTTTCTGAATTAATTTTTTTTTCTTTTTCAAGTACAGCCTTTAGAAGTTTCCTCAGGGAGGTTTTCAGTCAACTATCAACAATCCTGAGATGTTTGCTTATGGACTTTTAAATTTTTATTCAATTATAAATGCCTCCACTGGAGGTATCTGCCATCTGTTTACAAAGCCCTGTCACAGAATCATCTTCCCATTGAAACACCAATCTCGTTATCTTATGCTCTTAGAGAATCCAGAAAGAATGAGTCAACCGATTTAGATTAGGGTTGATTCATTACCTGGCAAGCTACAGTTAGAATACACCAAGTAGTGAATGTGTTTTGTGTGGGAGGCATAATGTTAGTATTTTTAAAATTTTATCTTTTATTGCTACATAATATTTGTACATATTTATTGGGTACATGTGATATTTGTTACATCACTAGAATGTGTAATGATTAAGTCAGTCTATTTAGGACATACATCACCAGGAGCATTTATCATTTCTATGTGTTGAGAACATTTCAAGTCCTCATTTCCAGCTATTTTGAAATGTACTGTATATTGTTGACTATAGTCACCCTAATCTACTATCAAACATTAGAATTATTTTTATTTTGAGGTATATTCCTTCTATGCTTTGTTTAGCATTTTTGTCAGGAAAGAATTTCTTTTTTTTTTTTTGAGACGGAGTTTCGCTCTTGTTAACCAGACTGGAGAGCAATGGCATGATCTCGGCTCACCGCAACCTCCACCTCCTGGGTTCAAGCAACTCTTCTGCCTCAGCCTCCTGAGTAGCTGGGATTACAGGCACGTGCCACCATGCCCAGCTAATTTTTTGTATTTTTAGTAGAGACGGGGGTTTCACTATGTTGACCAGAATGGTCTCGATCTCTTGACCTCGTGATCCACCCGCCTCAGCCTCCCAAAGTGCTGGGATTATAGGTGTGAGCCACCGTGCCCGGCCCTGGAAAGAATGTTTTTATCAAATGCCTTTTTGATTGAAATGATCATATGGCTTTTTTCTTTACTCTGTTGATGTTCTATGTATCACATTTATAGATTTCTGTATGTTGAGCCATACTCGCATTCCTGCAATATATCCTACTTGATAGGCGTATTATATTTTTGATGTGCTGCTGGATACAGTTTGTTTGTGTTTAGATCCATTGAGACTAATATGCAGTTTGAATCCAATGTTTGCTGATTTTTTGTCTAGTTAATCAATCTATTTTGAGGAGTGGAGTTTTGGAGTTCCCAACTATTACCTTGTTGGAGTCTATCTTTCCTTTTATATCTCAGAATATTTGTTTTATATATCTGAGTGCTCCAGTGTTAGGTACATTTTTGCAACTGCATCTATGTTCACCAGAAATATTGGCCTGTAGGTCTTTTTCTTGTGTCCTAGTTTGATTTTGGTATCAGGGTATGCGAGATTCATATAATAAGTTAGAAATAATTTCCTCCTCTCCAATTTTATGGAATAGTTTAAGGTAATTTGCATTAGTTCTTTACATGTTTCGTAGAATTTGGCATTGAAGTGATCTAGTCCTTGGCTTTTCTTTGTTGAGAGACTTTTTATTACTGATTCTATCTTGTTACTCATCATTGGTCTGTTCATGTTTTTTAGTTCCTCTGATTCAATCTACTAGGTTATATGTGTCCAAAAATTTATCCATTTCTTCTAGGTTTTCTAGTTTGTTAGTGTTTAGTTGTCTGTAGTAGTCTCAATGATATTTTGTATTTTTGTGGTATCAATGGTAATGTCTTCTTTTTAATTTCTAATTTTGTGTATTTGGGTCTTCTCTGTTTTCTTGGTTAGTATACCTAGAGATTTTCCAATTTTATATATCTTTTTGATAAATGAAGCTTTAATGTTGTTGATTATTTTTATTGTCTCTTTTAGTCTCTGTTTAGTACTGCTCTGATATTTTTATTCCTTCTACTAATTTGGGGTTTGTTTTTTTTCTTGCTTTTCTAGTCTCTTGAGGTACATTGTTAGGTTGTTTATTTGAAATATTTCTACATTTTGATGTATGTTGAGAAACATTAAGTTTACTCTGCCCCCATGGCTCCTTTGTGGAGGATACCTTGTAGTTTGTATTTAGTGGTAGGGGAGTAACAGCTGCCTACCTACTTGGTATATTCTTGAGTTATGTGTATATGTAGAACACCTGTGTATTAATAAGAATCACCTGTCAAAGAGTAAATAAATACATGGATGAATCTCTGCTCAGGGCCTTCAGTCCTGGAGACCTTCAAGCCCTGCAGGCTTTCAGGCTATTGGTCCCCAGGATAGATCCACTCTTTTGGCTACCTGGGTGTCTGCCTCTCTCAATACCTTTAGCCAGCCTGGGTGGGAGTCTCCCAGCTGAGCTGGTTCCCACTAGATGTAAGCATTTATTGCTATAAATTTCCCTCGTAGCACTACTTTTTCCCTATATTTTGTAGGTTTTTGTATATTGTTTCTATTTTTATTCATTTCAAAAAAAGTTTTGATTTCTGTTTTAATTTCTTCACTGACCCAATGATTGTTCAAGAGCATGTTGCTTAATTTCCATGTATTTGTGCGGTTTTCAAAGTTTCTCATGTTATGTTACTGATTTCTTAAAGTATGCTATTGCATTCTGAGAAGATATCTGACAAGATTTCAATTTTTTAAAAAATTGTTGAGACTTTTTTTGTGGTCTAATACGTAGTATATCCTGGAGGATGTATCATATGCTGATGAGAAGAATGTGCATCTGTGGTATAACATGTTCTTTAAATGTTTGTTTAGATCCATTGAGGCTAGTGTGCAGTTGAATCCATTGTTTGCTGATTTTCTGTCAAGTTAATCAATGTATTCTGAGGACTGGAGTATTGGAGTCCCAAACTATTATCTTGTTGGGGTCTGCCTGTCCTTTTATATCTAAGAATATTTGCTTTATATATTTGAGTGCTCCAGTGTTAAATGCATTATGTGGTTTGGTTGTGTTCACACTGAAACCTCACCTTGAATTCTGACATGTTGTCAGAGGGACCCTGTGAGAGGTAAATGAATCGTGAGGGCAGATCCTTCCTATACTGTTCTCATAATAGTGAATAAGTCTCATTAGATCTGATAGTTAAAAAAGAGGTGTTCCCCTGCACAAGCTCTCTCTCTCTCTTTGCCTGCTGCCATCCATAACTTGCTCCTTCTTGCTTTCCACCATGATTTTGAAACTGTATGTCCATTGAACCTCTTCATTTTGTAAACTGCCGAGTCTTGAGCATGTCTTTATCAGCAGTATGAAAACAAACTAATACAGTGCATATATATATTGGAATCGTTCAATCTTCTTGATGAGTTGATTCCTTTATTATATAAGTAATTTCTTGATCACTTTAATATTTTTAACTTAAAGTCTGTTTTATCTAAGTACATCTATTTTTGCTTGCTTTTTCTTTTTGATTGAGTAGATTTTTTTTTCCATTCCTGTACTTTCCATGCATATGTGTCTTTAGAGGTGAGGTGAGTTTGTTGGACACAGCATATAGTTGGGTCATGTGGTATATAAATTTTAAGTGGAAAGTTTAATTCATTTACTTTCAACGTAATTTTGATATGTGAGAATGTATTACTGTCATTTTGTTAATTGTTTTTGGTTGCTTTGTATATTCCTTGTTCCTTTCTTTCTCTCTTGTCATTTACGGTTATGATTTGGTATTAATAACATTTAAGTTCTTTCTTTTCCATATTTGTATGTTTGCTGTATGTACCAGTTAGTTTACATTTTCATATGTTTTCATGACTGTAGGTATCTCTCTTTAGTTTTCAAGTACAGGATTCCCTTGAGCATTTTCTGTAAGGCCTTTCTAGTGGTAAAAAATTCTCTCAGTTTTTGCTTATCTGGGAATTTTTATTTCATCTTCTCTTATGAATGATAATTTTGCTGGATATGGTATGCTTGGTTACCAGTTGTTTTCTTTCAGCACTTTGAATATATCATCCCATTCTTTCCTGACCTGCCAAGTTGTTGCTGAGAAATCTGCTGTTAGTCTAATAGGGGTTCCTTTATATGTGATTAGATACTTCTCTCTTGCTGTTTTAAAATTCTCCTTGTTTTGGTCTTTGACAATGAGACAACAACAATGTGACAGAGACAAGCTCCTTTGGGGTTGTATCTATTTGGGGGTCCCTGAGTGTCCTGTGTCTGGATGTGTAAGTCTCTTGCTAGTCTTGAAAAATTTTCAGGTGTTATTTTGTTTATAGGTTTTTAAATGCCATTAAACTTCTTTTCCTTTTCTGGGAGATCCCAAATTTAGATATTATGTGGCTTTATCATGTCCCATATATCATGTAGCCTTTCTTTCTTTTTTTATTCATCTTTTAAAAATCTGAGCAGGTCATTTAAAAATAACTGTCTTCTTGTTCTGAAATGATTTCTTCTGCTTAATCTAGTCTGTTATGGAAGTGTGCAATCGTACTTTACATTTTATTTATGAAATTCTTTAGTTCAAGGATTGTGTTTTCTTTTCAATGATATCTATATTTTCTTGAATTTCTCATTCATATTCTAAATTGTTTCTGATTCTTTGTATTGCTTATGTATTTTCTCCTGACCCAACTGAAATTCTTTAATATCATTATTTTGAATTCTGTCTCAGGTATTTAGTACATTTCTTTTTGTTGGAATCTGTTGCTGGAGAATTACTGTGTTCCTTTGGAGGTGTCAATTTGTTATTGTTGCTCTCTTATGTTTCTCTGGCCCTTCATTGATATCTGTGCCTGAGGTGTAACAGTTACTTCTAATTTTTTGAATTGGCTTTTGCTGGAGAAGACTTTTCCTACAGCTTTGTCTGTGGTTTCATGTGTGTAGGGCACTTTAGCTTTGATTTTGGATTCTTGCAGTAGTATGGTTTTTATATAATTGATTTGGCTGTAAACAGTATTAGTGGTGTCTGACTTTTTAAGTGACTTAGGGTGTAGATGTTAGTGAAGGCGGAAGGAAAATTTTGCTGGGAATGGGATACCATGTGGACCACTTTTCAGGACCCCATGGTGGCAGCAATAGGCCAAGCATGTCTATCCTTAAGGCCCCTCTGTATACATATGCACTGGTACTAGCAGGTTCAGGCAGGACTATCCTTGAGCCTCCAAATCCTTGACTGAGTGCCAGAAGTGGAAGCAGGTGGTCAGGTAGGTTGGTGAGTCCTTGGACCCCTGAGCAGTGTGTGTGACATGAGCAGTGATAGTAGTATAGTAGTGGGACAAATGCTTGGGCTTTTCAGGTGACACCTGCTGATGTTAGTGGTGGCTGTGACAAGCCAGGCAGGCCCCCAGGATAAGTTTCCGGATGCCAGCAGTGTTGGATAGGATGGGTCAATCTCCAGATCTCCCAACAAGTATGCTTGGGTATCAGTAGCAGTTATTTCTGGACTTGTTCTTTGGCTCCCTGGTGGTCTGCAAGTGTACCTGGTGACCAGTTGGATGGGTTGATCACTGGACCCTCAAGTAGCAGGCTTTGTCACTATCCTAAGGCTCCCCAGTGGCAAACACAGGTGCAGCCTGTGGTGATCAGGGCAGGATGATCCCTAGATCCCTGGTGGTATGCTTGTGTGGTGGTGGCAACAAAGGCAGTGAGTGTTGAAATGTTGTCTTTAGGGCACATGCACATATGTGGCAGCTCTGCTGTTGAGGGAGCAGCATTACTGTTAGTGACAATGGCCCCACAAAGAGAAGTTTTAGACTCGGGATTATGTATTTAATTTTCCAGTGGTGACAGTGGCTGCAGCAGATGGTGAACAGAGTCTGTTTCCAGAGAACTTGGACATGGGTGGCATCCTATTGCTGAGGTGACGCAGGGTTGCTGGCCCAAGACATGTGGGTTTCAGACTCTGGGGAGCATGCTCATTGGTTCCTTTCATCCTGGAGATAGCCTCTCTGTTGCTCTGCACTGCCCTTCTCCCAGCATGTAGGAAACTATGGACTAGAGTGCTAGGGCCCCTTCTGCTCTACTGGGTCTAACCTGCATCTCACTACTACAGCCCTCCAGGTGAAAGTAGGAGGATGCTAGAGGGGCTTCAGGGATGTGGCGATACACAGGCTTTTGGGCCTCATGGCAGGATGCAGTTGGCTTGGGTTTGGGCTCTCAAAATGACCCTTTACTGCAGTTGCATGGGACTCTAGGATGGTGTGGGACCCAGTGTGAGCTCCCTCTCTGGAGCAATACCATTGCGCAGACTACAGGGAAATCCTTATGCTGGTCTCAGAGATTACAGGGGTTGAGGGACTCTCCTATAGCTAGGATTAGAGAAATCTGCAATGAGAATGTAAGCGAATCTCTTACTTGACGTCTCCTTGCACTGGGGAGCCTCTGTGGGCTCCCAGCCTGTCGCCACTGGGCTGTCCACATCACCTCCTTCTTCTCAGATATCTTGTGTTTCCTGTCTTTTCTCTGCTGAATTCCAGTACTCTCTTTTAGATGTTCTATTCAAAGTGTGATTATCTACTCAGTAAAAAGAAGCTATTTTTTGTGAAGAAGTTGAGTGTCCTGTGCCCCTAGTCAGTCATCTGGGAAGACCTCCCTCATTATTTACAAATACATTTAAGTACTCTTAAAACACTGAAATTTAAAGCACCCTACTGATCTGTCTTTTTTTGAGAAGTGCCAAGTTTATTAGAGAGAGAGTATTACCCTCACATCGCCACCAACAGACATAGATCTCAGAGACACACTGACCTCTCACCAATTATGGAGTTTCCAGGGTTGGAAGATACCTTCGAGGTCACCCAGCTGACCCTCCCATCTGATGTGTTAACCCCTCTTAATCATCTCCCTCCAGGAGACTGAGGTCAGATTCTTTTTAACAAATGGCCATCACTGAAATTCTGGCCGGCTCTGACTCTGCACCCGAGAGGCTGAGAATGTTTAAGCACTGTAAGGCAGTCGCAGGAAAGTTCCTTAGCTCAGGCCCCCAATGGTCCCTTTTCCTAAAATAAAAGGTTCCCAGAGTCCAGTGCAAAGTCCCTCGAAATCCCCTCACCAAGCACAAAGCACAAAAGGAGGCCTGGGCCGAGGGACTGG
>CM052658.1:12058973-12099358 GCA_028533165.1 Leontopithecus rosalia | reverse complement strand
GGCTCTGACTCTGCACCCGAGAGGCTGAGAATGTTTAAGCACTGTAAGGCAGTCGCAGGAAAGTTCCTTAGCTCAGGCCCCCAATGGTCCCTTTTCCTAAAATAAAAGGTTCCCAGAGTCCAGTGCAAAGTCCCTCGAAATCCCCTCACCAAGCACAAAGCACAAAAGGAGGCCTGGGCCGAGGGACTGGCTTAGCTGGATTTTGTCCTTGGGCTTTGAGAAGGCCTGATTCTCTGTCCACAGAAGGCCTCTCTTGCGGGGTTCTGGGGCCGGCCCTTGCCACGAGCAGCTTGTTCGTCAGCTCAGGAAACTCCAATCAGAGAACATTAGGATTGCTGTTCCACCAGCTGTAGCTTGGCAGTCTTGACTCGATGCGCTTCCTTCAGGTTCCGTGCACAGACCTCTGGGTTGGAAATGAACTCCACCTGCTGCACGGGAAACCAGCCTCGCTCCCCATCCGAGAGCCTCACGCCCTCCAGCCAGCAGTCACTGCTCTGCGGAGTCACCATCACCACGTTGGCTTTCTCCAGGGCCAACTCGTCATTCTCTCGGGGCTTGTAGGCTCCAAGGCACTGCACTTGGGGGCAGTCGTAACACCCCAGAAGGTCCAGCTCCTCTCTCGGCATGGCCAAGGCTGAGATCCACCGAAGCTTTTCACTTGGCGTCTCCGTGCGGAAGAGGAACTCGGCCCGGACGCCGTGAGTGTTTTGCCGCAGAAAGAGTCGGAACAGGTTTTTGTGAGGTCCTTGTAGCCTCATTTCACTCTTCTCTCCATAGTGGAGGAGAAGGGAGGGTGGTCAGATACCGGGATTCAACTACCCTCTGGGGCCAAGACAGCAGCGGACAGTCATTGAGGAGGTACAGGTGGACTGGATGCGCGCTCAGCTCCCTTCGCAGCCCTGGGGACACCTTGAACTCCAAGGCGGTCAGCTGCCCGCTCTTTACCAGCCAGCGTGACTGAGAAATGAGTGGGAACGTTTTGCACTTGAACTCCATCTTCCGGATCAGGTAGATTAGCTCCTCTGTCCGTCGCATTCTCTAGGCATTGTCATTGCAGTCTCAGATCAGCTGCTGCAGGGCGTGGTGCGCCTTCGCGGCCTCTGCTTCTCCCCAGAAGCCGGGCTGTGTTCTCTTCAGAATGTTCTGGAGCAGCAGTTTGAGGCGGGTGATGCGTTGGAAGGGCAGAATCAGGAGGACTTGAGGGAAAGGCGCTGGCAGACTGGGTCGCTCTCCAGATTCTTCAGGACCTCTCGGAAATTGCTGTTGTTACTCATCAGGCTCCGGAAGGTGAGTTCCTGATAGGTCTGGTTGGTGACATAAGGCAGGTAGCCCCGGTGGAAGTCTGGGGCATGGTTCAGGACCACGTCACATACTTGGAAGGAGAAGATACTATTCTCAAAGTTCTCTTCCAGGTCTGAAAGGCACGTGGCACTGACGTCTCACACATTCTGTAAACCAGGCAGATTCATACATTTATATAATTTGCTTAGTATCTGCAGTAATCACATTTTGTGCCAGTTATATTAGGCTGGGGTTTCTTGGTAGTGAGTCATCTCCCACATATAGGGGGCATTTAGAAAGCATGTGAGAAGGTTTGGTGTTAAAAATTGAAGGCTGGGGATGTTAGGTATTCTGCAATGTAGGCAGCACTTCTGATTAGCAAATTCTTGCTTCTTTAAACTGTAGAGATAACTTCACAACAGTTATCTCTACAAAGGTGAGAAATATATTTATGTTTGTTTGAGGTGAAAATTTAACTCCATAGTAAAAATCAACGTAAGAAATAGTTTTTGTATTGTTTTTACATATATTTTCAGGAATGCAAATGTTGTGTAAATTGAGAAAAGAGTTACTTTGTTTTGCTAAGTACATTACCAAAATTTGATTACCATTTTGACAATCTCATTTGTGATTTTTAAATGGCCAATTCAACATGCATATAACGGACTGTACTTGTAGCTATTGCATGGGGAGTTTACACGTAAGTAAAATCATCTATTTCATTATACGTTTTAGTGTACTCATGCTCAAACATTAAAATGATATATGTATTATTTGATTATAAATCAATTTCCTTTTATTTCACCTTTATTATACAGTAAGACCACTATACTGAATTAAAAATTTATATGTAGTTTTTTAAATCATTTATGAATTCATTTCAGAGTAAGAGTGTTATATTTCTTATAATAAAAATGTGCATTATGTTTAAATAGGTTGTGAATCATGGCCTAGGCCTTTTGATATACATTTGGTTCCATTTGTTTCCCAGATTTCTTCCAATTTTGAAAAGGATTTTGGGGAAGGGTTGGAGATCAGACTAAAATATTAACAAAGAAATTATACTTTTTCCACAAGGCAGTGGATCCGTATATTTAAATGTACTAAGGCCTAACCCAGTTTCTATGGGAAGAATAAGAAAAATGACCTTGTTTTATTGAAAAACGTATAACCAAAATCAAACGTACAAACCAGATCCCAATTAATTTCTCAGTAGCTTATTTTAGTGGTATTACTGACACTAGGATAGAGGCTATAAGTACCAAATATTAGTAATATTCCTCTCATAGGTCAAGAAGCAAATAGATATGTGTAATAATTTCTATACAATTTCAATATAAATTTGATAAAACATTCAGTTTAGACAAAAACTCCAAAACAGCATCAACTTAAACCTCATTTCTTATAAAATAATTTTAACCAAATAGATCCTGAAATTAAATGTATAATATTAAACTATATGAAACCATAGAAAAAAAAACAAAATACAGAAAAAATCTTTGGAACCTAGCATTTGCCAATGAAGTTTTAGAACTAATACTAATTGCATATCATCCTGATTTAAAAAAAAACACTTTTTTTTTTTGGTTGATGAAAGGAAAGAGGGACGGCGCTTTATTGATGGGTTTAAAGCAAGCAGGCACAAGTTTTAGGAGGTCACCTGTGACTGAGAGTGGTTATTGCGGCATACCTGCATCTGCACAGTTCATATGGGGTGTGAGGGTTAGCAGGGCCAGGCAAGTGAGTTGTGACCAGCTATCTCATGGGAAGGTGGTCATCAGGAGGCAGTTGTATAAGACAAATATTTGGATCCACCACACTGGGGACCTGGGTGAGGAGTAGAGCTGGAAACTGTCAAGGGTGACTAGGCCCTGCTTGTGGTTTGAGAAAGTGAAACATATTCACAATGGGGACTGATGCAACATAAAAGTATAAGGATTCACTATGTAACAAGAATGACATAGAAGTCAGATGCTAAAGGTTACCCAAGGAAAGGAAGAAATTCGGTAACCAAAGAGATACCACGTTTTTAACATTGCATATACATATGCATGTATATACACACACATATAAGTATATTTTATATGTATATGTATATAAACATGTATATATGTACATTATATACATATATATGTATATAATTATATACGTGTATGTAATATATACATACATATTCATAATTATATACATATATATGCATATAGATATACATATATTTATATACATATGTATACATATCTATATGTATATTATGTATGTATGTATATGTATATAAATATACACATAAATATATATACATATACGTATATACACATATACATATATACATATGTATACATATACATTTGGTGAAAATGTGTATATATGTATATAAATATGCATATTTATGTGTATATACACACACACGTATATATATATATATATATATATATATATATATATATATATATTTGAGATGGAGTCACTCTGTCACCCAGGATGGGGTGCAGTGGCATGATCTTGGCTCACTCTGCCTCCCAGGTTAAAGCAATTCTCCTGCCTCAGTCTCCTGAGTAGCTGGTACTACAGGTGCCCTCCACCACACCCAACTAATTTTTGTATTGTAATAGAGACAGGGTTTCACCATATTGATCAAGCTAGTCTCAACATTTCATATATTTGCAAAAATACATTAATTTGTCATTAAAAAATTACTAGTGTCTTGGCCCCTCCTCTAGTTCTTAACATGATAGTAGAATCATGTGAAGATTTTTTCCTTACTAAAGCATATTTACTATTAAAAATTGAGTGCATTCAGCTATTTGAATGTAAATTATTGAAATAAAATTAAAGTAATAAGTTTCTTTCAAAAAATTGTTATGCTACATGATTCAATCTATATAAAATTCTTGAAATAAAATCATGGAGATGGAGAAAAGATCAGTAGTTGCTATAAAGGGGTAGCTCATGAGAGCTCCTTTGCAGTTATGGAACACTAATATTTTTGTTTTCATGGTGGCTACACAAGCACATACATGTGATAAAATTGCACAGAAGTACTCATACTCACAGGAGTGCATGTCAAAACTGGTGAAATCTGAATAAAGTCTATAATTATCACCATTGAATCAATGACAATTTCTGGTTTTGACATAATACTATTAATATAATTATATATGTTGTTAACATTAAGGGAAGCTGGATGAAGATTAACAGGACTCTTATTATTTTTGCAACTTTTAGTGAGTCAATAATTAGTTCAAAATGAATAATTAAAAACAAATAGAAGGATAGTTTCTTAAATGATAAATGTATCTCAACTGGTTTCATCACCAATGATGAAGCACCCCTAAATAGTGCTGACTAATGTGGATCCTATTTAGCAGACTTTAAAAAGTGCTATTCTATTTGTGAATATACTCTTAAACTCTGTGTTGCTTCTGATGGTGTTTCCTTCCACACTGCTGCATCTTTTAGAATTCTTGTAAATAACTCTTTTACCTCTGGGTGAATGTACTACATTAACAAAATTCTGAATCAGAGAAAAGCTCTGGTCATAATACGCTCTAGCTGCTTTGCCTCACTGGAAGGAACCACGTGGGTGGCCAATGAGAGCCGGATGTTTCAGCTCAGTGTGAAGGTAAAGACTGGGTCATGGACACAGGAGAAAAGATGACCCAAATCTGAAAGAGTAAAACATGACCAATTATATTTAAAAAGATACTAAGTTGCTTGCAAAATGGTGAAGATGTTTGAATTAGAAACTGAGAATTGGCATCATTAAGACATGCCAAAAGATTTGAAGAAAACTTTCATGATTTTAGTGTCTTTGTTAATGTTATGAAGGCTACAGAGAAGCTCTTCTTTTTCTTATGCTTTAGTAGCATGTTAAAGGTACTTTCATTCCCTGATTTAGTCATTCATAATTTAGTTCATATCTTAACAATTGGAAGAAAGACATCTTTAGGTGAAGTTGCATTGTCTTTAGTATGAATTTTAGAAAGTGGAGTTAACAGCATGAGAATTATACTCAAAATTTCTCAAAAAATGACAGATTATACTTATAAAAATAGGACTAATTATAGCTCTTTGTATAGTTTTAACAAAAATAAATGTATTTTATGTATGATTGCATAAATTTCCCAGGATTGTGAAAGTTTTGAAAATGGCATCTCCTCACTCTAGTTTTCAGATGGTGGGAATTAGAGAAAACAATGATTAGGAAAGTTCTGTGTTATTATGAATAGAATTATATAAGTCATGATCTCCTTTTCAGAATAAAGATATGAGAATTCTAAGAACAATTCTGCTAGCATCAGAACTGGTATTACTAAGTCCTGCCACATTAGTTTTTTGGCCTTCTCCAAAAACTGATGACCCTTAAGTGGTTCACTCAACATTTAATTAGTTAGGTGCACTGAGAAACACATTATCCCTAAAAGTTTTATTTCTGTTCAGATAGGAAACTTTTTACTATAAATTTTCTAAACAATTTCCCTGGAGGAATTTTAAGATTCATCTCTCTATCAATCAATCATCTATGAATCTATCTACCTACCTTATCTAATCACACACATTTGCAATCATCTGTCTCTAGTGCACCACCACTGCACCATCCTTTCTGTTTCTTTCTCAGGTTGTTAGATGATATCTTAAAAGGCAGTCATCTAGCCAGTGCATCCTGTATTACATACTCTTGAGTATGATTCAATTTATATTTGCCAGTTGTGCAAGATGTCATGTATGGAAAGCTTATTAACTGATATCCAATTTCCAATATATTCCACTGACACAAATTTGCATCGTGGGAAGCTGCTAGTAAATTAATCCTTAATTTTGTCTTCTTTCTTCCCATGGTTGGTTTTCTTTTTTCATGTTTATACTACGAAATTTTTTATTGTATAGGAAGTAGAGAAGAGTAGCATTGAAGAAGCTGTGTGGATGGCTGCATAGTTGGTTACTTGGCTGTACCAAATTGATTTTATTTCTGGGGACTCTGGAAGTTCAGAATTGTACTATGCCAAGCTGTCAGCAAGCCTAATTCTCAAGAAACTGTAAGCAGTCTTGTCTAGCTGGTTACTAAGGATGCGGTTACTAGGAGAGGTGTAGAGCTGGAAACTGTCAAGGGTGACTGGGTCCGGTTTCTAGTGTGAGAAACTTAAACCTGAACTCACAATCAGAAACTGAGGCAACATAAAATTATGTGATATGAAATTATCATCACATGGGAACTATTTCTTCATTCATAGTTCTTCCAGGGGAAACAAAAACTAGTGCTTTTGAGAATTCCCTCTTTCACTCTGGAATAAGCAAAATAATGACAGAGTAGAAAACTTATCTGTTTAAATATACCCAACCATTTCTTTTTCAATCAAGGTCCACCATTTCTAATGCTCAACCAAGTTTTTGATCAGAGCTTGAGTTCACCAGAACCCCTGGAGTAGTATAATTATACAAGGTTTAAGAAGTTACAGGGGGTGCTATTTGAATTTAACTGTTAATGATGGCAACAAAGTAATGCAGGGTGTAAAGAAAAGACTGCCCCAGGGATCATAATTTACTCAACTGAGACCTTTCACGGCTTTATTTCTATTTTAAGTGTTTAATGCCACTAAGTTTGAGTCACATGTGGCTATTCTGAACACTAATTGACTATTTAACCAAGATTTCACTTGATATATGTACTTGTAAGATCAGACAAAGTGAAAAGAGCTGAGGAATGATTGTTCTAAGACTTTCTAACAGTAAAATGTCTATAATGGCACTTCATTTTGTGTTGAAGGCATAGTGTGGATAAGAAAGAAGAAAAAGAAAATGTCTTCAAGATATCTTGGATGACTAAGCCAATAGTGATAGTAGAAATTAAATATATATATATATAAACACACACACATTTACATGTATTTTTGCATGTTTAATGAGTACTAGCCATTTAAGTTATTAAAAGCAACTGACAGTTTCAGGTTTTGACAGTTAATAGCAGATTCTTTTGTCAGCATTCAAAACTTTTATCAATGTGCGTGTGTGTGTGTGTGTGTGTGTGTGTGTGTGTGTAGGTGTCAGGCAGCTGTTAGTTGCAAAATTTTTAGTGATCCCTAAAACATACTTTACATGAGAAAAATGTTTTTCCTTTAGGGGAAGAAATACAATTAAAATCAATTTTATTACTGGATTCTCCTTGGACTTGTAATATTTTGGTTGTCTTCCTTTTTATTAAACAAAAAAACCTGAATTTTTATCAGTTGAAAAAAATTGGAGCATAGAAATATTTTATGCAATATTTGAATTGCTAATTAAGTGTGGGATTTATTTTAGGACCGTAGTTTCTGATTCAGTGGAAATAACAGCTGTGACTGTTCATGTTGTGCATTTGAGACTCCATACTCTTAGGCAAAATGTATAGTGTATAAAATAGACTATCTCTAATACGGGACACTAGAATTTATTATACATTTCTTTTTACACTGAGAAAAACTGACTGAGGTTTTTATTTGCTGTTAATGTTCTTCACAAGACACTTTTCTCCCTGCTGCCCTGGCTCTGCTGTGTAGAGGATAGTTTTGTAAAAAGAGCAGTTGGTTATTCCTAAGTATTTTCTTCAACTTTAACCCTGTAGAAACGGATTGGAAACCTGAAAGCAATTCTACAGGGAAATATAAAATTGTTGGTAATGTGATTTGCATTTTAAAATGGTGTGTATTTTTCAGGAAACATCTAAAAAATTATAAGGCTGCTTTACCATTTACATAAAACAGGCAGTAAATAGGACAAAGTAATGTAATCTGCAAAAGACATTCATTTGATTCTACTTTTGCCACTATGTGTTCATGGGAATACCTTAAACTCTGTCTTAGTTTGGCCTTATCTTCAAAAATAGGAATGATAATAACTAAAATACAGAAGATTTCCTAAGGAATAAATAAGATGATGCATGTGCAAATGAATTTAAAAAGCTTTATTGTGGTAGAGGTTACATACATAGACTCCATCAGTTTTAAATTCACAATTCAATGATTATTTATATACTTACAGAATTGTGCAAACACCACCTCAATCTCATGTTTAATTAAATGATTGCTGTGGTTGTTGCAATTGTCAGATGGCTCTCCATGCCTCCTGGGCCCTTCATGATTCAATCAAATGATTGATCTAGCTATAGCTCTACATCAGCTGACCTTAGGATGTGGACATTATCTGAGCAGGCCTCACATTAAAACACAGGTCTCTTAACAGCACTGATTTCTCTGGTTGGTGACTGAGGAAGTAGTTAGAGAATTTCAAAATGTGAGAGGGGCTTGACTGGTTAATTTCTCCATTGCTGAAGTGGAGGGGCTCCTGGGGCAATGGACTGAGAATGGCTTCTATGAGCTGAGAGTGGTCCCTGCCTGTGGCCAGAAAGAAAATAGAGACTTCAGTTGCTAACATAAGAATTGAAGTTCAAGTACTTTTGGGGGAAAGATGTGGGGTATTCCAGCAGAGGGTTGGAGAAGTTCAGTAGTGGAGTTTTGGTAGCTACTAACAGGTGCTTTTTGAATCTATCTACCACAGAGGGCCCCTGGGACTTTAACTCTTAGAGGAAACCTGAGGCCAGGGCAAAATCATGTCTCAGGACTCTCCCATCCAAGAGGAGCGAAGGCTGGGGAACTGTTACACCAATGACAGTAAGGCATTCATTGAGGACTGCCTTATTAATTCCTGACAGTATTAATAAGCTGGCACTTATGTTGACTCCTATCCATAAACAAAGTGTTTTTCCAGAGATTTAAAAAATCTCTCTAAATACCATTTCAAATAAAAACAAAGGAATGGTATTTAGAGAGATGCAATAATTGGCACTGAGAAATCAGAAGGGGTACATAAAGGTCTCAGGAATGATGAGATATTGACAGTTTCTACTACAGGTGCATTATATATTTTCTATTTTCAATTATTTAAAAAATGTAAGCTATGTTCTGTGGTTTTGAGACATTGTTATTTTTCTCCAACTGTAACTCCTCCTTCTGCTGAGGTGTTCCTGTTATGTTGTTTTAGGGCTTAGATCCAAGGAAACTGTGTTTGGACATCTGGCCAAGAGAAAATCTTGCCTGATTATCAGGCATCTAGTGTATGTTTACTGGATTATTTTTCTGAATTATTTATTTGTTATCTGGTGTATTTGCTTGTGTCTCCCACATTTGCATTGGTCTCTGATTGTTCTTGCTTTATTTCTCTCAACATTGTAGGTGTTCTTGTTCCTGGATGAATCTAGAATTCTTCTATCTGCTTGATTCTTTGATGTTAGTTAATACTAACTCATGGCTTGTCGTGTTCTATTTTTTTTTCCCTTGATGCACGTTTCCTGCCTCTG
Source organism: Leontopithecus rosalia (assembly GCA_028533165.1). Taxonomy (NCBI): domain Eukaryota; kingdom Metazoa; phylum Chordata; class Mammalia; order Primates; family Cebidae; genus Leontopithecus; species Leontopithecus rosalia. Next base: position 12,089,751 of record CM052658.1, on the reverse strand, counting down.
ACTAGTCTTCAATACATAACGAGAAGCCACAAGAGTAAATTGGTCATAGAAGGGATCTTGCTTATCAGGCTGGCAGTTGTAGTTTCAGGTGTGAAGCAGAATCTTACCAATAGTTTCCTTCCACACATATAATGGTTGAGTTTCAGACTAGGTGACCTTCACCATAAGTATTTTATTTATTGTCAAAATAACTATTTAAGTATCCCATTCAGTTTGCATACATATCATAGAGTAATATTTAAAAGAAATAAACACAAATGTTTCTGCTGGAAACATGGTATTTATATAATAATCAAAATTCAAATTATGCATCATTCTAAAGGTGAAAAACCTGTTTTCTTCAGCAACTGGGGAGAGTTTGAAAACAGGTATAAACAAGCACATTTATTGTAGCATTGTTTACAATAGTGAAAATAGTAAAAATTGGAAACAATTTAAACTGATACAGACATGGATAATTTTCTTAACAAATGGAAAATTTTAAAATAATTAAGCAAGATTTATTCATTACAGCATGGTTCAGTCTCCAAAAAGTCATGTTTAAATGCAAAATACATGTTGCACAATAAACATTTGCAAGTTCTTCTGGTTCTCAACTGTATCAGTCTGTTCTCACACTGCTGCAAGGACATACCTGAGAATAGGTCATTTATAAAGGAAAAAGTTTTAATTGACTCCAAAAAGGTTTGAAGAGTTCCAAAGGGCTGTGGAGGCCTCCAAAAACTTGCAATCATGGCAAAAGAAGATACAAACACGTCCTTCTTACAAGGCAGCAGGAGAGAGAAGAATGAGAGTCAATCAAAAAGGAAAGCCCCTTATAAAACCATCAGATCATGTGAAAACTCCCCACCTACCATGAGACTAGCATGGGGGAAACCGTCACCCAGGATTCAGTTACCTCCCACTGGGTGACTCCCATAACACGTGGGGTTATGAGAACTACAATTCAAGATGAGATTTGGGTGGGAACACAGTCAAACCATATCAATGACTGTTCTCATTAACTTCTTGCTGCCAATTTTTGATTGTTGAACTCATTACTCATGGCCTGTATTAGCTCTGCATTTGCTGTTACCTCTCTCAAAGAGACTTCTCTGTAGGTTCTTTGCTGTCTCTCTTCTGTATATTATTCACATTTTTGTGCATCAGTCTAAATGTTTTAGCACCTCCCACTCCAATACTCTATTTCCTTATCTTTTTCTTCCTTCTTTTGAGACAGGATCTCTCTCTGTTGCTGAGGCTGGAGTGCAGTGATGTGATAGTAGCTCACTGCACCCTTAAACTCTTGGTCTCAAGAGTTCTCCCTGCCTCAACCACCTCAACAGCAGGGACAACAGGCACGTACCACCATGCCCAGCTAATTTTCTAATTTTTTGTAGAGACAAGGCCTCACTATGTTTTCCAGGCTGGTCTCAAACTTCTGAACTCAAGTGGTCCTTTCGCCTTTGCTTCCCAAAGTTCTTATCCTTTTGAAAAAGCAATTATCACTTCCTCATAGCATATTGTAAATTTATGTGTTTTGTTCCTTGATTGTTTAGCAAACTAAATGAATATATTTTAATATCATTTATAAAAAATGAAAAGATTATTTCCTGATATGAATTCATATGTATGAATGACACAAAATTCCATAAGAGACTGAAAAATAAAATTCCTCATGACAAACAATGAAAGAAATTACAGAGGGAGGGGTACTCATGTGGCATCAACTCCCGAAATAATGTGTTTTTAATTTAAACTATCTGAAGTAGATGTGCCAGATGTCTGGATTGGGTGAAGCAGGGTGATAGGTACTCTTGTGTGCATTTGATTAGTCTTTATAGAGTTTGGGGTGCTTGGAATAATTCAAAATGAAAATGATTAAGCAAATAAAAGACTTGAAGAGTATCAGAGACGGGCTATGGTAAATTGCTGACTAATGTTTTTCCTCGTCTTGCTTTAAATTAACCTTTTTATTGCCTTAGTGATGAAAAAGTACATTTAGCTTTATGTGAAAGTGAGCTATAATGAAGATATGGGAATAAAAGAAAGGAAAGTGCTTACACAAAATTAAATGGTTGACCTTAAAAGCACCAGTAAAGTACATTTTCTGGCAACAGCATTTTCTGTTTTAAAGTGGAAATCACTACCTATAGAAAGAAGCAAAACAGAAAAAAAAATTGAAGGTTTTACCCTTTCCCCTGAAATTGGAAGAGGTATTTTGTAAATTCTGGTAATGATTAATTAAATAAGGAATACAGTCACTTTTATTAATTTTTAATTAAGACAGCAGGAAGCTGTTACATTATAGTTATATAGTTATGTGTTGCTCAGATTTCATTCAGAAGTCTATGAAAATTGCTTTAGTCATAATGTTAAACTAAACAAAATTTCTCCTGATTAAACTTCTATGTTTGCATTTCTTTGTTTTAAGCCTTGTGGGAAACTAACAAGAAACAAAGTTTAGACAATATCTCTTGGAAATCAGAGACTGAAGCAAAGCTAACATTCTCAGGCTTTAGTGGTGCAATCCCAGGGCTCTATGTGTGAGGGAAGGCAGGAAAACAATTATAAGCAAATGCGATTTGGGGTTTGGTGTATTACCAAGACAAATAGCCTTACAAGTCACAGAACTAGTGGCTCAGTCATGTGGAACGTCTCCAGGAGAGGGCTCCTGCAACAGTTTGTTCACGGTATGGAGGAAAGAAGAATTTGTATATCAGACACTTACCATAGTCTGACTTGCATTGGTCAAAATTTGCACAAAAAATGTTAACTCCTTTGTACTCAGTTGGCTTTGATGTCTGGCCTAAGGTGCAGCACTAGGCAAGCCAGAGCTTCTCTAGTTCCAACTGGGTCCAAACTGGACCCTGGACTCCTGGTGCCTTTGCTGCAGCATGTGTGATGGCAACCTCTGGCAGTGCTGTCTTCATGACCTGAGGTATCGGATAATGAGGAGTTGGTGAGGAGAAAGAGGATGGATAGTGATGGCCAGGGCCCTTCTTTGAGCAGGAACAGGAGACTCAGGAGACAGCTGGAGCTAAGAAAATCTACCTGGTCACAAAAGCTGTAATGGGTGGTAAAGAAGTTTAGAGACTTAAAAAATGTTAATGGACAGATTTTACCTTAGCTTAAAGCTTCAATATGTGGTAATTTCCGTGCAAAACAGACTGTTATTTTGGATAATTTGGTTACTGCATAATGCAAAAAAAATGAGGAGTGATATTAATCTTGTTGAAAGCAAACACTTTAAGCCAAAAAAAATAGTTTTTCAAGTGAATTTTTTTTAGTGAAAAGGATTTGGATGAAGCTGGGGTTCCATTGTAGCCAACCTAGTAGATGACAATTTGTTTTCAGGTAGATTCTGGTAGGCTCTTTGAAAGACTCATGCAAATTATACTTAATTTCTCAAGTGTGAGCTAAGGAAGCTTTTTTTCAGAAATCTAGAGGAATACATAGAGAATTTAAAATACAGGAAGACAAACAGCTGAGTGCATAGGCTTTGAGATTCTAGTTCCACCTCACTGGCTGCATGACTGTGCAAATTTCTTCTAACTGTTGAGGAGTAGGAGGATAATCCTATTTAACTCAGATTTATTGTGAAAATTAAATGAGATGATTTATATAGAGTGACATACCTAAGTCCTTGATATAAGTTGATTTTATCTACTAAACAATTCTTTCTACAAATTCTTAATGTCCTGGATTAATCTTGAGCAATTTTAATCTTTTGTTTCATATTACTTTTTACAGAAGCATAGACTGCCATGATAGAGAGGGAGTTTAGTGTAAATTGATTCTTCCATTATTTTATTTAAAATTTCCTAAATGTTTCCTATATTACATTATTACCTTATTAGTAAGCGGTCATCTAGTCTCTGAATATTTTTCATGGCAACGAACTCAGTACCTTTTATTGCTGCCTATTGGACAGTGTTTCTTTTATTCTACTAAGTACAATTGCTGTAGGTCTCTAATGTGAATTATAATTTCATGATCATAGTAGTTAACTACATTGTATTTTAACTGACTTGTTCATGAGCAATTCCCACTAACATTTGAAAAATAAATTTTTCGTGATGGCAATGATAAAGAGAAAGAAATAAAACTAATTTGTATAATAATTAGTTTAGTTTTAATTGTGTACCATTAGTATTTTCACATTTTTAATGCCTGAGGTTGAGAATGCGGCTGCACATTTGTATTGTAAGTTCTAATTTGCAAATACCCTGCAAAATTTGGGAAATTATTCTTAGATCAACTCCACCACCAACAATACAAACAGAACCGGCCATACTGAACCATAGTCACAAAAGAAACCCTTTTCTGTCCTGTAAAGTCTGGAATATATTGCTTTGATTGTTCCCATTCAGTATCTACAATAGGAAGATAAAATATCACCTTCCTCCAGGTACCAAGTAGAATTAGGCAAAATAACTTGAAGGGATGCCTCTCTTCACATTATCACATTTTTCAGCTTGCATTACTCATTCACTATGGAAATGTGTGGTATATTTTTCTTCTAATAGGGGGTAAGCACTGACAGCCCATTGTACTGAAGGTTATGTTATTAATGATTGCTATGAGGGCTGGAGAGAAAGAAAAGGAATCTTGTACATATAAATGTAATAAACATCCTGTCTTTTCAATCATCAGCAGGTACTGAATTCTCTATCCAGAGGCCTGAATCATGTAATTGATTCTGATAGGATTTAATTGAAAGAATAGCATACATGCAGACAATGCTTCAATTTTTTAATGGGTTATCTCACAGTCTTGTTTCTGATTATGTATCTTAAAAATATAGCACTCATAGAGGAAGAGAAAGAAAGGAACTGGGCTGAATTTTGAAAGTAAACATAAGGTCTTCTAAGTATTCAGATTAACACAAAGAGAAATTGAAACATGATGCTAGTGAATGGACTGATATTGTCCATAATAAGCAGATCCAGCTATTTACAAATGACAGCCTCTAGCAGCATACTTTAAACTATATGCATCTTATTTATTACAATTAGAGTAGATTGGGAAGATGATTACTGTGTCCATACTTATTTTATTTTCTTGTAAAGAATTAATTTAAAATGCCCTTGATATAGTTTGGCTCTGTGTTGACACCCAAATCTCATTATAAATTATAATCCTGACATGTTGAGGGAGGAATCTGGTGGGAGGTGATTGGATCGTAGGGTAGTTTTTCCCATGCCCTTCTCCTGATAGTGAGTTCTCACAAGTGTTGATGGTTTTGAAGTGTGGTACTTCCTTCCTTTCTCCCTCTGTCTCTCTCTCCTGCTACCATGTAAGAGACACCTTGCTTCCTTTTTGCCTTCTGCCATGATTGTGCTTCCTGTGGGCTCCATAGCCATGCAGAATTTTGAGTCCGTTGAACCCTTTTTGTTTATACCTTACCCAGTCTCAGGTTGTATCTTTATAGCAGTGTGAGAATAATACAGCCCCCAAAATGTTATTGGGTAGCGTTTCCAATGCATACATGGGGGAAACTCATGAATAACAATAGTCTTGTTTTCATCTCAGTATCTCCCTCTACTAGTCCTATGAAAGCAAAGAAGTTTCTGAACTCTGAGTCACTTTATTATCTTTTGTGAAATAAAGGGAGCCTATGTGCTGCTTATATCATTGGGATTTTGAGATCAGATGATTTCACATATGTTAAAATATTTTGGTGTTAAAAATGAACCTAGATAATGTTAAAAAGATTTTATGTAATTGAATGTTTAATTCCAAGCAGATAGACTTTTGGAATTTTATCACCTGGAAGTATTATTAAAATTTAAATACCTTAAAATGAGTTTTTCCTCCAGATTAATATTCTACTGCTATAAGTAGGCAAAATGAGTATTAGTATAGTTTGAATATGTGTCCCCACCAAATCTCATGTTGAATTGTAGTCCCCAAACTTGGAGGTGGGACCTAGTTGGAGGTACTTGGGTCATAAGGGCAAACCCCTCATGGTTGGTGCTGTCCTCATGACAGTGAGTGAGTTCTCATAAGATCTGGTTGTTTAAATGTGTGGCACCTCCCCCCAGTTCCCTTTATTTCTCCTGCTTTTGTTAATGTGCTTGTTCCTGCTTTACCTTCTGCCATGAGTAAAAGTCCTCCCCAGAAGCTGAGAAGGTGCAATGATATTCGTGTACAGCCTGCCAAATTATAAGCCAATTAAACATCTTTTCTTTATAAATTGCCAAGCCTACGTATTTCTTTATATCAATTCTAGAACGGCCTAGCACAGACAATTGGTACCAGATGTGGGATCTTGCTATGAAGATATCTGAAAATGGGGAAGTGACTTGGAACTGGGTAACAGACAGAGGTTGGTAGAGTTTGGAGGTCTTAGAGGAAGACAGGAAGATAAGGGGAAATTTGTAATTTCATAGAGACTGGTTAAATGGTCATGACCAAAATGCTGATACTGACATGGATAGTAAGGCCAGGTTTATGAGGTCTCAGATGGAAATGAGGAACTTACTGGGAACTGGAACAAAGATCATGCATGTTATGCCTTAGCAAATAACTTGACTGCATTCTGCTCATGAGATAGGAATATACGAAAGTTTGAACTTCAGAGTGATGACCTAAGATGTCCAGTAGAAGAAATTTCTAAGCCACAAAGTGTTCAAGATATGGCCTGGCTGGTTCTAACAGCTTATACTCAGTGGCAGGAACAAAGAAATGGCTTAAAGTTGGAATTTATATTTACACAGGAAACAGAGCATAAAAGTTTGGAAAATCTGCCACCTGGCCATATGGTAAAGAAAATGCTTTTTCAGGAGAGGATTTCAAGCAGGCTTTGGAGTAATCATTTGCTAGAGATATTTGTAAAAATAAAAAGCAGAGCAATCCTGATAGCCAAAACAATGCAAAAAGGCCTGAAAGGCATTTTGGAGATCTTTGAGGTAGACCCTCCCATCACAGGCCCAGGGGTCCAGGAGGACTAAATAGTTTTGGGACCCAGGCCTGGGGCACCACTGTCCTGGACCATCCTAGGAGGTTTCTCCTTGCATCCTGGCAACTCTGACTCTAGCCTCCATTCAAAGAGGCCCATGTACAGCTTGGGCTGCTGCTCCAGAGGGTACAAGTCATAAGCCACATGGTGTTAAGTTTGTAGGTGCACAAAGTGAAGAAGGCTTGCCGTCTCTGCCTATATTTCAGAGGACATATAGGAAAGCCTGAGGCAGAAAGTTTCCCAGGCAGAAACTTTCTGGAGGGTCAGAATCCTCGCAAAAAATGTCTACTAAAGCATTGTGGAGGGAAAATGTGGGAATGAAGGTACTGCCTAGTAGAGCTGTGAGAAGGAGGCCAGCACCCTCCAGCCCCCAGAATAGTAGATCTACTGGAAGCTTTCACTCTGTGCCTGGAAAAGCCATGACACTCAACAACCTGTGAGAGCAGCTATGGGGACCGACCCCTGCAGAGACACAGTGGCAGAGCTGCCCAAGATTTGGGAAGCCACCCCTTGAATCAGTGTGCTCTAAATGTGTGACATGAAGTTAAAAGAGATTTTTTTTGGAGCTTTAATACTAAATGACTGCCCTGATGGGTGTAGGACTTGCTTGGGTCTTATAGCTCCTTTCTTTTAGCTGATTTCTCCCTTTGGGAATGGAAATGTTTACCCAATGCCTGTTAATCTCATTGCATCTTGAAAATAAATAACTTGTTTAATTTTACAGGCTTATGGGTGAAAGAAGCTCATTTCCAGATGAGACTTTGGGCTTTTGGGAGACTGTTGAAAAGGCATGATTGTATTTTGCAATGTGAGAAGGCCATGTAGGGGGCCAGGGATTGAATAATGTACTTTCAATATGTGTTCCCACCAAATCTCATATTGAATTATAATCCCCAATGCCAGAGTTGGCACCTGGTGGGAGGTGTTTGGGTCATGAGGGCAGATCCCTCATGGTTTAGTGTTGTCCTTGTGATAGTGAGTTTTTGTGAAATCTAGTTAAGTGTGTGGCACCCCCCCCTTCAGCTCCCTCTCTTTGTCCTGCTTTTGTCATATGATGTGCCTATTCCCGCTTCACCTTCTGGCCTGAATAGAAGCTCCATAAGGCCTCCCCAGAAGCTGAGCAGATGCCAGCACCATGCTTGTTCAGTCTGCAGAACCATGAGCTAATTAAATCTCTTGTCTTTATAAATTACCCAGATTCAGCTATTTCTTTATAGCAATGCTAGAATGGCCTAACACAATTATATCTCTAAATACACAGCCAGTTATGTATATTAAAATATACATACATTTTTAGGTTTCATTCATCTGTGACATTTAGTAATTTCTTTTACCAGCCACTTTTCTAAGTGGTATCTTAAAAAAAATTTATTTGCATATTGAATTTATTTAAAATTACTTAAAAGTCTAGAAAAACTGCTCAATATATTGCAAATTGTTCAAGATATACATTACTTGTTTAAGATTGCTAATTTCCATAGCAATCTTAAGAGACAAAGTATGTTAATAAAGTAGTTTATAAATTACAATACTGTAGATATCTTTATTCTGCCCAAGAAAAGAAACAGCATATACTATTTTTAAACATAATATACACTGAATTTATATAAGATATATAGAGATGCAATTTAATTTCGACTTTAAAGAAAGAATAAGATATTGCGTATACTGTTTGATTTCCTTAGATAACACATACTACATAATCATAAAAGTATTTGAAAAATAAATTAATATAAGAAAGTTTTGGAAAAGGAATTAAGATATCTAAACATGATTCAACAATGCTAAAATGACAATAGTAAAACAAGACAATTTTCTGTATATGTTGAGAATAAATATGTGATGAATATATGCTGAGAGTATCTTTCAGATATTAAACATAGACAAAGCAGTTCTGATTACAGCATGAGAAATAAAAAGGCTAAACCTGAATATTCCAATGCAACAACCTTAGTTTTCTTTTGAGCATTCTGAATGAAGAAAGTTCAGAATGAATTGCTAATTAAGTAGTTTAAAGTAAATGTCTGAAGAGTGTGCGGTGTGGAATAGATGATCTCCCTCAATTCTCTCTACCTTCATATTTCTATATTTTAAATAAGGGCAGTGGCCATTAGTTTATAAGGAGAAAATGCAAAGACTAGAAGATATGACTTTTAAAAAAACCATAAACAAAAAATTATTGGAAGAATTTTATTGGCAGGTGACTAGGCTTCTATAGTTTTCTTTACAATAAATTTGCAGTCTCTTTCTACATTCTTGAGGCCAAGAGTGAGAATAATCATCAAATAGAATAAACAGCTCTTACCTGAAAACATTTTGTATATGTGAAATGTGGATAGTGGTGCTGCCTGTCAGAACTTTTGGGAGAGATTTTCATTTTTAACCTTGAGTGAATATTAATACAACTTAGTAAGAATAGACTAATTAATTTTACAAGAAAATAATCATAGAAACTGTATATTAGGTTCCAGTGATAGCTTATCTTTTTGTTATCATTTTTTTCTCTTTTTTTGCTATCAAATATAACTGAATTTTAAATTTATTTTTCCCGCATATTTTTCAAATAACTCAAACTTTTCTGATATTGTTCAACTAAGGTAAACATGTTTTGTATAATTTCAAAAAACGTTTTCTTTCCAGACACTCTATAAATAGGCTTTATCCTCTTATAGTCCTGGTGTGGGGGGGAATGTATGCGAACTGCTTTGTTGAGTACTCTGAGACTCACATAATTACCACAGAAAACTCTTCAGCAAACTTAGTTTTCAGTCCCTTCAAGAGAATTGCAGAGAAAAGTTGGTTAAACTGGATAGCCAACTGAAGTGGCAGAGTAGACCAGAAGCTAGGGAGGAACAGCAAGGTAGGAAAATGGAAGAGGCAGAGAGAATCTCAAAGTCCAGGTAAGAGAAAGAGTGGTCTATGGTTTAACATCCCTCCAAGCATTCTTATACGGTTTGCAAAGTGATCAGATTTGTTGTATTCAGTGGAATACAAAAGCTATGCTCAAAACTTCTTTTGAAGTTTGGCTCAATAGTTTCACAATTTATTCTTTTGCTGTACTGATTCCATGCCTCAACTCCTATGTTTTACCTGGATAGTTTAGGAAAACCCTATTTGTTTTTTAAGATGGTTGATTATCACAATAGTAGTCCCTCCTTATCCATAGTTTCACTTACCCATAGTCCACTGCTGTATAAAAATATTAAGTGGAAATTACCAGGAATAAACAATTCATAAATTTTAAATTGCACACTGCTTTGAGGAGTGAGATGAAATCTCCCACCTGCTGCCCGGGACATAAATTATCCCTTTGTCTGGTGTAGCCACACTGAAGATGTTGTTCACCCATTGGTCATCAACATTTTTTGCTCCTGAGATCCACCCACCAACAGCCTTATGGTTGGATAATTCAGGATCGCCTAAAGCAGAAGATGCTTCTTCTGACATATCATCAGAAGGTCAATAGGAGCCTAACACCATGTCACCTCACTTCATCTCATTATGTAGTCATTGTATCATTTCATATCACCACAAGAAGAAGGGTGATTACAATACAATAAGATCTTTTGAGAACTCAGTCACATAACATTTATTATGATATATTGTTACAATTGTTCTATTTGTTAGTCTATTACTGTACTTAATTTATATGTTACAATTTATCATAAGTATGTATGTCTATAATGCTTGGATATATTCAAAAAACATAATGTATATAGGGTTCAATTCTATTCATGGTTTCAGGTACCCATTGTGGTTATTGGAACATATCCCCCAGATAAGGGGTCAGGGGAGAAACTGCTATATGTTTTTATGTAATTAATACTTTATTTACTTATTTATTTACTTACTTACTGAGACAGGGTCTCACTCTGTAGCCGAGCCCTAGCACAGTGGCACAACTATAGTTCACTACAGGCTTGAACTCCTTGGCTCAAGCAATTCTTTTGCTTCACCCTACCAATTAGCTGGGACTACAGGCACAGGCCACCACACCCAGGTTAGTTTGTTGTTGTTTAAGAGATGAGCTCTATGTTGCCCAGGGTGGTCTTGTATTGGGATTCACTCAGGGTGGGCTACAAAATATTAAAGGAAATGTTAGGGAAGTTACGAAATTATAGTCTTGAACCTTCTGGAAGGCTGAAAGTTTTTATTACCTTATGAAACAGGCTGAAGGCAGCCAGTTCTTACATTAGAGTATTAAGTCATAGAGTGAAGATTAGGATAATCAAAGCTTCTTTAATTAAGTCTGTTTACTCCACATTCTTTTGTCTCTACTCTGTTTACTCATGTAAACTTTGTGCTGGATGGTCTTCTCAGCGGGAGTTCGAAGAGGAATTACCTGTTAATGGTGTTTATTCTAGGCCCTAGAACCAAGATCTTTTATCATTTATAAAACCACTCTTTTAACCATAGTTATCCACAAGCGTGTTAACTTAAAACCTCTGTTATCAAATCTATACTAAATAAATGTGAGGAGGAGCAGGGAGTGGTAGTCAGCTGCAATTGCGCTCTGAAAGCATCCAACGACTGTCCTTAGCAAACTCAATTCACTGTATTCTAGCGTGGGTGAGTACATTGATTCATCCAGCGCTGAGTCCAGGTCTGCAAGACAGACCTCTGCAATTAGTGATCAAAGTCTCAGTTTTGCACTCCTGGCCTTAACAATCCTCCCACCTCAACCTCCCAAATTCTGTGATTAACAGATATGAGGTACTGGCCTGGCCCAATAATATGTTCTTAAATGTTAATTTTGTTCTGGCTTGGAAATTTAGTTCTTTTCCTGACCCTGAAGGCCTGGCTTCATCTCCTTTCTCTTTCTTTTAACAGAGAATGAAAGGTATTTGCAATTTAAGAACAATATGCTGCCAGCTCTGATCTCTGCTATTATTCCCGTGGTAGGTTCAGATTTACTAAATGAAACACCACTTCAGGCCTACCAGTGCATTATAAATGTATCCTGGTGATTTACCTCATAACTCACACAGCACAATCTGGTGGTGAAGAGCTTCATTTCTGCACTCAGTTGAGCTGTGTAAATAGTAAGGAGTTCTTATAATTTTTTATCCTAAAGAGCTTTATAACCTATAATCCTATGTTTGACCATTTACTCTCATCCTTTCTTTACTCCTTCTTGTTTCATAGTATTGAATTATAAAAATTATCTTGGTCTGTTGCTTTATGAGTGTTTTCAAGTTACATAATAAGCTCTGGTTATTTTTTTCTGTGCTAAATGATAAATTCCTTGAAAATAGGGACTATTTCCTATTTTTTTGAGTATTACTAAATAGATTCTAAGACAGTTAATGAACTCTTAAACACTATATCAATATATTTTCATTTAGTTAAAGAAATGAAGTTCATTACTCTAATTCCTAAATTACTCACAAATTTAAATTTAGAAGTTAATTATTTGTGATATGGTTTTATTTTTAATTAAGAAAACACTCAAATATGTATATGAAATAAGCAGTTAATTATCTGGTTCTGCTCAATGTTATATGTAACATAAGAGTTATTTTAATTTTAAATACTGATCTCTCTGGATGTATTGTGATATTATATCTTATTTGGCAATTTCAAAGGAGTTTACAGCAGTCAGGAGTGTGTTTGTGTGATTGACTGTCTCCATTGTATTTAAAATTTACTTTCAAATATATCTAATTGGAGCGTGCAAGTTTGTACCTTCTTTGATCATTGCTTACATATGACATTGTGCCAAGTCTTATCTCAAGCCTAGCAGAGTGAATGGCAGGCTGAATAGTGCAGCAACAGCTATTCCTTTTCCTTCTGAAATATTGATGACCACAGAACTCAATGCTGTGCTTAGCCTTGAACTGTGATCACAGCATACCCAACTGAAGCTTAATGGGCCTAAGGGCTTATTGACTAATAGGGAAGAAGGCCAGTGTAATAACCCACTGACAAGGTTTAAGTTTCCAAGAAAGAGTATTACAAAAGCAAATTATTAATATCATTTTTTGGAAAATTAACCTAGAGAAATGTCTAAGATAACTTCTTTTCTTTTGGAAGAAATGTAGATGTGCAATAAAAAAAAGAATGCCGCACTCAAACAAATCAGAAATGGTTTATATGCAAACCAAAACAATTAACACGAAACGAGCAACTTCATTTAAATGCTGGTAAGTTTTAGAAGGGAGAGAAAAACCTAAAGCAGACAACAGCCCATCCAGCATAGCTGCCAACACTGAAATGCTGCTCAGCCAGGATTAAGCTAGTAGTGAGAAGTGGAGGAGTATATTAAGTTGAGCAAATATTGAAGCAAGTGCCTGCAGAAGGCAAATCAGTTTATTCAACTCTTACTCTCCATTTTCCTTTCCCACTCACCAATTTACTCTTTTGGATGTTTAACAGATATTTGTTGAATGAATAATTTTAAAACGTATACTCCTGAGTTACTCTGTACTTCAGTAAATTTAGTACTTACTGATATTTACTTGATTTGGAAAAGGATTGTGTGGATGTAAAGACAAACTTCCAGCTAGAAAATACAGTGTGAAAGAAAACTTTGCATGCTTTTCTTCTATTTTCAGATCTATTTTGTATAATGTGACTGTTGTTGACATGTGTTTTCAAAACATATATCATCTTAGTTTTTTTAGACTGTTCTGTCTTGATATTTATCCCTGAGTCATATGTTTACTTACATACTGTGGAACATGGAGAACAATTTAAAACAAAGGAAATGTCTTTCCAGGAGCTTTCTTTTACCTCCAAGAAGTTTTGTAAGCCTTTTGACAAGTTTAGTGTCGAAGAAAAATTTATCGGTTAACAAATAATTTTAGTGGACAATATAGAGGCCACCGAAGAGCCTGAAGTAGAGAGTTTGGAATGTTGAATTTTATGACCAAGGTATATATATGCCATTATAGAGCCTAATTCTGCACTACAGATGTCATAAAAATATATTGCCATTAATCTTCAAAGGTGAATTTTATAAGAAGACCTTGGGAAAATGCATGAAAACACAAAACAGGGAAACATGCATTAGTTTTCTTGGATTATAGTTCCCTGGAAGGATTAGAGACTTATTTCAATCAATGGCCTCTTTTAACAGTACATTTGGGGGTGAGGTGGGCGGGAAGGACAAAAAAAGAAAAAGACGTTGAAAAAAATTCTAATACCAATCTTAGCCGTGTATTAAGTTATCAAATTTTAATGTTGAAAAAGATCTTTTTTTTAATGGCAGGTTTATTTCTTTATACCAATGATGAAATTTATTCTATTATATCTTAAATAAATGGATAGTTTATAGCTCAGAGCTGGTAGTAAGGATACTCATGTCACTTTGAGTGGGGAAATTCGGAGTTTAAGCCTCAGCTCTGTGGCTTAAACCTAAGTTAGTCTCTCTCTCCTTATGAGTAAGCATTCTGGAAAATATTATAGAGTAATCAGAATTTTAAAAATTCTGTAAGGGTACTAGGTTAGCAATAAATTGATGTTCTTTTTTACCCTGCCAATTAAAATAGTCTTTTCTTTTGAAAAGGGAAATAGCTCAGCAAAGGACTGCAGTTCTATACGTTTCATTATTTTTTGAAATTTTGTTGTATTATGAATTACTCATCCTCATTCGCTTCATGACTTCTTTTAAATATAAAGAGGCAGCCATTAATCTTTATTTTATTGTGTCTAGATGAAACACTTGTAGGGGCCAAAGGAAAATTTTCCTTTAGCCCTTTGAAGGTTTGCTGAAAAATCAGAAAACCTGGCTTGATCAATTCAGATGCGAAAATTTGCATCCGTAGATAAAAATTTCTATCTACGGATCCAAATTTTTGTCACAAAGACAGCTTTGCAGGGCTATCTCTGTTTGCAAGGCTTCTGAACAGCCATCTCAAAATGTCAAAAAGGTATGTTTTATGGTAAAAAAAATTTGGTTTTCTTTACTCACAAACCCCTACCCGCAAAACCCACCACTACCACCACCAACAGTAAAAACCCTGTTTCTCAAGCATTCCTCACAGTCATCAAATCCTTCTAACTCCTCCATATACTTTTAAATAGTAAAATTCACATCCTGACTCAGAGACACAGAAGAATGGAAGAATAATTTTGACATAGAATGCTTCAGAGGTGTCATTTTACAGAAATAGCAAATAGTTTGGAGGGTGGGATGCTGAGAGATTGCTGAAAAGTTCTCTGGGAACTAGATTGAAACAGTCCTCAAGTGCCATGCTAGTTTACTTCAGTACTTTGATGATTTTTTTAAATGGAGGAGGTATTGATGTTTTTCAGGAAATAATATATCTGGATTTGTATTCTTTTGCATGAGCTCCTCTAAGGGGTAGAGAGGAGAACAGATTGGAGCTGGAGGCTGTAGGCCACAGAGTAACCAAGAGTTAAGAAGTTTCTGTAATAGTCTGGATAACAGTGATGGGGTCTGGCCAAGAGCACGACAGTGAGCATGGGAGAGGAAGAATCAAGGGAATTATGAGGAGGAGGAGAGAAGAGGGAAAGTTAATCATTTTCTTATTTGAGCAGGTGAATAAATGGATATTTTCTATAATTATATTTTTAATTTTTATATATACATAGTAGGTTAGTATAATGTGTTAGTCCATTCTCAGGCTGCCAATAAAAACATACCTGAGACTGGGTAATTTACAAAGTAAAGAGATTATATGGACTCACAGCTCCACATAGAACTGAAGAAGCTTCACAATCGTGGCAAAAGGTGAAGAAGAGCAAAGGCACATCTTACATGGCAGCAGGCAAGAGGGCATGGGCAGGGGAACTCCCCTTTATACAACCATCATATCTCATGAGACTTGTTCACTATAACTAGAACAGAACAGGAAAAACCCACCCTCGTGATTCAATTCCTTCCCACCGGGTCCCTCCCATGACCCATGGGGATTATTATAATTCAAGGTGAGATTTGGGTGGAGACACAGAGCAAACCATATCATATAATTACAGGATACATGAGATATTTTGATATGGACATATTGTCTAATAAATACATCAGGGTTATCCATCACCTTAAGCATACATTATTTCTTTGTGTTATAAACATTCCGATTGTACTCCCTTCATTATTCTAAAATGTACAATAAATTACTGCTGACAGTAGTCATCCTGTTTTGCTATCAAATGCTAGACCTTATTCGTTCTATATAACTATATTTTTGTACCCATTAACCATTCTCATTTTCCTCCCCCCATTCCCCACTAACCTTCTCAGCCTCTGGTAACTGACATTCTACTCCCTATCTGACATGGGGATTCTAATCACAATTGCATTAGGGTGATTAGAGAACAGGAGAAGAGTAGGGTGGGAAAGTGAGCAGAGAGTGGTAACATCTCTTAGAGACTGTTCCTGTTTGAATTGTCTATGAAACGTCATAGCACAAAACAGAAGTTTTCATTAAATGCTTACTAAAGTAATGAAAACTCTATCTCTTCTATTGTTATTAATTTATTTGGAAGTGTTTAAATTTCAGCATTTACTCTGCTTGAGGAAAAAATACAACATAGCATTAATCATATATTCTGGAGTTCAGATAAAAGGTCAGAGAAGCAGTGTTTATGGAGCAAGGATTCCCTAAGGGTTCACTCTCTTGTGATACTTCCTCCTAGATGCATTTGGTTGTCACAGAAACAAAAATGCATGTGCTACAAACATTAAAGCATATTCACATGTTATATTATTATTTCTACATGGCTAAATCAATATTATTTTCTGTGTCTTTGTGTTCATAAGAAATTATCAACATTTGAATAATAACTTTTAAAGTACATTGGCATATATATTCACATATAATCCTTGCAAAATTTTTTGAACAAGACAAAATGCCATTGCTTGTTAAAGAAAATTTAAAAATAGATAAAGGCTAGATATATTTTCTAGGTTACAGAAATATATATATTTATATATGCAAAATTTGAATTTGAACCTAGCTCTCCAGATTAAATTTAGTGCTATTCTTAAATTATCATGAAAAGCAAGAGTTAATAGATGCATAGAACTTTGCAAGGGAAAGCAAAACTCTCCACCATAAAAATCTGCAGGATTCTTAAACTGCCGCGATCACTGCAGATGGCAATGTGGAGTGAGAGGACTATGACAGCTAGGTGAAACTGCATTCTGATGGAAGCAAATAGGAGAAAATCATCACCATAGCACTGGGGAGACTTACCAATTTCTGGTAAATGTTACTGCTTATTACAATATTATGAAGATGTCTCATACTATGAATTTTTTCTGAGGACTAATAGAAGGGCAAAGTGTATTCAGTTAGAACTGACAATTGAACCAGTTTACAATGCAGTCATAACTATAGGACAACTCATTCAGAGTTCAAGGTCCCAATGTATAAGAAGAAAATAGAGATTATAAATAAGGCACTCTGGCTGAAAGAATAGGCAGATTAACGGAATAGACTAGAGAGACCAGAATAGACTTACATAAATATAATCACCTATTCTCTGACAAAAAAGAAACAGTATAATGGAAAAAAAATATGATGTTGTCAACAAATGTACTACAACTGGGCATCCACATCCAAAAATAAATATTAAAAAGCCTCTAGACACAGATCCTATGGCTTCACAAAAATTAACTCAAAATGTATCATAACCTAAATATAAAAAAAAAGCTTTAAAACTCCTACAAGACAGCATAGAACAACAATCTAGATTAGTTGGGTATAGTGATGGAGTGTTAAATTCAACACCAAAGATCTAATCCATAAAAGACATATTCAAGATGGATTTATTTAAAATAAATACTTCTGCTTTGCAGAAGATACTATCAAGAGAATGAGAAGACAAGTCACAGCTTTGGAGAAAATATTTGCAAAAGACTTATTTGATAAAGGACTGTTATCCCCAATATATAACGAACTCTTAAAATTCAGCGATAAAATATATTTTTAAAAAATCCAAATACCTGAGTAGAGTCCTCACCACATAAGATGTGCAGAAGGCATATAAGTGTATAAAATACTGTTCAATATCATATGTTCTTAGGGAAATGCAAATTAAAACAACAATTACACACCTCTTAGAATGACCAAAATCAAAAACATTGAAAACACCAAGAACTCACAAAGATCTAAAGCAACAAGAACTCTCATTTGTTGCTGTTGGAAATGCAAAATGTTATAGCCACTTTGGAAGACAATTTGGCAGTTTCTTACAAAACTAAACATACTGTTAGTATAAAACCAACCAATCACTCTTCTTTGTATTTACTCAAAGGAATTAAAAATGTATTTTCATACAAAAACCTGCACATGAATGTTTAAAGCAGCTTATTCATAATTGCCCAAACTCAGAAGCAATCAAGATATCCTTCAGCAGGTGAATAGATAACTAAACAGTGGTACATCTTAATAAGGGACTATTATTCTGGACTAAAAAGAAATGAAAAGACATAGAAGAAACTAATGCATATTACTAAGTGAAAGAAATCAATTTGAAAAGGCTCCATAATGTAGGATTCTAACTATATGACATTCCCGATAAGACCAAATTGTGCAGAGATTAAAAGGATCATTGGCTTCTAGGGAAAGGATGGCTAGATGGAGTGAGGGGATTTTTAGGGCAGTGAAACTATTTTGCATGGTATTACAATAATAGACATGTCATTAATTATCAAAATCCATAAAATGTACACCAGGAGTAAAACCAAATGTAAACCATGGATTTGGGTGATGATACAGTTTGGATGTGTTGTCCCCTCCAACTCTGCGTTGAAATATAATCCCCAGTGCTGGAGGAGGGGGTGCATCATTGGGTGGATCCTTCATAAGGGCTTGGTGCCATCCCTGAGGTAATGAGTGAGTTCTCACTTTGTTGATTCATGTGAGAGCTGGTTGTTTAAATGAGACTAGCCGCTGCTCTTTTACTCACTTGCATGTCATGTGACACACCTGTTCCCTCTTTACCTCCCATCATGATTCTAAGCTTCCTGAAGCACTCACTAAAAGCAGAATCTGGCTCTATGCTTCTTGTGCAGCCTGAATAACTGGGAACCACAGTAAACTTCTTTTCTTTATAAATTACCCAGCCTCAGGTATTCTTTTACAGCATCACAAAAAAACTAACAGAAGTGATAACGATATGTCAGTGAAAGTTCATCAATTGCAGCAAATGGACCACTCTAGTGCAGGATGCTGGTAGAGGAGTAGGTTGTGCCTTTGTGGAGGCAAAGTGTTATGTGGGACATCTCTGTACTTTCCTTTCAATTTGGCTGTGGACTTAAAACTGCTCTAAAAAATAATGCCTATCTAAAAAAAAATAAGGCACTCTCGATTATTGGTTGAAGTCAGTGAAGTCTGTTATCTTAAAATTTTGTGATGGGATTATTGAATAATTATTTCTCCTTTCTCAATCTACACTCATTCATTCAAGCAGTTGGTTGCCATTTGCTCCTGGACTAGGGAAAGGAATTCAGTAACATGGAAATTAGAAATATTCTGCAAATATTTTTGTCTTTTGTTCAAAAAGCCTAAGCCCCAAGAAGAAATGGTATTTGGAATTGGGGCAGAGAAAAATTGATTTAGAAACATGAGGTGGAATAATTTGCTAGAAAAAACAAAGTACCTTCCCCACCTTCCCTGAGTCTCCTCTTTAATATGGTTGGAAAAAGATGCAGTGAAGAGAAAGTGACGAGAAAAGGAAACAGAGTAGAAAAACATTGTGGTAGGCTGGATCCAGCTTAAATCAACTCTCATGAGCTAAATTTACACCTTTCTGGGTTCAATGACCTTACATTGGGAGCTTGAAATTGACTATGGACTATGGTGGGAGTATTTACACCACAGAAATTGAAAATTGCTACAAATGAGAGCTTGTGTGTGTGTGTGTGTGTGTGTGTGTGTGTGTGTGTGTTTACTAGTATCATCCTCTGGTGTTTAGTGAGTTGATTTATTTCTACACATTCTTTCCAGCATCCCACTGAGGAACTAACAAGACTAATATGACCTTGAAGAGTATTTCAGCTACATTCCCATGCCCAGCATGGTGAAGGATGCAGCATGAAAGGGTGCTAGACCTGAAGCCATGTTTAGGTGGTAGTTGATGTTCATGTTGGCTTTAGGATGGATAGCTTGACCTGCTGACCTCCTATCCCTTCATGCCTTGAGCATATATACACTACTCCACACCTTGACAAAACCCGAGGCCTTAGAAATCAGGACAAACATTTTCTCCTCCAAAGACTGAGATTATCATCATACTAACCCAGTGAAATAGTGGTGCAAAATTAAGTTGAAATGATATAACACCAACTTAAATTTATTTCACAACCAAATATGTTAACTGAGAGGCATACCTGTTATGCCACCTACTAGTTTATGTAGTAAAGAAATTTAGAGAAGTTTTCTTTTCTTGTTGAGTTGGGGAGAGATAGCATGGGGAGAAATGCCAGATATAGGTGAAGGCAGCAAATCACACTGCCATGTGTGTACCTATGCAACTATCTTGCATGTTCTTCACATGTACCCCCAAACCTAAAATGCAATAAAAACAAACAAACAAAAAAGAAATTTAGAGAAGCATTTTTTAGATGAATTAAAAAAACTATTATGTTAATTATAGAAGAACCATAGAACATTGTAGTGAAAATATTATCTAAACTGTAACAGGTATATTCAGTGATTATAGCTATAGATTCAGAGTATTAAAAGCTTGCTTGGGTTAAGTCCAAGGGCACATACAACTTTATTTTTAAGTTAACATGGACATTGATTTATTGATGCTACATAATAATATAGAATTTTATGATGGTTAAGTTATCTCCAATGTAGAGAAGCATGCTTTCTCATCTGTTCTGAAAGCTGACCCTTTGTAATGTGTGTGGCATATCTCTGGGACTGTAAAGTACTCCATTTCAGGTAAAGTAGTGCATCTGAATTTCAACTGATAAATATTGAAAGATTTAAAGACTAAGAATGAATGAACAAATCATCTCTAACTCCAAAAGGACTAGGGAAAGAGCTGTTACAGAGTCAATAAAGTCAAATTAGAATAATGAGAGAAAAGAATGGACTCTCATTGAAAAATGACAAGCATATGAAGTAATGCATATGTTAATTAGCTTGATTTAGCCATTCCACCATGTATACGTATTTCAAAATGACATGTTGCACATGATAAATATATTCCATTTTTATTTGTCAGTAGAAAAACAGATAAGTAAAAAATGTTAATAGAGAGTGAACTCATATAGTTACAGCTTTTGTGGTTAGAACACTTCATATCCACTCTTCTAGCATTTTTTAATATATTATCATTAACTATAGTCACCATGCTGCACGATAAACCTCTAGAACTTATTCTTCCTAACTGTAATTATATATATTTTGACTCATATCTCTCCCTGACCCTCAACCACCCCAGGCTCTCACCATTCTGTACTCTAATTCTATTAGATGAACTTCTTTAGATACTACAATAAGTGAGATTATGCAATATTTTTCTTATACTTCAAAACATTATGTTGTATACGATAAATACATCTCATTGTACATGTCAACTAAAATAAATTTGAAAAAAGACTCTACAGAAATATTTAAGTGATATTTACCTCTCAGTATGTTTTATGCACTTTCAATAATGCTATGGTTTGGATGTTTGTTCCCTCCAAAACTCGTGTTGAAATGTGATCCCTAAGATTGGAGGTGGGGCTTAGTGGGTGGTGTTTGGAACACAGGGGTGAATAGATCAATGCCCTCCCTTGTGGGTGAATGAGTTCTGACTATATGGCTCCCATGAGAGCTGGTGCAAAAAAGAGCCTGGTGTCCCCCCACCCCACCACCTCTTGCTTCCTCTCTTGTCATGTGATCTCTGCACATGCAACTCCCCTTCAACTTCCACCACCAGGAAGCCTGAGGCCCTCACCAGATGCTTAATCTTGAACTTTTCCAGACATCAGAATCATAAGTCAAATAAATCTCACGTCTTTACAAATGATCCAGTTTCAGGCATCCTTTTATAACAATATAAAACAAACTAAGAAAAATAACATATTAATAGTAATAAGATTCCTAGAGATTTTTTTCTTTGAAAGAATAACACTGTCTTATTCACTTTGTAGTTTCTTTGTTTAAGAGTAACATGCCAGGTACTTTTCCACCAGGATGCCTATTTAAGTAGCAATGGTATAAGAATCATAAGCAACTGAATGAAAGACATTCACTCCAAAAGTGATCGACCTTTTACCTTTTACCTCTACCAGAGATAGCTAACATTAGATATCTATCCTTTGAACAAGCAAAAATATCCAGCTTTATTTACACCTCTTAGAAAAAAATGTTTAAAATCAATTAATAAAATGTTAAATTCTCTATTTGTGTTAAAGGGATGGTAGAGAAAAGGGTAGGATAAAAGCCAGATGCTTGTTTGTAACCCCTAAAAATATTCTGAGCAAATGAATATCCTAATTACAAACAATATTACTGTCATGGATTATATTTGAAATTACAACAGACAAGCTTTCCTATTTTCCTATTTCTGTATGTGTGCTATGTGACTTTTTATTCTATAGAGGACACGTACACACATGCACCATTGTCTTGGAATAAGTTACAAAGGCTAGCATAGGTCCTTGTGAAAGGATTCCCTCCACTGATTCCCCTTGGAAAGGCAAATGGTTGTAGAATACCAAAAGCCGTATGCAAAAATGGAAAGAAGTTTTTAAATTGTATTTAAATAGTAATTATAAATAGAAAATAGATTTCCTAAAGTGATCTGGTGGGTTTTAAACATATTTATTCACTCTCAGTGGCTTTTATATTGAATGTTCTCAGTGTATAAATCAAAAGATCATTTTTAGCTGCCAGAGTTGTAAATTCCACCTGCAATCTATTAATCAAGCTATGTTCCTTTTCTCTGACATCATCAGCAGTAATAAAGATTCTGCAAATGGAACTCAGCTGACAGTGTTGGAGTTGATGTATGAGACAAAAAGAACCCAGCCTGCTTTTTCATAACTGCATTGGTTCAGCAGGAGGTAATGGTGTTAAAACTTGATTTCTATTACTGAAGTAAGTAGATATTGGGCCAAGACACCTAGGGAGAAAAAAGAGTGTTGAGTGAATTTTGGCAAAATTTACCATCTGGTGTCAGCCATCCTTACTGTTTGCTTCAGTTTTTGTGGTCCCCTACCCATTAAATTGTATTTTGTTTCATTATAATAAAAGTGCAAATGGAAAGGCTGATAGGCAAACAAAATCACAGGATTCCCCTTCAAAGTGTATATTCATAATTTTTTCTAATGGATTGTCACTAATTTATTAGAATTGAATAACCAACCAGCACAAAATGTTCATTACAAGGCTCAAGAGAATGACCCAACCCAAATTCCTGTGAAATGTCTAAAAGGCAAGAATGTGTTCTGTTGTAAAAGAATGGCAGGCAAAATGTGCACAGTTGGAAATGAGAATCACAGACTACTTTTAAGAAGCATCCACTTCAACCTCTAAATTATAGGTATAAATAAAACAAGTTCAAAAGCTGGGTAGTGAAATCGTATCTGAATCTGAATTTTAAGACTTTTTCCTAATGTTCATTTTGTCATGTTGTGTTCATGTAAACCTGAATTTTAATCCCGACTGTACCATTTATTGGCTTTGCATTGTGAGCAATGTTTTATCCTCAGAGCTAATTTCCTCCTGTCTCAAGTGAAAATAGCAATATATAAATACAAAATTCATAAGGTTGTGTTGAAGATTACATAAGACTGCTTATTCAGAGTGCCAAGAATAATTCCTAAGACATCTTAGGTGTCAAATGGAGGTTCTATAATTAGTATACATCACCATTGTGATGGTTAATTTTATGCGTCAACTTGGCTTAGGCTGTATTGCCCAGTTCTTTGGTCAAACACCAATCTAGATGTTACTCTGAAGATGTTTTGTAGAAGTAATTAATAACTACTTTAAATTGACTTTAAGTAAAGGGATTATTCCTGACAATGCGGGTGAGCCTCATCTACTCAGTTGAAAGTTTTAAAAGACAAATCTGAGATTTCCAGAAAAGGAAGCATTTCTGCCTTAAGACTGTTACATAGGAATCCTGTCTGAGTTTATAGTCCCATAACCTGCCCAGAGATTTTGGGCGTGAATTTGCCAGTCATCATAATCACATGAACCAATTCCTTAAAGTAAATCTTAATCTTTTTTTTCCCCTCTCTCTCCCCCTTACCCCTAATTATCTGTTTCTCTGAAGAACCTTGACTGATACAATTATAAAAATAATTTTTAAAAGAAAAAAATAATTTTTAAAAGAATGAAGCTAATGTTCCCTCACCTCTACAATAGAAAACACTTTATTAATCTGAGAACAATGTCTGACTCTGTTCTCCATTGACATGCTTTGCTGCAATCATTTTATCCTTACTTCAATATATAAAATATCACAGTTGTATCAGGCATGGGCCTTGCCTCTCTTAATCCATGCTCTTAATTTACAGATCAATAAACAATATCACCACTCTTGTTAGAGAAAGAATTTCTCAGACAGAGAACTCAGCCAGATGTCCTAATTAGTTATTTACTAGGTTACCACATTCAAAGCATGCCGCTTAGTGTTTAGATTACTTTCTCAATGACTTCATGTAGCAATTTGAATACATACTATGTAGAATACATCTTCTATATTAGCAAATGAGATGGAATAATATTTTCATACCTTTTGAAAACCAGAATTATTTCAATCTCATGACAAAAAGGAATAATTTCAAATAAGAATAAAGAATAAAAGGAAACTGCGTTAGATACCAATGTCATAGTTTTTTTTTTTAATTTCTCCTGCCTCCATCATTGTCTTTCCTGAGAAAAAAAAACTGATCCATTAATGCTATTTCTGGATACTGATATTTATGATAGCAAAGAGATTTATAAAAATGAGTTGTTTTCTTTATATATATATATATATATATATATATATATATTTTATTGCATTTTAGGTTTTGGGGTACATGTGAAGAACTTGCAAGATTGTTGCATAGGTACACACATGACACATTTTGTATTTTTAAAATCTTGTCATTTCATTGATCCTCATGGACTTATTTTAAAATATGGCGTATTTAGGATTTGGAGATATTTTAAATTGGGATAAAGCATGAATTTGAATTAGTAATCTTCAGAAAGAAAA
This sequence comes from Leontopithecus rosalia, assembly GCA_028533165.1. Classification (NCBI taxonomy): domain Eukaryota; kingdom Metazoa; phylum Chordata; class Mammalia; order Primates; family Cebidae; genus Leontopithecus; species Leontopithecus rosalia. Next base: position 12,064,682 of record CM052658.1, on the reverse strand, counting down.
AAGGCTGCATTAAACTTACAAATAGTTAGAAACCTGTGTTCCACTGGAGTCAGAGAATTGCCTCATCCATCCATGAGCATAACCCTTTCCGAGGCTGCCCAAATTTATCCAGCAGAATGAGGCAGCCCTTCTCTTGACTTCTGAGTTAGTGTCAGAGGAGGCCTAGAAGAGAACCAGGACTTTCACTGCCACCCCAACCTAATTGTAAGGAGGCTCTATCTCTTTCTGTCCCTTTCTCCCCTCTTCCCTGTCCCCTGTGTGTTAGTAGAGGCCAAGTGAGGGCAGCAATGTGAAGTATTCCTACCTTTCCTAGCCAAGGGTGTATCATTAGAAACCAAGTGGGAACCTGGACTTCTATTCCCATGTAGAAGGAAGGATTTGGTGTCAGAGGAAGCCAGCTAAAACCAGCTGAAGATTCTCATAGCATAAAGCCCCTGATTATTAGGATGATAGGGCTATGGTTATATAGTGGGTGTAGGAAAACGTATAATTTTCCAGGCAATTCAGATGCAGCATCCCTAGCCTGGGAAAGGCATGACAAGCAGGGTTTCAATAAATTTCAGAGATGAAGTCTTCATCCCACCCCAGGGAAGAAACCATGGCCAGCCCCAGGAAGGTACAACTGAGGATAAGGAACATTTATGCCCAAATGTCCAGGCATCAGTCTAAAATCACTCATCATACCAAGAACCAAGAATTTCTCAGCTGAACTGGAAAAAGAGTCAATAGACGTCAACACTGAGATGATGGGAAAGATTAAATTATCTGACAAAGAAGTTAAAGCAGCAGTTATAAGATGCTTCAGTGAACATTTATGAATATGCTTGAAACAAATGAAAACAATAGCAAATCTTGGCCAAAAAAATAGAAAGTCATAATAAAGAGAGTAGAAAATTCAAATGGAAATTTTATTACTGAAAAATACAATAACTGAAATTTTCAAAAACTTAATGGATGGATTCAGAAGCAAAATGGAGGGGACAAAATGAAAAATAGTAGAGTAGAAATCACCCAATCCTAACAACCACACAAAAGTGACTGAAATTAAAAGTTACTGAAAAGATCCTCAGGGACCTGTGCAAAAATGAAAAATGTCACCAGAGTCCAGAAGGAGAGGAGAAAAAGGGCAGGGCTGCAAAAATAAAGACGGAACGTTTCTCAAAAGGCATAGACATGAAGATCTGAGGAGACGAGCAAACTCTGAATAAGATAAATTCTAAGAAATACACATCAGGATGCCTTATAGCCTAACTGTTGAAAATGAAAGATGGAGAAGAAATCTAGAATACGTAAAGAAAATTCAAAACTCAACAGGAAACAAACAAAAAATCCAATTTAGAAAATGGACAAAAGCACAAAGAGATGCTTCTTCAAACTCTTTATTTATTTATTAGTTTTTTTGAGATGGAATCTTGCTGCGTCACCTGGGCTGGAATACAGTGGTGTGATCTCAGCTCACTGCAACCTCCACCTCCTGGGTTCAAGTGGTTCTCTTGCCTCAACCTCCTGAGTAGCTGGAATTAAGGGTGCATGCTGCCACACCCTTAATCCCAGTCAATAGACACCAACACTGAGAGACAGAAATGTTTCAAAAAATGAATACAAAAAATTTTTATTTTTGTATTTTAGTAGAGATGGAGCTTCATCATGCTTCCCAGGATGATTTTGAACTCCTGAGCTCAGGCAATCAGCCTGCCTTGGCCTCCCAAATTGCTGAGATTATAGGCATAAGCCACCATGCCTGGCCACTTCTCCAAACTCTTGAAAGCAGCAAGACAGAAATGATACCTTACTTATAAGAAAATAAAATTACTGGTGAGTTTTCATCTTAAACTATAGAGGCCGGAAGAAGACGACACTCTATTTTCTTCAACTTTATCCTAGACACTTCAAAGTGCCATAGGAACATCAGACAAGGAGGGAAATAACAGCTGGACAGGTGCTATTGACCCTGAGTATTAGAATGATAGGGTTATAGTTATACAGTGGATATAGGAAAGAATATAATTGCCCAAGCAATTCAGGTGCAGCATCCCCAGCCTGAGAAAGGCATGACAACCAGGGGTTCAATAACTCTCAGAGATAAAGTCTTTTTCGCACCTCAGGAAAGACACCATGGCCAGCCGCAGATAGGTACAGCTGAGGATAAGGAACATGCATCTACAAAGCTGTAGGTTAGAGCAGGCATGGATATGCTTATTAAGGTGAAAAGAACATCATAAGAATTAAAATGAAGAAGGGAACGAAGTGCTGGAATGATAGATTTTCAAGGTTTGAGAGTAGGCTAGATTTTAGTTTTTGTAGTGATTGTTTGTTATTTTTACCTCTGCTATGTTCTGGTTGTACAGGTTGAAAGAACAGGTTCTACACTGAATGATGAACTAAGAAATAGTTCTGCCAGTAAAGTGGAAAGGGACAATGTAGGAGGACAAGGGTCACAACAAACAGAGCAGTGCCTGGAAGCAGAAAGAAGGCTGCAGTGAGAGGAAGAGTCACATACATTGGCAAGTGGTCTCTCTCTCTGCCAGGGGACTGTAAACCCTGCCATTTGCCATTAATTGCATTTGCTAATTAGGTTTGTTGGTGAATTTAGGGTCTTGGTGAAAACATACATAATTTATTCTCTAGTACTTTTCAGACTTAGGAACTGATTCAATTACAGTCAGATTCTATGATGAATAATAATTATTGAAACCAATAAGCTAGTGTAAAAAATAAAGGAAAGAGGAAAGAAAAGGAAAGATACAAAGAACATGGAGAATAAGAAGAGGAGACAGGGAAAGGAAAGGAGAAATAAATAGAAGAAAAGGAAGAGGAAAAAATCTGAGAGTAAAGATAAAGAAATAGAAAAAAAAATCCATGTAGAGGAACTGAGATGATGGATTAGCCTTTACACTGATAAAGGCATACCTGAGACTGGGTAACTTATAAAGAAAAAGAGATTTAATGGACTCAGAGTTCCACATAGCTGGGGAGGCCTCACAATCATGGCAGAAGGCAAAAGGCACATCTTACACGGCAGCAGACAAGAGAGAATGAAAAAATAAGTGAAAAGGGAAGCCCCTTAAAAAATCATCAGATATCATTAGACTTATTCACTACCACGAGAACACTATGGGGGAAACAGTCCCCATATTCTATTATCTCCAACTGGGTCCCTCCCACAGCATAGAATTATGGGTGCAACAATTCAAAATGAGGTTTGGGTGGGGACATAACCAAACCATATCAGATAACGAGTATTTTTATCTTTGAATCTTTAAACATCTATTTTTGTGAACATTTATTATCCAATTTGGATAAGCAGAAAAAAGCACAATCCAACTATATATACTAGCATCTCAGAGATACTGTGGATTTGGTTCCAGGCCACCATAAATAAAACAAATAGCACAATAAGGTGAGTCACACATATTTCTTTATTTCCCTGTACATATAAAAGTTACATTAACAAGATACTGAAGTCTATTAAGTGTGCAATAGCATTACATCTAAATAGATATGTATATATAGTAATTTAAAAATACTTTTTTGCTAGTAAATGCTAAGACTGATCAGTGCCTTCAGGAAGTCATAATGTTTTGGCTGGTGGAGGGATGATCTTGTTTTGAGATAGATGGCTGCTCACTAATAAGACTGGAGTGACTGTGGCAAATAAAATAACAAAGTTTGCAGCATAAATTGTCTCTTCAGTTCATGAAAGATGTATCTGTAGCATGTGATGCTTTTGATAGCATTTTACTCATAGTAGAACGTCTTCCAAAACTGGGGTCAGTCCTCTTAAACTCTGCTGCTGCTTTGTTAATTTGATTTATGTAATATTCTAAATCTTTTGTTGTCACCTCAACAGTGTTCATAGCATCTTTATCAGAAGTAGATCCTGTCTCAACAAACCACTTTCTTTGCTCCATAGGAAGCAACTCCTCACTCTGAAACTTTGATCATGAGATTGTGGCGTTCAGTCATATTTTTAGGCTCCACTTCTAATTCTTGTTCTCTCGCTATTTCCATTATATCCACAGTTACTTCTTCCACTGAAATCTTGAACCCCTCAAAGTCATTAATGAGGGTTGGAATCAACTTCCAACCTCCTATTAATATTGCTATTTTGACCTACTCCCATTAATCACAAATGTTCCTACTGGCATCTAGAAAGATTTATCCTTTCCGGAACTTTTCAATTTACGTTGCCTGGATCCATCAGAAGAATCGCTGTCTATGGAGCTATAGCCTTATCAATGTATTTCTTAAACAATAAGACATGAAAGTCACAATTACTCCTTTGTCTATGCACTGCAGAATAGATGTTGTGTTAGCAGGCATGAAAACAACATTAATATTCTTGTATATCTCCATCAGAGCTCTTGGGTGAATAGTTGTCTTGTCAATGAGCAGTAATATTTTGAAAGGAAACTTTATTTTGAGCATGATGTTTCAAAAGAGGGCTTAAAATATTTGTTCCAATTATAGAACATAGGCAGAGTAGATTTACCATGAATCTTAAGGGGATTTTCAGAATGGTAAATGAGCACTGGGTTCTCAACTGAAAGCCCCAGCTGCATTATGCCCTGCAGAGAGAGTCTGCCATCCTCGAAGATTCGAAGCCAGGCATTGACTTCTCTTCTCTAGCGATGAAAGTCCTAGATGGCATATTCTTTCAATAGAAGGCTACAGTGAAATTTGTCTACATTGAAATCTGTTGTTTTGTGTAGCCACCTTTATCAATGATCTTAGCTAGATATTCTGGATAACCTGCTGCAGGTCCACCAGCTCTTGATGATTTACTTTGCTCTTTTATGTTACAGAGATGGCTTCTTTTCTTAAATCTTATGAATCGACTTCTACTAGCTTCAGACTTTTCATCTGCAGATTTCTCAGCTCTCTCAGCCTTCCTAGAATTGAAAAGAGTTATGGGCTTTCTCTGGAATAGACTTTGGATTAAGGGAACAATTTGGCTGATTTGATCTTCTATCCAGACCATTAAAACTTTCTCCATACACTGTTAGGCAAAAGAGGCTGAGCTTCTGACCTATCTTAGCTTTCAAGGTACTTTCCTCACTAAATTTAATTGTTTCTAGTTTTTTTATTTAAAGGGAGAGAAGTGTGACTCTTCCTTTCACTTGTGCACTTAGAGGTTGTGGTAGGGCTGTTAATCGTCCTAATTTCAGTATTATTGCATCTCGGAGAATAAGAAGGCCTGAGAAGGAGAGAAGAGGGGATGACTGATCAGTGGAGCCATCAGACCCACACAACATTTATCCATTAATTTTGCTATTTTAAATGGGTGAAGTTTGGGCACCCCAAAGCAATTACAAAGGTAACATCGAAGATCTCTGATCACACATTACTTTAACAGATATAATAATAATGGAAAAGTTTAAAATATGGTGCAAATAACCAAAATCTAATATACAGACCTAACAACACCATTAGACTTGCTGGAGGCAGGGTTGTGAAAAACCTTCAATTTGTGAAGTACACAGTATATGTGAAGTGCAATAAAGCTAAGCTCAATAAAATGAGGTGTGCCTGTAGATCATTTCATAAAGATTTCTGAGTGAATACTGTGCCTAAACTTTAATAGAGAACATCATTCTCAGCAAATTGACACAAGAACAGAAAAGGAAACACCGTATATACTCACTCATAGGCGGGTGATGAACAATGGGAACACATGGACATAGGGAAGGGAGCACCACACACTGAGGT
>CM052658.1:11995541-12058873 GCA_028533165.1 Leontopithecus rosalia | reverse complement strand
TACTATCCAGCTGCCAGAGAGAAACTAAATATTTTTATACAGACATTGACAATGACAAAGGTTAAGGAAATATGCATTACTTACTCCTACCCCCAACAGTCTTTCACATCTACAAGGAGAAATGATGCTGTGTTGCTAATTTTGAAGTCTTCCCCCAAAGAAAATGAGGCTAACTCACACTAACTGAGAAAACTCACACAGATTTTTCTGTAGAGTTAATAGACGTATTATATTTTGTAATGATGGAACTCTGACAAAAACGCTTTAGAGGCATGGAAAGGGTTGAGGGAAGAATTCACTGTGTGCCTAATCATTGCCTAACGTGAATCTAGAAACACACTATGGCAGATAACATAACAAGCAGTTGAGGATCAGGAGGCTAAGTGCATGTGCCAAACATACCTTCAGTTACAAAGGGTCTTTCCCCCAGGAATGGGAAGAAGCTGTATGATGTGCCCATGTACAAACTCATGGAATGGGGTCAGAAAGGGTGGATGCTCTATTTCAGACTGTTCTCAGAAAACATGCTTCCCCCGGCAAGCTAATATTTCCTCTTGGCTTTCAGTAGGAGAAAAAAAAAGGCAAGCATTTTCAGGAGTGATGGATGGAGGATGATGGAGGGGTTAGAAAAATCGAGGTAGGATGTGTGCAAAAGGCAGCTCTAGAGGATAAAAATAACTTCAGTTTGCCTGGGAGAAAGGGAGGGGGCTGAGGGCTCAATTTTGGGAGAATTAAGAGAAAGACAGCTAAGTAGTCAAAGTGTTAAGACTCTACTGGGATAAGGAGTTTGGATTTGATTTAATAAGTACTGAGATAGCTAACATATGTGAGAGCACTTCATAAGTGGAAAGACTGTATGCTAATGTGAGACATTACTACTGTTCTCATCCACTACAGGATTCTGAGCAGGGTAGTGACATGATACATGCTCTGCTTTAGGAGAGGAGTGTGGGAACAATGTACAGAGAGGCCTGTAGAGGAGAGAGCCCTAGAGGCAAGGAAATCTACAGGCCTAGCTGATGCCAGAAGAACTGAGGCTTTCATATCTCTATCTCTATCTATCTATCTATCTATCTATCTATCTATCTATCTATCTATCTATTTTAAATTGTACTTTAGGTTCTGGGGTACATGTGCAGATCATGTAGGATCGCTGCATAGGTACATACATGGCAATGTGGTTTGCTGCTTCCATCCCCCATCACCTATATCTGGCATTTCTCCCCATGTTATCCCTCCCCAACCTCCCCACTCTGCATTGTCCCTCCCTGAGCCTCCCTCAAAAGACTGCAGTGTGTAATGCTCCCCTCCCTGTGTCCATGTGTTCTCATTGTTTAACACCGACCTATGAGTGAGAACATGCAGTGTTGGATTTTCTGTTGTGTCAGTTTGCTGAGAATGATGGTTTCCGGATTCATCCATGTCCCTACAAAGGACACAAACTCATCATTTTTTATGGCTGCATAGTATTCCATGGTGTATATGTGCCACATTTTCCTTGTCCAGTCTATCATTGATGGGCATTTAGGTTGGTTCCTTATTCCTTAAAAAGTGAACGTCCTCCTCTGCCTCCTTTCTCTCCCCACCATACCCTTATTAAAGCCTCCTTTTTGCCTGAAGACAGTTAGATCCTCTTTCAGATTTTTAGGTAAAGACTCATAGGTGGGTGATGAACAATGAGAACACATGGACACAGGGATGGGAGTACCACAAACTGAGGTCTATTGGGGGAAATAGGGGAGGGACAGCGGGTGGGGGGAGCAGGGGAGAAATGCCAAATATGGGAGAAGGGGCAGAAGGCAGCAAAATACACTGCCACGTGTGTACCTATGCAACTATCTTGCATGTTCTGTACATGTACCCCAAAACCTAAAATGCAATTAAAAAAAAAGAGTGGTAAAGTGTGTGGAATTTTACAGGAGCTGGCCATAGCGGAGATCTGTCTGTGCTGTTATTTCTGAATTTGGCTGAGTGCGCCTATCTCTTCCTCCTTCACTTCTCATTCAAGAGACATGGGTCTCACAGTGGTTAACAGATCTGTTTGTGGTTCTGAAAAAACAGAAACTGAATTAGAGCAGAAGGCGGACCTCTGATTCTTGCTTACTCATGGCTTGGGAGCTCCTAGATACATACCTTATACTGCTAATCCAATATAAGGTGAACTCAGTTTCTTGTTTCTGCTTCTTCAAAAATTAAGCTTCTAGGCAGGGCATGGTGGCTCATGCCTGTAATCTCAGCACTTTGGGAGGCCAAAGTGGGTGGACACTGGAAGTCAGGCGTTTGAGACCAGTCTGGCCAACATGGTGAAACCCTGTCTCTACTAAAAACACAAAAAAGAGCGGGGCGTGCTGGCATGTGCCTGTAATCCAGGATGCTCAGGAGACAGAGACAGGAGAATCCCCTGATCCTGGGAGGCTGAGGTTGCAGTGAGCTGAGATCGTGCACTGCACTCCAGCCTGGGTGACAGAGCAAGACTCCACCTAAAAAAAAAAAGGAGTAAGCTTCTAAACAAAACCCCTTGTGAGCATTGTAATAAATTTTAATACCTTATTAACAACAACAGAATGGGAAAAAATGCATTTTTAAACAAGATTAAGTCCTTAGGCATGGAAAAAGACCCGAGGTATATAGAAAGGAGAAAACATTGCTTAGAATAAAGGGTCAAGATGGATAATACAAAACTTCAATTCAGAGAGAAAAATGAGTGTCCTACAGGTTGAGTGATGGATTGCTGGTAACAAAATTAGAAATCAATATGCTGTATAGAAATTAGTCAGTGTAAGACCAATAGCAAAATACAGTAATCATTTTTAGAGATGAGATTGAGAATAAAAACAGAAGTACTTGGATCAAAGCGAAAGTCGCTGCACATTTGTCAAGGGGAAGAAAAGCAAAGACTGTAAAAATATCATAGCCTTTTCTTTTTCCTTTTTTCTGGGAAAGTTTAAATAAACAAAAAGCCCCCAAGCAATCAACCCATGTAAGTGGGTCAGGAAAAAAAACAACAGAACACACTAAGACTAACATTTGCTGGTAAGCAATAGTATTTGCACACATCGTTTGGTATTTACATCATGCTACAGGCATCCTTCTGTAGGCTGTCTTGGAATGCATCTGATTGTCAGCATGTGCTCACCATGCTTACTGCAAAGCTAGGAAGAGTGGCTGATGAGGTCTGAGCCTTTTAATCTAGAGCCTTTCAAAACACGTGCATGTGAATGAATGCATGTGTGTGCACACACACACATACACACAACCAACTACTCACCCTGTCTTTACTCAAAGGAAGTGTGAAAAACACATTAGCTTCTAGACTTTCTTACTTCATAATGTTCCATAGTCAAGTGCTTTATAACAATATCATACTTATTTATAAAATAGCAAAAATAAGTAAGAAACAGTAAGACTCCTTACTGTAGCCATGGGGTTGTTGTAGGGCTAGGGAATTGTGCACCTCTGTGATAGAAAGCAAGAAAATGAGCTCAAGATCAAAAGGAAGGCAAAGATAAAGGAAAATAATTAATCGCCTTATAGTGAAAGCAAAGATGCATGCTGGAGCGTAAAACATGCATGTGCTTTGGATCACGTCTTATCATGTATAGATCTTAAGTGGGAGCATTTGTTTTGTTCTGATAGTGCTCTTGTTCTGTCTGTGCTGGGTTCACTTGACGGTGTGGTTTAGGTAGACAAAATGATGAGCCTAGGGCATATGCATAAGGCCTTGTTATATGTGAATCTCAATCTGTCTCACTCTGCGTGGGAGAATCCCCTAAAAAGAATTAAATATATCCAGCTTAAGGTCATGATGGTCCTCTCGATTATTTATGTATGTGACAGGAGTAATTTAAATGTAAAGATAGGGTTAATACAATCACCATAATTGTGTGTATATATATATTTATATAAATATTTTTTCTTCATGTTCATATTAGTACTTCATACCCATACTAATGAATATGAAGAAGAAAGATGAATAATGTGTAATGGAGTTCCAACTAACTTGGCCAGTCTATTGACATTTGGGGAGGTAGATGAGGACCAGTAGATAAGAGAAAAATACAACTGTATAGGAGGTGATGAACCTATGTAGGGTGGTATGGTAGAGGTGATAAGTCTTCAGGGAACCAGTGACTACAAATGAAAGGTCTTGAATTGAAGGCAACTCTATAGCATGAAATATAAAGAAAGGAGTGCTACCCTTCCACATTCTTTCTAATAAAGTATTTGGGGGCCTTCCTAGCTCAACTTATGTGCTTTTGTTGCATTAGATTCTAATATATAATTAAAAATGTGCATATTTTTAAACATTTTCAGGGATTTTATTTTATATCCTGAAAATGGTTATGTTTTATAATAGTTCTCTTTTTTTGGTCCCAATAGATTCACTAACAAAATGGACACATTAACTTTTACACTATGGCACAATTACAGATTATATTTTAATATCAGACAGCTGTTTTTGTATTATGTATAGATCCAAAGAGGGCAGTAGGAAAGAATGCAAATGGCTCTGTAAGCCAGTCCCCAAAAGCTGTAAAGGCGCTCAGAGCACAAGGCCTTTTGTGGATGTGTGTGAATCAATGATACTGTTTCTAAACATTAAAGATAAATTGATTTTAATGTTGATAATGAAAACCTTGCATTCTTAGTAATGATAACGCCTCACTTTTTTAAAGAGACCTCTACAACTTCAAAATTTTAGAACACAGCCAATTAACCTGCGGTGAGCAAGAAAAGAGATCACCAGACCTCTGGGAAGTTATTAAAGTAATTAAAGTTCACTTAGTTTTGGTGAGAGCATACATTTATATAACTGCTGAAAAAATAATTTGGCCACATGTATCTGGAACCCAATTGTTTTTATAACCTTAGAATTTGAATTAGCAACTACAAACCCAGGTCAAAGAGTTCATTGGAATAAGATGGTTTTCATATAATTATAGCCCCAAATGAAATAAAATACCAACATTATGTGAAACAGAAGGAAAATGTTCAACAATCCATGACATAGTCACGTTATGAAGTTTATGCGGAAATCAAAATTATCTTTGAAAATAATTGACATGGAAAAATGTTCCAATTTAAATGATAAGTGAGAAAAAGCAGGATATAAGCTGTGGCATTAAAAAATAATAACGATAATCATTCTAATAGTAATAATAATAAAATATCCTAATCATAAAAAACATATTAAATATGGAATTATTTCTGACAGCTGAAATTAAGGGTCATGTATTTATTCTGCATATTTTAACTCATGTACATTTTATAATTTAAAGAACAATGAACATTTATTAATTTTACAGTCAGAAAAAAATACAGCGAACAAATAACTTTTTATAAAATGTAAGCTCATATACTTTACTTTTGATCTCTTATAGCCAACAGATTGATCTTGTATAGCCAACAGATTCTTATTTTAAACATTTACTGATTGGATTTTAAGCCAAAAGCAAACTGGTAGCAGGAATTTAAAAGGAGGGATGAGGAGGAACTACTATAAAGAGTGACAAAAATATAAAAAGTAACTGACAACTTACTACCCATGGGAGAAACAGGAATATTATAGGAAAATGTGCAAGTCCTCTAAAATAATAGAATACTGAGGCCATTTTAAGTAAAGACTAATGAGCTACCAATCCCAACGGTCTTTCAGAAAATCAATAACATGTGAAAGAAAAGTTCTTTGCTAAAAATTAAAATAGCCTCATTTTAGTGCATGGTCCTGACAATTCCTAACATGTGATTTTTAAGAAATTCGTGTAATATCTTTAAGACTCAGAATTCTCAGCTTCTACATGGAAAACAAGCAAGTATTTTTTTATTAGTTTATATATCTTTTTTATGATCCACCAAGGTCATGTAAAAGCATTTCAAAAATCCCATTTGTATATTTTGGATGCTAGTAGTACATGGTATATTAACTAATGCTGGTAAGTCCAAATCAATAAACATTTAAAATGTATTTTTTTTCTGTGTAGTCTAATAGAAATTAGAAATTTAAAATTTAGAATGTAAATACATACATATATATATATATATATATATATATATATATATATATACATTGTATATATGCAAGTCGATTACAAGAAATATATTTTGTCCATCTCTGGAATGTCTCTTCTGGGAGATATTGTAACATGGTGGAATGACTTGGGGTTTGGGGCCAGGCAGACTTGGCTAAGGTCCTGGGCTATTTTACCACTTGGCTAAATGGCCTTAAGTAGGTTTATTCTCTCTGAGTTTTAATGTCTTCATCTGAAATATGCTGAACATGCATAAATAGTAGTCAATGCTCAGTATTTAGTAGTTACCTCATTTTAAAAAATGGTTTAAGAGTCTTTCATCTTGAAGAAATTCTTAGATGGAACAGTTTGATTCAGAGAATTTTGGATAATAAGGTAAATCTGCATTTCAAAATTCTATAGGATCAACCTGAGGAAGTATTACCTGACATTTCAGGTGATAAAATATTACCTAATTTACTAGACAATAACTAGATAACGCCTCCACCTCTGAGTACACTGTGGTAATAATTGCTCAGAAAAAAACCTTGTCATTGAGGAGATTGAAACTATTGGCTAGATTATATTTTAAACGATTTGTAAATTTCAATTATTCATTCATAACCTGGTATCAATAGAGACATTAATGGCTCTATTACCATGGCTTTTAAAAAATGCTGCATCTTAAAGTTGGAGAAGAGAACCAGGAGTAGTCAAGAAAATCTGAATATTCATACTCATTAAAATCAAGCACAGGAACTATCTTGTAAACTTAATAGTACTAATATTGCCTGTTTGGCATGCAGATTTTCTTGAATTTTTACAGTATAAAAATATTGCTTAGAATAAATGTATTCTAAAGTTAGAATGATGTTGCAAATTCAAAGCTGGTGAAACACAGTAAGAAAGGGAAATAGATTGGGAATAAAAACATCTGCTTCTATTAAGTTACACAGATTGTTCTCCAGGAAATCTCTTTTTTGAGATTGATTTGAACCAGTTCTCCCAGCACAGTACATGTGTGATGGGTCAATACTTTCTTCTTATTTTTCTGATTTCTTTTGGGGGTAATAAGTCTGCTTTAGGATTCTGGAGTTGGAAAAGCCACCTTGCAACAAATCTAACGTGATTTTCTATTGTCTTATTTAAGCATTGATGTTTGCTTTCAATGTCATATTAGTTGTGGATATCACAAAACAATATTCCACACAGTAGAATTCTTCACTTTGGACTCAGGGAAATACTGGGTTTAAATGTATACTTGGCTTGAGGATTCATAGCTTCCTCAGAAGCCACTGCAGTCTCTCTAGTCTTCAGGTATGGCTCTCCACATTGCTGTCTGTGGCATACAGCCTTGAAGTGGTCCTCTTTCTGGTATTCATGTCCTTGTATTATACCCTCCTTTTGAGTATGTGCTGGATTTAGTAGCTTGCTTATCATAAATAGGATAGTGGCAGCAGTGACAGTATGCCACTGACAAAATTAGGTTATAAAAAGTTTTGCTTCCATCTTGGTATTATTAACTCTGGGGAAGCCTGATATCACGTTGTGAGGAGATTCAGGAAGCATGTGGATAGACCTATGAGGCCCAAACATCAATGGAGAAATGAATTCTACAAAACACTATGTGATTGACATTAGGAACTGTCCTCCTGCTCTGGCTGAGCCTTGAGATGACTGCAGACAGCTTGACTGCATCTTCATGAGAGACTCAGAGCTAGACCTGCCCAGAGAAACTGTGTCCATGTTCTTGACCTTCAGAAACAGTGTAAGATGATAAATATATGTTGTTTTAAAGTGCTAAGTTTTGGGGTATTTTGACTATTGTCCTCCACGATTTCTTTAGTAGAACGGGGATAATAATGGCACCTTCAAGGGGGGTTGTGAGAATTAAAATATAATGCATATAGAATGCTTCTTTGCAAAGCACTTTTCAATTTGCACTGGAGTTAAAAATTTTAGTCCAATAAAAGGCATGTCTGTTTTCAGAATGCAAACAGTTTGAAAAACAAGCTATTCAAATTTTTATTATGATGAGGTACAATTTTAAAAGCTATTTAAATTAGAATTTTATATAAAACAAAGCCTCCTATGAGAAAATTTCATATATATACAGAATTGCTAAATATAGATATATTGGTTCTACACATAGGAATATGTTTTTAAGAAAACAGTTATAAAATAACAGGTGAGAGAAATCTGATTAATATATACTGTTGTTAATAATGAACTCCAGCTAAACCAGAGAATCATATGAACCCCAGATGTTCTTTCAGCTCGTGAAAAAAGAAAGACAAGCAGAATGTACTTTATTTGGACTTATCTGAAGACATACTTGCCTTCCTGACCTCAAAGCATTGTTGTGAGGGACAAATGAGATAATGTGAATGGTCAATGGTCAAACTAAATATCAATTCATTTAATAGAAAAATTAATAATTTATTGAAGGTCTTCTCATTTCTACTTTGGTTATGTTGAATTGCACCTTAATTAAGATGAGAGGCTTTATAAAGGATGATAATTATGGTAATTATAATGGATACCTTAAGTTTGAAATGGGGACAGGAAGTCAGAAAAATCTGCTTTCAGCAAAGTAGGATGCTTTCCATTCATATTGACCTGGAGATGATGTCAAACATCCCCAATCACTGAAGGTGCTGTTCAGAAAAAACACTTGACAAACACTGGTGAGTGAATATGGAGAACCTTGGCAGTTGGATGTGTGAGGTTGTGCCATGGAGAGCCAATAAGATGGGACAGGATCATCAATCAGTATCATGTTTAGGTTTGCTCTCAAAGGTGACTTAGAACAGTGTCAAATCTGTAGCAACCTCTAAATATGCCCTTAGAAATTAAAAAAAATTACCATTAAAGAATTTTTGACAATAACAAGGCTAGACATTTTTGTCACAAGTCGTGCCATCAGCAGGGTGTGAATGAATGCCAAGTAGAGTTAATTTATGTTAAACAATGATACACATATATATATATATGTATATACATATATATATATGTATGTATATATATATATATATAATTCATATATATATCATTCATATATATATATATATATATATATATATATATATATATCTCACCTAGTTCAAGATGAGCTAGTCTAGTATGGATGTATAGATGAAAATAATTTAGGGCATCTAATTTTTTAACCCAAAAAACGTATATATTTAAAAATTGAGATTTTTTTTAAAAACAAATTTGAGGAGGTAATACATGCATATGCCAGATATTATGTGAAAAACACAAAGACTCTGGGGGAAACCCTGTAGTCACACACATTAGAATTTCTGCAGTGAAGCTTACAATGATATTTGGCTAGATAAATAAATACTGTAGGAGTTTATTTGTATAGTAATATACAAGAAATACAGGGAAAATAAAGACTATCCATATTCTACTACTTCGTATTTCTATGGAAAACATTTTGGTAAAATGCAACCTGGTAATGATCAAATGAAAGCCAAATATCTATCTATATATATATTATAACATTTGGTTGCCATTGAGTCTTGAATAGATGGATACATCATAATGATATTAGCATTGCCAGCAGGTTGTATTTGGGCATTTGATGATGGGTTGAGTTTATGATTCTTAAGTGATAATACAGCAGTTGAGAACAGGATTACCACTAAATGAGTTTGAGCACTAGGTTTAGGTGGGAAAACATTAGTTTCTGCAGCTTTTCAGATTGAGATCTGAGAATGAATAATTATGTATATATTATATAAATAGATTAAAATTAAAACATTTTATAATTTCACTTTAGATCACTAGATCAATGGTACATAAACAGTTAAACTTTAAGTGGACTCTTTGGACTTTGTTATTTATTAATGAAATTGTCATAGGGATATGCAATTTGTCACATTCTGTTTAATTTTCTATCATTATTTTAACTGAGCAAAACTGTGCATGTGGACCAGAGTTGCTGGGAATAAAATCAGATTTTATATTTAATTATTTTCAGTAATCAGCATGGTTCAAACATCTGGAAAAATTAGAATCTGATTTTTTATGTTTATATGTAATGTGTTTATGAGAATAAATATTTGTAATTAATTCATATGGATGTTTCTATCATAAGGATATATTTATACTTATAAATATGAAAAATATATATTTGTTAATTAAACAAACACTTATTAAACCTATACCAAAGTCCTAAAAGGAACTATGATCAAAAAATGAAAACAAAATTGATATATCTTGTATTGTGCGATTAGGGTTGTGATTCTATTTTTAGTTGATATCAGATATTTGAGTAGCTTGATTGGGATTACATTTAGCTAACTACTGATACAATGGTTCAATTGTTATTTTAAAGAAATCAGGCCTGTGCAGTGGCTCATGCCTGTAATCCCAGCACTTTGGGAAGCTGACTCGCGTAGATCACCTGAGATCAGGAGTTTGAGACCAGCCAGGCCAACAGGATGAAACCCCACCTCTACTGAAAATACAAAAATTAGCTTGGCATGATGGTGTGTGCCTGTAATCCCAGTTACTCTGGAGGTTGAGGCAGGAGAATTCCTTGAACTCATGAGGCAGAGGTTACCATGAGCTGGGATCAAGCCACTGCACTCCAGCCTTGCAGACATAGTGAGACTCTGTCTCTAAAAGAAAAAGCAAAAATCAAAAGAAATAAAAAAACATTATTTGTCATTCCATTAATAAAATAATTATAGGGTTTAATATTAAAATTTGTATTTATTAATAAAACCTGTGATATCTGCCATATGCCATACCCTTCACCTAGGGAAGTGTTCTAGTCTCTGAAAATTAGTTCCTAAATTAGAGTTATTGAGACCTTGTATTCCTGCCACCTGTAACAAATTTCAAAATTGAGAAGAATGAAGAATTCCAACTGTCTGATCAAACCAAATGCATCTGGTTTGAAATTAATTATTTCATTTTATTAACAAAACTAATCTCAATAATTTTCTAAGGTTTTATAAAATGTTAAGTAGTTTTAGCTCTTACTAGGATGATGGAAAAATTTAATTCAAAGGTTATCAAATTTAGAGAGGGATTTCAAACAGCTGACAAGTGCTTACCTCATTTTAATAAAAAAGTAATCTTAATCAGAGAAGCCATGTGCCTGCTAGATCTCTTTGAACTGTGTCTAGAGCCAGAACTTTTCTAAATGTAAGGAAAAAGCCATTAATTAGCTTTATAAATTTTATATGAAATTTGATTATGTAAAAAAGAAATGGAAAGAATACATATATTTGCTGCATAAAGCTGCCTTTCATTAATAAACTCGTTATATTCAACAAGGCCCTTCCCAGTTCCTCCAAAAGCAAAAGTCTCCTACTCTCCATAGGTACAGGCCTCTCATTTCTGTTTACCTTATCTGGACTAAACACACTGACTGAGTATGTTTATGTAGTCTCAAAAAAAGTTTTCAAAGTTAGTAGAGTTTATATAACATAGCAGTTTTGGCAAGCTCACTGTGAATCTTGTTAGCAGAGGAAGTGGAGTAATGGATCCATTTCTACTCAGCGTGAATCCAGTTAGCAGAGGAAGCATGTTTAAAAAGGTGGAATTTGGGATTAGAGAATTTTGCTAAATCCCTGCTCCACATTGTGACACTGGGAAAGATAGTTAACCTCTTTATGTCTTGATTTTCTCAACTGCAAAATGGGGCTAATAGCACTCACTTTACACAGTCATTTTGAGTATAAAAAACTCAGGGAAATGACTGGAACAGTTAGATGTTTAATAAATGGTAGTTATTGTTTATTTATTTATTTTACTTTAGGTTCTGGGGTACATGTGCAGGTCATGCAGGATTGTTGCATAGGTGCATACATAACCAGGTGGTTGGCTGCCTCTATTCCCCCTTGATCTATATCTGGCATTTCTCCCTATGTTTTCCCTCCCCATCTTCCTCACCCCCTCAAGTCCCTCCCCTAGCCCCTTCTCCAACTGCCCCCAGTATGTGATGCTCCCCACCCTGAGTCCACGTGTTCTCATTGTTCAACACCCGCCTATGAGTTAGAACATGTGGTGTTTGGTTTTCTGTGCTTGTGTCCGTTTGCTGAGAATGATGGTTTCCAGATTCATCCAAGTCCCTACAAAGGACATGAACTCATTTTTTTATGGCTGCATATTATTCCATGGTGTATATTTGCCACATTTTATTTGTCCAGTCTATCATTGATGGGCATTTGGGTTGGTTCCAGGTCTTTGCTACTGTACACATGTATGCAATAAACATACATGTGCATGTGTCTTTATAACAGAATGCTTTATAGTCCTTTGGGTATATACCCAGTAATGGGATTGCTGGATCAAATGTAATTTCTATTTCTAGATCCTTGAGGAATCATCACATTTTCTTTCACAATGGTTGAACTAATTTACACTCCCACCAACAGTGTGAGAGTGTTCCTATTTCTCTACATTCTCTCCAGCCTCTGTTGTCTCCAGATTTTTTTAATGATCGCCATTCTAACCGGCATGAGATGGTATCTCAATGTAGTTTTGATTTGCATTTCTCTAATGACCAGTGATGATGAGCATTTCTTCATGTTTGTTGGCCTCATATATGTCTTCTTTTGAGAAGTGTCTGTTCATATCCTTTGCCCACTTTTGAATGGGTTTGTTTGTTTTGTTCTTGTAAATCTGTTTTAGTTCTCTATAGATTCTGGATATTAGCCCTTTGTCAGATGGGTAGATGCAAAAGTTTTTTCCCATTCTGTTGGTTGCCGGTTCACGCTAATGATTGTTTCTTTTGCTGTACAGAAGCTCTGAAGTTTAATTAGATGCCATTTGTCTGTCTTGGCTTTTGTTGCCATTGCCTTTGGTGTGTTAGTCATGAAGTCCTTGCCTAAGCCTATGTCCTAGATGGTTTTGCCTACATTTTCTTCTAGAGTTTTTATAGCATTAGGTTTTATGCTTAAATCTTTAATCCATCTGGAGTTAACTTTAGTGTAAGGTGACAGGAAATGGTCCAGTTTTTGGTTTCTGCACATGACTAGCCAGTTTTCCCAACACCATTTATTAAACATGGAGTTCTTTCCCCATTGCTTGTTTTTGTCTGGTTTGTCAAAGATCAGATAGTTGTAGATGTGTGGTGTTGCTTCTGAGGCCTATATTCTGTTCCATTGGTCTATGTCTCTTTTTTGGCACCAGTACCATGCTGTTTTGATTACTGTAGCCTTGTAATATAGTTTGAAATCTGACAGTGTGATGCCTCTGGCTTTATTCTTTTTGCTTAGAATTGTCTTGGCTCTGTGGGCCCTCTTGTGGTTTCATATGAAGTTTAAAGTGGTTTTTTTGAGTTTTGTGAAGAAGGTCATTGGTAGCTTGATAGGGATAGCCTGGAATCTTTAAATTACTTTGGGTAGTATGGCCATTTTCACAATATTGATTCTTCCTAATCATGAGCATGGAATGTTTTTCCATCTGTTTGTATCCTCTCTTATTTCCTTGAGCAGTGGTTTGTAGTTCTCCTTGACGACGTCCTTTTTTTGTTAGCTGTATTCCTAGGTATTTGATTCTCTTTGTAGCCATTGTGAATGGAAGTTCATTCTTGATTTGGCTCTCTTTAAGTCTGTTTTTGGTGTATAGGAATACTTGTGATTTCTGCACATTGATTTTGTATCCTGAGATTTTGCTGAAGTTGCTTATCAGCTTAAGGAGATTTTGGGCTGAGACAATGGGGTCTTCTAAATATACAATCATGTTGTCTGCAAATAGAGACAATTTGACTTCCTCCTTTCCTAATTGAATATACTTTATTTTTCTTGCCTGACTGCTCTGGCTAGAACTTCCAATACTATATTGAATAGCAGTGGTGAGAGAGGGCATCCTTGTCTGGTGCCAGATTTCAAAGGGAATGCTTCCAGCTTTTGCTCATTCAGTATGATATAGGCTGTGGGTTTGTCATAAATATCTTTTATTAATTTATGATAGGTTCAGTTGATACCTAGTTTATTGAGAGTTTTTAGCATGAAGGGCTGTTGAATTTTGTTAAAGGACTTCCCTTCATCTATTGAGATAATCATGTGGTTTTTGTCTTTGGTTCTGTTTATGTGACGGATTATGTTTATGGACTTGTGCATGTTTAACCAGCCTTGCATCCCCGGGATGAAGCCTACTTGATCATGATGAATAATCTTTTTGATGGCTGTTGCATTCGGTTTGCCAGTATTTTATTGAAGATTTTTGCATCTATGTTCATCATGGATATTGGCCTAAAGTTTTCTTTTTTAGTTGAGTCTCTGCCTGGTTTTGGTATTAGGTTTGGTATTAGGTCTCATAAAATAAGTTAGGGAGGTTTCCCTCTTTTTGTTATTTTTTGGTATAGTTTCAGAAGGAATGGACCAGTTCCTCTTTGTACATGTGGTAGAATTCAGCTGTGAACCTGTATGGACCAAGGCTTTGGTTGGTTCGTAGGCTATTGATTGCTGCCTCAACTTGAGCCCTTGTTGTTGGTCTATTCAGGGTTTCAACTTCTTCCTGGTTTAGTCTTGGTAGAGTGCAAGTGTCCAGGAATTTATCCATTTCTTCCTTATTTACTGGTTTGTGTGCATATAGTTGTTTGTAGTAACTGCTGATGGTAATTTGTATTTCTGTAGAATCAGTGGTGATACCCCCTTTATCATTTTTTATTGCATCTATTTGATTCTTCTCTCTATTCTTTTTTATTAGGCTGGCTAATGGTCTATTTTGTTGATCTTTTAAAAAAAATAGCTCCTGGATTTATTGATTTTTTTGAAGTATTTTTTTGTGTCTCTATCTCCTTCAGTTTAGCTCTGATCTTAGTTATTTCTTGTACTCTGCTAGCTTTTGAGTTTTTTTGATCTTGCTTCTCTAGCTCTTTCAATTTTGCTGACAGGGTGTCAATTTTAGATCTTTCCTTGTTTCTCATGTGGGCATTTATTGTTATAAATTTCCCTCTAGACACTGCTTTAAATGTGTCCCAGAGATTCTGTTAAGTTGTGTCTTCATTCTGATTGATTTTGAAGAACATCTTTATTTCTGCCTTCATTTCATTGTTTGTCCAGTCAACATTCAGAAGCAAGTTGTTCAGTTTCCAAGTAGTTGTGCAGATCTGAGTGAGTTTCTTAATCCTGAGTTCTAATCTGATTGCTCTGTGGCTGATAGACTGTTATGATTTCCATTCTTTTGCATTAGCTGAGGAGTGATTTGCTTCCAATTATGTGGACAATTTTAGAGTAAGTGCAATGTGGTGCTGAGAGGAATGTATATTCTGTGGATTTGGGGTGGAGTGTTCTCTATATGTCTATTAGGTCCACTTTGTCCAGCTCTGCATTCAAGTCCTTGATGTCCTTGTTAACTTTCTGTCTCGTTGATCTGTCTAATATTGACAGTGGAGTGTTGAAGTCTCTGACTATTATTGTGTGGGAGTATAAATCTCCTTTTAGGTTGTTAAGAACTTGCTTTATGTATCTGGGTACTCCTGTGTTGGGTGCATATATATTTAGGATTGTTAGCTCTTCTTGTTGCATTGATCGTTTTGCCATTATGTAATGCCCTTCTTTGTTTCTTTTGATCTTTGTTGGTTTGAAGTCCGTTTTATCAGAGACTAGGATTGCAACCCCCACTTTTTTTTTGTTCTCCATTTGCTTGGTAAATCTTCTTCTATCCTTTTATTTTGAGTCTATGTGTGTCTTTGCACATGAGATGGGTTTCCTGAATACAGCACAAGGATGGGTCTTGACTTTTTATCCAGGTTGCCAGTCTGTGTCTTTTGATTGGGGCATTTAGCCCATTTACATTCAATGTTATTATTGTTATGTGTGAATTTGATCCTGCCATTTTGTTACTGGCTGGTTTTCTGGCCCATTAGTTGACTGAGTTTCTTCATTGCATTTTGGTCTGTGCCATTTGATGTGCTTTTGCAGTGGCTGGTACTTGTTCCTTTCCGTGTTTAGTGTTTCTTTCAGGAGATCTTATAAGGAAGGTCTGTTGGTAATGAAATGTCTCAGTAATTGCTTGTCCATAAAGGATTTTATTTCTCCTTCACATATGAGGCTTAGTTTGGCTGGATATGAGATTCTGGGTTGAAAGTTCTTTTCTTTAAGGATGTTGAATATTGGCCCCGACTCTCTTCTGGCTTGTAGGGTTTCTTCTGAGAGATCCATTGTGAGTCTGATTGGCTTCCCTCTGTGGGTGACCTGACCTTTCTCTGGCTGCCCTTAGCATTTTTGCCTTCATTTCACCCCTGGTGAATCTGATAATTATGTGCCTTGGGTTGGTCTTCTTGAAGAATATCTTTGTGGAGTTCTCTGTATTTCTTGGATTTGAATGTTGGACCACCTTGCTAGGCTGGGGAAGTTCTCCTGGATAATATCTTGGAGCATGTTTTCCAGCTGGGATTCATTCTCCCCATCATATTCAGGTACACCCATCAAGCGTAGATTAGGTCTTTTCATATAATCCCATATGTCTTGGAGGTTTTGTTCATTTCTTTTCACTCTTTTTATTCTTGTCTTGCCTTCTCTTTTTATTTCATTGAGTTGGTCTTCAATCTCTGAAATCCTTTCTTCTGCTTGATTGATTTGGCTATTAAAACTTGTGTTTGATTCATGTAGTTCTCATGCTCTGTTTTTCAACTCCATCAAGTTGTTTATGCCTTTCTCTAAACTGGTTATTATAGTTAGCATTTCATCTAACCTTTTTTCAGCGTTCTTAGTTTCTTTGCATTGATTTAGAACGTGTTCCTTTAGCTAAGAAAAGTTTGTTATTACCCACCTTCTGAAGCCTGTTTCTGTCAATTCGTCACACTCTTTCTTGGTCATGTTGTGTTCCCTTGAAGGAGAAGAGGTGCTCTGGTCTTTGATGGTTTCATCTTTTTTGCACTGTTTTTTTCCCATCCTCATGGATTTATCTGGCTCTGATCTCAGGGAGCTGCTTGACGAGGTCACTTGTCTGTCTGTCGAGGCACTACTGGGTTTCCAGGGAGTCCTTCAGGTTGCTAGGTAGGCTTCCTGCAACTTTTTGTTTACACTGGGAGGTTAGGCCCACCACTTCTGCTGACCTGGAGGTGTTGCTGGGTGGTCAAGAACACCTTCTCATTGCTATGTAGGCTTCCTGTGTTTTTTGTTAAAACATGGAGCCTAGTCCCTCCGTGAAGCTGGATCATGTATGTTTTGTTAAAACATGGAGCCTTTCTTCCATGGAGCTGGATCATGCAGGTTTCAGCTCAGACTGAGGCACTGGCTGCGTAACCTGCTAGAGTTAGTGTTTCAGCCCTTTGGGGTCTGTCGGGGAGGGTAGGGACCCACCTGCCACACTGTCTCCCCGCTTTCAGCTCCCTCTGTCTCTGGTCACAGGGGAGGTACCTGCCCTGCTGCACAATCTGTCTTCCTGCTTTCAGCTCTCTCTCTCTCCCAGCAGGGAGAGGGGGCGATAGCTCAGTCTGCAGGCTCTCCTGGTCAGCTTATGGGCTTATGTGTTTGCTTAGATCTGCGCGACAATCCGGGACACCATTCTGGATTATTATGTAATTCCACACTTGTAATTCCTGGTGCTTGACTGGCAAAGATCTCCTGTTCTGTGGACTGCTGAGGCTTTGGGGGAAGTGCTGTATCTGGACTGGGGTGTCGGAGGGGGAGCCTCCAACTCACCGGTCAGATGCACTTTCTGGGTGAAGCAGCACCCCTCCCTGCTTTGGTCTGCCCTGTCTGGGCTTTGCTCATCATCTGCCAGACCTGTTGCGATGCACCTGGTACCTTGGTTGGAGCTCGGAGATCTCTCGATTTCTGTGTCTCTCTCGCTGGGTGTTGTGCACTGGAGTTGTGTCTATTCAGCCGTCTTGTTTCAAATAGTAGTTATTTTTATTGTAATAATAAATACAGTAGTCCTCAATGCAGGGCTCTGAAGAGGTTTTCTGGTAGTCACTCAAATTATAGAAAATAGTGACCAAAGTTGAAAAGTTTTTATATAATGCAGGGCAGAGGGTATGTGTGTCTTATTGCAGTCCGACTATTAATGAAATACCATATACTGGGTGGCCAATAAACAACATAAATCTGTTTCTTACACTCTGGAGGCCAGCAAGTCCAAAATAAAGTTGCTGGCAGACTGGCTGTCTTGTGAGAGCACACTTTTTCATAGATGGCACATTCTCACTGTGTCCTTACATGGCAGAAGGGGACTAACTAGCTTTCTGGAGTCTCATTTATAAAGGCATTAATCCCATTCATGAAGGCTCTGCCCTCATGACTTCACCGGCTGAAGACCTCACCTCTTAATATCATCACCCTGGGGGTTCAGATTTCAATCCATGAATTTTGTAAGGACAAAAGCATTCAGACTGTGACACTGTGCAAATAATTTAGATAGTAGGAGAATATTACAGTTGTGGATGATCTGTTTGACAACAACATCATTAAAAATTCATGTTTCTGGTCATGGAGCCACATCCTTCACTGTGAACATCACTGGAGGTAGGGGCTGGTGATGCAGAGCACTGGAGCAGGCTTCTCCTGAGGCATGAAAGAAATGCTGAGCCTTGTGGGGATTGGCCCCTTGGTTTCCGGTCACTGAAAGCCTTCTATCCTTTTTAAGACATTTGAAACAACTAAAGTCACAACAATCTAATGCTGTGTTGGCTTCTCAGTATCAAATCTTTGATAAACTTGGTAAAGTAAGTTTGTTCTTTTCCAATTCAGAGAACAGGGCCATCTGTAGGCAAAGTGCCAAAATGGACAGTTTTCAGTCTTGGTCCTTTGCTCCTTATTCTTCCACCCATGGGATTTCTGGACATGGTATAGACACATTTTCCAAATGGAGCAAATGAGATAAGAAATTTATATATTTTTAAATGGAAGTGGCTAGAAATTAAATACCAGTTACAACAAATTGTCTTTTGTCTTCAGAGTATCTGTTATTCCCCCATATCCTCCAAAGAGCATCTATAGCAGCATGTCTGTCTGCCTCAGAAATGCAATCATGTGGGTGATGGATGGGTAAAAATGTTGTGTTATACAATCAGTGAATTTACTTACCTATTATTGACTAGAAATAAGGGCAATTGAAACAAAAAATGTTGGGAGCAATTGGAATTGGTAAGTAAACATTATTGTGAGCACTTGATGCTCTTCCTCAGGTCTTAAGGAAAAGTTGTCTAGGAATTTTGTGGCCAATAAATTTGTACTTGGGTAGCAGCTTCAAACATTCAGCTGATGCACTACTAGTTCTGCTGAATTGTTTAGGCAGCATCTCTCTTTAGTAAATGAAGTCGGTGTTTAGATGGCATTAGTCTGACCCCACTGGTTAAAACTGAACTGTTGAAACTCAATTTAACATTGTCCTGCTGGTGTTTCTAAAATAGCAAGTAATAGATTTTTGCACTAGAAACATATTGTTCGGTGCTCTGATATGACTAGTGAAGAGCAGACAAGCAACAATAAGGTGAAATTTTTATTAAACGTGATACCCAACACTTCAAATTTTATCTGTTTAAAGTTTCAGGATGAGATAATCAATTTTTCTGAAGTTGTATCATGATTAGGTGAGATAATTTATAGAGCACAGAAAGCATAGTTCAAGAATTGGATGAGCAGATAATCAAAGGGCATAGATAATAGTAGAGGAAGAAAATAAGAGGTTAAGTGAATGTTTTCAAAAATCAAAGTTGAAAATAATACAGACATAGATAGAATAAAGGTGCATTTGCAGTGGATCTATGAGAATTTATTTGCCTCATATTGAAAAATATTATTTTCCATCAAAATTAATTTGGTTGCTTTTCCTAAGGTCAAAATAAATTAAACTTTTGGAAAAAAGGCTGAGGCTGATCTGTGACAAAGAAGATCCAAATGGCTTGTGGAACTTAATCCCTGGTCTGCTCGAGCTACAATGTCACCAAGCAGATAACTGAATGGTTTTTGTTCTCATTCAGATACATGCTATGTTTTAGAACAAACCTACATTTTCAGAGAAAGTTTCCCCCAAATTAACAAACCTCATTTTGTACTTATCAGTAACTAAAGATTTAAAGTGATATCATTCCCAAAGGGAGATCAGTTTATGAAGATTCTGAAGATAAGTGGAAGGGGGATATCTCTATATTTTAAAAGCAATGTCCAGGCCTTTGCTTAGAGGTAGGTCTATAAACCATTCTTTAGTCCTGGAGTTTATTAGAAAATGTACTTTAACAATAGCATTGCCATGAGCTTGCCAAAAGGTAACTAATTGTAAATCCCTTTCATTCATCAGAGGTGGTGGTGGAGGTAGAGGAAACAAATCCAGTCTGTTAGAACTGGTGAGTATATACTCTGAGCTTGGCCTCAGGATATTATGGACTCTGTAATGAAAAAAAAAACAAAGCCACTCTGTATATTCTCCAGATAGCACCCTAGACCTCCAAAACAAAGGGTTTTTGTTGTATAGCATACATTAAATATATCATAACTTTATATTTCTGGTATGGTAATAAAAATGCCTTACTGCAGAGAGAGTGCTTTAAAATCACTTTATAAAGAGCAACATAATTATATAAATATCAATTTTCAAGTATGCTATTTATTATCATTTGCATAATATGTTATGTTAAGACTAGGTTGGCCAGTGCTTTGTGAGTTTCAAATGACAACTCTTTTATAATTAAACAAATTATAAAATTGTCCTTATATAAAGATACAATATAGGCTGGAGAGAGTCTATGACAAACCATATCCTTCTGAAACTCATGTGCACAACACTATAAATTAGAATCTCACCTTGATAACTTCTGTTTTAAATTACAACTTCTTTTTTTTTAGTTTTTCTAGAGTAGTGTTATAAAGGGCTAGCTTATCACACTATCTATTACTTCATCCTAGCATGTGGGTACGAGAAAAAAAAGGAGAGTTATGACTCCTATGACTGGCTACCTACTTGATAATAAAATGAATGCGTAAAAAGAAGCCTAAGGAAGAATATTTTATTAGATCAATTAATATTGTAGAGGAGTTTTGTTCCTGGGTTAATCATTGGTGTGAACTCTTAGCTTATAGTTAAGGTTTGGGGCGAGTCATAAAAATGACTTGGAAAGGACACCTCTGTTCTTTATTCTCTATCAAGGACTTTAACTCAGAATTATTCAATTTGGCACCTGGAGATTTCTCAAGTAATACATGGGCCAAATAAATTGTAAGAAGGCTTACCTTTCAAGGGTGTTTTCACTCCTTTTTCCTAGAAAATTTTGAAGGTGAAGAAACACAAGAACAGCCAGATACTCTCAGTTGTACTAATTGGAACTATTTTAAATTAAAAACAATATAGAATACAGTTTAATATAAATGCAACCTAGATATTTGCTGCTTTCTCTAACCCTTCTCTTTCCTTTGCTAACCCATGAGATGGTATGACTGAGGTAGGAGGCAGGGCTCAACTCCCAAGCAGATTGAAGACTGGCTGAAATAAGGAAGAGGAGAAGGCAGCTCTCCATAAGACACAGCAACTCACCAGTGCTATGACAGTTTACCATTGCCATGTCAACACCCAGATGTAACCACCCCTTTACATGGCAATGACCCTGAAGTTACCACATTTTTTTCCCTGGAAATTTCGGAATAACCCACTCTTCAATTTGCATGTAATTTAAAGTGGATATACATATGACTGCAGAACTGTTTCTGAGCTGCCCCCTCCACACACTGCCTGTGGGGTTGCCCTGTTCTACAGGAGCAGTCATTGGAGCTGTTACCCTGTTGCCTCAAGCAAGCTGTTTTCTTCTATTACTGGCTTGCTCTTGAATTCTCTCCTGAGTGAAACAACAAACACTCTCGGGTCTGACCTGCATCATTACTGTCTAGCTTGCATGCATGATCTCTGTCCCTGTGGAATCCTGTCTACTGCATTGTGACACTCTTTCTTGATTGCAGTGGTACTAGCAACTCTGTATTCCATGCCTCCTGATAAACTCAAACCCCTCTCTTCTGGAGATCACAAAAAATGTGGCAGGAATGATCTCCTTCCACTCTTCTCTTTGCCTTGCCAACCTTTCCATAGACAGGTTCACGTGACGTTACAAGTGATTTAAAATGTGAAAATGACAAAGATTATTGACCTAGCAAGGTGTTTTCAGACTGCATTAGGCATCTATTGAATCATTTTTGGACAATTTTGTGGATTGTAACAAGTTTAGAAACATTAAATTTAAGAGACTAAAACATATTACAGTTCATTGTTCGCAGAAAGAGTAACTGTAGTTTTGCAAGGATTTTTGTTCCATCTGTACATATAAAATATATTTCTTACTGTGGGTTTGTACTGGATTTAATAGTGTTCTCTTGACATTTACGCTCACTCAGAACCTGTATATGTGTCTTATTTGGAAATAAGGTCTCTATCAATGTACTCAGGGTAAGATGATGTCATATTGGGTTCGGTTGGGCCCTAAATCCGGTACGACTGGTGACCTTATAAGAAGAGAAAAATTTGGACAGAAACACGCAAGGATGAAGGCCATCTGCAACAATAAAGGCAGAAACTACGTTGATGCAACTGCAAGCCAGGGCACACCAAGAAGCCATTCTCCCTCAGAACCCGCAGAAGCAAACATCTTCCCAGCATCTTGACATCTTGATTTTGGACTTTTAATAAAAGAATAAATTTATGGTTTTTTTTTTTTTTTGGTCGGAGTTTTGCTCTTGTTACCCAGGCTGGAGTGCAATGGCGCGA
Organism: Leontopithecus rosalia; assembly: GCA_028533165.1. Lineage (NCBI taxonomy): Eukaryota > Metazoa > Chordata > Mammalia > Primates > Cebidae > Leontopithecus > Leontopithecus rosalia. Next base: position 12,036,203 of record CM052658.1, on the reverse strand, counting down.
TCTTGGCTCACTGCAACCTCCACCTCCTGGGTTCAGGCAATTCTCCTGCCTCAGCCTCCTGAGTAGCTGAGATTACAGGCACACACCACCATGCCCAGCTAATTTTTTTGTGTTTTAAGTAGAGACGGGGTTTCACCACGTTGACCAGGATGGTCTCAATCTTGACCTTGTGATCTACCCACCTTGGCCTCCCAAAGTGCTGGGATTACAGGTGTGAGCCACCGCACCCAGCCAATTTCTGTTTTTTAAAATTTTATTTTATTTTATTTTACTTTAGGTTCTGGGGTACATGTGCAGGTCATGCAGGGTTGCTACCTATATATGCATACTATATCCCGAATTTCTCCCCATGTTATCCCTCCCAACCCTTCCCACCCCTTGCTGTCCCTCTCCTATCTGCCACCAACTGCTCCCAATGTGTGATGCTCCTCTCCATGAGTCCACATGTTGCGGTTTTTAAACCACCTAGTTTATGGTACTTTGTGATGGCAGCCAATAACAAACTGATAAAGGATTGTTAACCAAATTTTGGTCTGTGGCCCTGCCAGCTTGGACTTCCTTTTAGTGTGCAAGAAAGGCATCTGATGTTTTAAAGCATTCAGAAGACAGCGACGTTCAGAGGCATCTTCTTGTCTTTTCCTGCACATCCTGTCTTTAACTGAAGGGCTTTGTATCAAGTAAATCCCTTCTTAAATTTTTCTGTGTGACAACATTACACACTTCCATAAGGAAGAGGTACCACTTTTCAGTTACATCCTAATGAAGAGTATTTCTGTCTTTCATAGAAAAACATCTACTTCTTAATTATTTACAGAGCCTTTCACTTTCTAGCAGTGTCTGAGACTTTAGCTTGGGGTTCACTGATTGATAATTGTCTCCCTGCAATTTCCTGGGCTCCTGTTCAGTGAGAACTGGCAAATCATCCTTCAATTCTAGCTCAGCTTGCTCAGTAGAAAAAGCCGCAGACTCCCTAATTGTTTTACAGAGAATTCTAAGGACACATCAAAGATAAGTATCACTTTGTTTTTTAAAGACAATATACTCTAAATTATGTTTTGTTTGTTTTTCTCCAGCTAATCTATAGGCTTGGTCATGTCTCACACTAAACACCATAGATGTTGATGTCTGCCTTCTCTGTTTCCAGCAGAATCACACTATCTTCGCTTAATTATTTTTAATTCTCATAATATAGCTGATAGAAGTTGGGAGCATGAGGCAAAATACCAGTTATTTGCCATAAGATAAAAATAGAATGGTATTAAGATTCTGCTTGAACCTGGTGTAGTGAAACCTACTCAGGTTTGATAACAATATGTAAACATATGCTCGTGAATTAGCAAATTCCTGAGGGAAAATATATCTAACTAATTTTCTAATGAGTTAATACTGCTTTTGTGAAGGGGAAGAAAACAACACGAAGCAACCTTATAATTTAGAATCTAGGTTAATATTTTAAGTATTAGGCATAGTAAATATTTTGCTTTGAACTAAAACTTGAAAATCATAGCTATTGTTGAAGACTTTCTTAATAATATTATACTAATTTAATATGGAAAAGGAATGGAAACTTTAATTCCCAAGGAAACAGGTGGAGTAAAAAACACAAATGATTACTAACTATTTTATAAAATGAATAGTCTTGCCTTCCATTCTCTTCATATTTACTTTAAAATTATTTCCTGTCTATTCTGGGCTAGGTTGTCTGTGCCAAGGAAGTAACTGTGAAGAAGTCAGACGAGGTTTCTGATCTCTTGAAGCATATGGTTAATAAATGTATCCCTTTTTGTTATAACATTAAAATCTTCTGGATCTTATTGTAAGAGTTTTGCCTCTCAGAGATATTCTGGTCCATATATTACTACTGACCTAGTTTGACACTGTGTGGAATTCAACCTTCTCGGGGAATGTTAATAATAGAGGCATGATCAATATGACCGGAATCAATATCAGGACTCATAGACCATTCTGATTAGTTACATCCTTTTAATTGTTTAATAATTGTGAAAGAAATACTTACATGCTTAGTGATTATAAAAATGTGAACTAATTCAGAAAATATGGAATAAATATGTGCACTTCATTTATTTTTACCCAGTTGCATTTTCTTCTCCAGGGATCTTTCATGAAATCACGAATAGTTCTAGCTTGATCTTTTATGATCATGGGATGGTATTCCAATTATAGAAATATAGGTTGATATATTTAAACATGTATTATTAAAAATTCGACAATATTTTAGGCAATTCTATACTATCACGAATCATGCTGCAGAGATCATCCTTGTATGCATATCTTTGTGCACAAATGCTCAGCATTTTAGTTGAATATATTAAGTGGGACACCTAGTGACAGTCAGTAGATTTAAAATTTTGATGGATGGTAGTACCCTCCAACATATTCTCACTCACTAGACTAAGCAGCAACATGAATACTAATTTCCTTACAACTGAATAAGCACTTATTATTTCATGCTAGTAACTTTTGAGATTCAGATGAGTAGTGACTAATTTATTAATTTGTATTTCTCTGTTTATTGATGTGGCCCACAAGTGAGAAGTGAAATAAAACAAATTAATTGCGATAAATTTCATTCATGCTGATCCTTTAATGGGGAGGGGCAAGTATGTAGAAAAAGCTTCTCACTAGTGAGAGAGAGAAACCCATGGGCATTGCTTCTTAACAGTAGAAAGTCCTACCCCCTGCAGTTAATTATAGTTTGAGCCTTGTACAGATGTATGCATATTTCTCACTTAGCTGTGTTGTGATATTCTATTAGAAACTCCAGGGCAATAAAATCTAGTCTTGCTCATCAATTTAAGGGAATGTGACTAATTATGCTTGCTGTGGTCCTCAGGTAGACAACTTACATTAAATTTTGAATGTTTGTTTCTGTTCCAAATTTTCTAATTATTTTTTAACTTAGAATCATTGTTATATTTTATTAAGAAGCTTTTAGTATCTATGAATAAATCTTACTATTTTATCCTTTATTAATACTTGAAACAATATTAATTCATTTGCTAAAATCTTCTGAAGTAAATTCAAGATCATTTTTAATAAACTGTAATATTTGACTTACTTTTATTTAGATGTGTTTTACTTCCAGTTTTCTAAAGTAGATTAGAGGATATTTTTTCAGGTTGTTTATTGGCTTATAATTTCTTAATTCAAATCATGTTTACACTAAGTTTGCATACTGAGTTGTGCAATTTTATACATTTATCTATACTAAGCAATTTAATGACCTAGAATTTTTTAGCTCTTGATGGTTTTCACAGAATTTCTCTGTGTAATGAACTGGGTTGGGTCATGTCACGAGTTGTAGCACAGATCTGAATTCTTTACATTTTCTTATTTTTGGGGAGAGATGAAGTGGAGAAGAATTAAATACGGGAAAGATTTCAGAAACCTCGGGGCCTTTGTGTGATGATACAGAAGTGTGTTGGAATAGCTGGCATCACACCCTGCTGAGCCTTCTTGCTGACCTCACCGCCTCCTGTCCGGTGTCTGATAATGATTTTTCTCCCTTGTTTGAAGAAAGACACTGTCAGTGTCTTGTCAGAGCAGTTTACCTTTCAAGAGGAAGTTAATTTTCCTCATGTCCTTTCTCCATCACTCCTCATTATCTCCACAGCTATAATTAGAATCCAATTCCAGTATGTGTGGGAGACCAATTATGAAGTCAAACACGTAGGGAGAAGGCTTACCAAAGGATTTCAGGGCTTTGCTCATTTAAGTGGATGAGGTGCAGGAGAGACATGGAGAACACAGAAAAAATGTGCCCAGGGAAATTTTATCATGTAGGGAGGAAGGTAATTTTAGATTGATTTAATGTATTGACTCAAATTCACTTATCAGAACTTTTGAAGGAATTTAATGTATGATTCTATGATTTCTTCTACTTGATGAATGAAAGCTAGAGTAAAATTTTTTGAACGATGGTGATTTGTCAACACTTCCTTGATATGAGTTAGAGAAGGATGTATTGGACTTAAAAGTAATTCAGAAATCTCTAGATTGGAGACACTTATGAAAGTTTTTTTAGTTGAAATGGGCTCTGAATTGAAGTAGAGATGATAAGACCCTAAGGTAGTATAGCTAAATAGCAGTACAATGCCACAAGAGAGGGCTGCATCTTTCTTCCCAGAATCAGAGTCCTTTGAAGAAGTGACCAAGAGGTTTTTTGTTAGTTTTTTTTGGTTTGTTTGTTTTGTTTTGACACAGGGCTTGCCTAGGCTAAACTAGGCAGGAGTGCAATGATGTCATCATGGCTCACTACAGACCTGACCTTCCAGTCTCAAGTGATTCTCCAACCTAGGCCTCCCGAGTAGCTGGGGCTAGAGAAATGTGCCACTATGCCTGTAAATTTTTTCTTAATTTTTGATAGGATCAGGGTCTCACTATGTTACCCAGGCTAGTCTGGAACTCTTGGTCTCAAGGGCTTCGCCCCCCTCCAGCCTCCCAAAGGGCTGGATTTGGGGCACAATTCACTGTGCATGGCCAACCAAGAGCTTTTGAGGAAAGACTCTGCATTAACTTCCCAGCTGTAGCTTAAAATCTTCCTCCTGATTTTCTGTAAAAGAATCTGGCTTTATCAGAGTAATTACTAACTGAAAAAATGACAATCACCAATCATTTCAGTGACATTAGTTCAAAAAAATCATTTTCTTGGAATCCACTTCAGTCATTTTCTGGAGGGAAAACCTGCAGAGCAGAGCTGTCTAGTAGAATTACAATGCAAGCCATATGCAATTTTAATTCTAGGAGACACATTAAAATGTAAAAAAGAAAGAAATTAATTTTTCTATCCCAGAAGTGGGTGTAAAACCTTGGTAGGGAAATCATAACACTGGCTTCTTGGGTTTCAGAGCGAAGGTAAGTTCTCGGTGTGCATCTGGGAAATAACTGTTGATCCTGACAGATGGTACCTGATGATGGCACACGTAGGAGACCATTAAATCTGACATATCCATTAAGAGCTGGATTACATAACCAACCTAATCACTATGTTTGTTTCATTATTCCAAGAGTTAGTGAAAGTTGTATATGTGGCACTGAACATATCCTGAAATCGTATGTCCGTTTCATGAGTAGATGGCTTATAATCCCAAAATACCATCTTGCTACGTTGTTGTATATTCATTTTCCATGGTTTTATGGGATGCTTTCTATTACTAGTTGACTAAGGAGGAAACAATTCTGAGTTTGGTTTGCACAATATGCTGCTACCATTTGAAAGCAGAACCTGCTACATTAGAATCTCTGATCACGTGACACCTAAGAACTGTTGACAAAGGAATCCTCTTAATAGATCTTAGACCAGAGAAGTTTATCTAACTTGGTCCAGATGAGAGATGGCCTGACCTAATGGTATATATGAATTCATGGTCTATTTAATTGGAGAGGTAGCCTATTTATTTGGAGAATTGGTAAAAATGAGGTTTTGGTAATATATATGCATACAAATCTCTGGGATAAATTCAGAAAATGTGTCCTTTAAGATTAGTCATTTATGTAGAGGAAGCTTTTATACCAAGTGAGCAAGACAACCTGCTCTGTGGATCATCACATTTATATCTGATCAAGGAACTTTATAGAACAGGAAAAAGGGCAATGAACACATAGAGTGTTCTTAAAATTATCTCATCTCCCAGACACAGTGGGGCTCACAGAACAATGAGTGGTCCTACTCATTACACTGTTTTTTTTTTTCTTAATTTTAAACTTTTTTTTTTTTGAGATAGAATCTTGCTCTGTTGCCTGGAGTGCAGTGATGTGATCTTGGCTCACTGCAACCTCTGCCTCCCGGGTTCAAGCAATTCTCATGCCTCAGCCTCCCGAGTAGCTGAGACTACAGGCACGTGCCACCATGACTGGCTAATTTTTATATTTTTAGTAGAGACGAGGTTTCACCATATTGGTCAGGCTGGTCTCAAACTTCTGACCTTGTGACCCGCCTGCCACAACCTCCCAAAGTGCTGGGATTACAGGTGTGAGCCACTGCATCCGGCTTGACACCGTTATAATGACAAAATGGGGAGAACCCCTGGAGCTTTTACAAGCAGTAGCTGCTTTGTAGAAGGCAGTGTATTTTTTAAGCTACTTGTTAATATCCAGTACTATTTCTAAGCCTTCTGTGAAAAATCAAGAGGCAAAGTTGAGTGTTGTCCTCTTACTATTATTTCTAAGTGATTTTTACTTTCTATTTCCACACTCCTTGGGATTGATGGTTAGAAATTGTATTATCCAAGGAATGAATGCTTCTAATAGATGACTCAATTTCCCCCCTTTGGATTGGGGTTGTAATTGCTTCCCAGATATTTTAAGCTCCAAATGATGTGGACAAAGAAAGGGGTCAACTGTCTTGCTGGGTTATTTATTGTGACTTTAGTGGAGAAACGTAAAGTAACACAGTAGGGGCAGGGAGGAGTAAGAAGGAAACTGACAGGATGTCTTGTCCAGAAGTAACATATAAGACAACTGTCACACCTGTAATCCCAGCACATTGGGAAGCTGAGGTGGGTGGATCACGAGGTCAGGAGTTTGAGACCAGCCTGGCCAAGATGGTGAAACCCCATCTCTACTAAAAATAATTTAAAAAAAAAGTTAGCCGGGCATGGTGGCACATGCCTGTAGTCCCAGCTACTCAGGAGGCTGAGGCAGAAGAATCACCTGAACCCAGGAGGTGGAGGCTGCAGTGAGCCAAGATGCACCACTGCACTCCAGCCTGGGTGACTGAGTGAGTCTCCATCTCGAAGGAAAAAAACAAAAAACAAAAAACTGTAAACCTGTATAGGTAGAACTAATAAGATCTCATATTTCTTAGGAACAAATATTACCATCCCATCTGGAAGAGAATTTCCAATTTCTGTGGTGCTGGCTTAAGGCATACCAAAAATGGAAAAGCAATTATGAATTTTAAATACCAGCTATCATCTTGCCATTAGCTGCCCCCCAACAGTGATATACTATCTATTTGTATTTTATTCCTCTCTGTGACATGAATATACATATGATTTAAAGTTAATTTTCATTTTATTTATTTTTCCTTCTTGATATTATTGTATATAGAATCTGTTTGTGGAGTTTAATTATGAATTTTGGTCTACAAATAGCTGATTATTGAGAGAGATACAAAAGAAGCAAAAGGGAAAAAAGATGTCATTTTAATATTCTTAACTTGCAACTGATAATTAAAAGATAAACACTTGAATTGTCTTTTTGAGGAAAAAGTAAGAGTGTGTTTGGGATACATTGTACAGAGTTGCACTAAGTTAATAAGGAGATTGTGACTTTTATTACTGAAGAAGGACATGTGGATACTAGAACAACACCTAGAATATAATAGTTATTCAAAAATATTTGTTGAATATAAATAAATGCTGAGCTGCCAGTGAGATTATGAGGTAATTTTAATTTAAAAAGTGTTTTGTTTTATTTTGTTTTCTTGAGGCAGAGTTTTGCTCTTGTTGCCCAGGCTGGAGTACAATGACGTGATCTCGGCTCACCCCAGCCTCTGCCTCCTGGGTTCAAGGATTTTCCTGCCTCAGCCTCCCGAGTAATTGGGATTATAGGCATCTGCCACCACACCAGGATAATTTTTTTGTATTTTTAGTAGAGATGGGGTTTCTCCATGTTGGTCAGGCTGGTCTCCAACTCCCGACCTCAGATGATCTGCCCGCCTCGGCCTCCCAAATGTTTTTTGGTTTTCTAGCATCTAAATCTCCTTCCTCTTTGAGAATAATTGCCTATTTTGTATGAGTCTTGGTGACAGGTTGGCCATGTGCCTAATGAAACTTTCCTCTTGACATTTCAAATTCAGTTTTTCATCAATAAAATTTAATCATGTGAAGGATTAATAAAATTGATAAATCTCTAGCAAGATTAACTTATTTGGGTTTTATTTTACAAATTATGAAGATCGGAAATGGTAGAGGGGTTCTTACTACTTGGCCACCTGACTTTAAGGATAAAGAATATTATGATAAGTTTTAGGCTAATAAATTTGAAGATTGAATGAAGTTAAAAAATGTTCTTGAAATACACATCTTAGTAAAACTGGCACAAGAGAAAATGGAAACTCTGAGAAAGAAATTGAATTACACAGTTTTACGTTTTCCATGAACAGAATTCCAGGTCCATATGGTTGCTCTGGTGAATTCTGGCAAATCTGAACAAAGAGTTTGTTCTAGTTTGACAGAAACTTTTTCAAAGTCCTATAGAGATATCCTTGACAGAAGTTGTATTAGCTTTCCAGGTTTGTTTGCTGTATTAAATATTGAGGTAATAATTATGAAAAATTACCCTGCTTTCTTTTAAAAAACAATAAAGTACTTTATTCATGGTAGTTAGTAATTTTTTAATTTTTTTTTCCTCCAGAGATCAAAGGATAGTCAAATTGCCTTTTCTGTATGTTTTTAAATGAAATCCACTGATTGATGTGATGATATTTTTAGAAATCAATGAGTATTTGATGACGTGGGCCATAAACAGCATCTTGTTTGGACAAACTTTGGGAACACTTGTTTTTATTTTTATTTTTATAATTTCAACTTTTATTTTAGATTCAGTGGGTACCTGTGTGTGCTAGTTTGTTACATGGGTATATTGTGGCATTCTGAGGTTTGCGGTGTGATTGATCTTGTTACCCAAGTAGTGATAATAGTCCCCAATAGTTAGTTTTTCAAACATTTCCCTTCTTCTTCCCTGCCTTCTTTAGTAGTCCGCAGTGTCGATTGTTGCCATCTTTCTGTGAATGAATATCCAATATTTACTCCCACTTATACGTGAACATGTGCAGTATTTGGTTTTCTGTTGCTGTGTTAATTCACCCAGGAGATACTCTTTGTTCTTGAAACTTCCCTGAAACTAAGAGAGCTGGCCTTGTCTTAGTTTTTTCCTCCTAGTGTAAGCACACATTGATTGCTTTCTTCTTTAAAAAAAAAACTTCTCAGGCCAGGTGCAGTGGCTTACACCTGTAATCCCAGCACTTCAGAGGCCAAGGTGGGCGGATCAGGAGGTCAGGACATCAAGGGCATCCTGGCCAACGTGGTGATATCCTGTCTCTACTAAAAATATGAAAAAAATAACTGGGCCTGGAGGCGCACACTTGTAGTCCCAGCTACTTGGAGACCGAGGCAGGAGAATTGCTTGAACCCGGGATGTGGAGGCTGTAGTAAGCAAGGATCATACCACTGCACACCAGCCTGGGCAACAGAGTGAGACTCTGTCTCAAAAAAAATAAATAAATAAATAAAATACCTTCTCTTCCTTTTTTCATCTTGAACAATCTTTCCAAGCTGGCCATTTACTCCAATGACTTTAGAATGATCCCTCCCAAATTTCTCTACTGTCCTAAATTTTCAGCTGAGTTTTAAACATATCCCCTATCTGCTTTTAAGACACTTCCATAAATGTGTCTTTTGAAAATGTCAATGGAAAGGACTAATTATTTATTTATTAATTCAGTAAAAATTTACCAAGTGTTTACTATGTTAGACTTCTTATAAGGAGATAAGGAAATAAACGTATCATTGAAAGACACACATTAAAGTAAAATGAAATAAGTATTGCAACTGAAAATACAGCAGTACATCACAAAATAGATTTCTCAGCTTATTTTCTTATCTTTTTAATGTCATTGACATCACCATTCAAACCTATTAAAACTGAATTTATATGAGTGTCTCTTGCTTTTTATTCTACTTTATATCCAACTGTTACTGAATCCTTTCAATTCTTCTTTTTCAATGACTTATATTTCTGTTTTCCTATAAACATTTAAAAATTTTGCTATAACATAAAAATATTTTATATGTAATATGTTATTAAATTAATACATACTTAATATAATAATTTCATCAGTCACTGGATGAAAAGTGGAATTTATCTCTAACACTCAAATCTGTGAATCACTGTTAATTATTTTATTTTTCTAGTTAATTAAATGTTTAAGTCTATTTACATATACATGAAAATCTGCTTACCTAATGATTTTATTTGCTCTTTTTAATCAAAAAATATGTATAGTAGATATGTGAAAACATATAAATAGATATTATTCTGTATGAAAGTTAAGTTACATTTGGTTTTTATTAAAATATGTTTAGCACATCTCTGATATGTATATTTCTATTGTTGCTAAGTTACAAATAATATCTTTTTTACGTTTTTATATATTTGATTTTGATTATATAGGATAGTTTTCTAGAAATAGAACAGAAGATCAAAAGAATTATGTATTGAAAATGTTGATGTACCTTGCCCATTATAATTCAAAAAGCTGTGCAAGTTTACCCTGTGACAAAGCATGTATTTATAACATTTCATATTTCCCACTGTCCTATCCATCACTACATACTATAATCTTTGAACTCTTTTTCATCTTGAGAGAAAAGATGGATTATTATTGCTTTAATTTGCAGTTTGGTTGATTATTAGTAGGCTGAGTTTCTTTTCATGTGTTTTACAACCAAATACAAGTCCTTCTGTGAACCCAATATTGTAAACTTGATTAAGCAGTAATTGGGTATTACATGTGCAAGTTTAGAAATTATAAAGCTGAGAATCTTGTAATTCTCATAAGAAATTTAGATAATTAGTATAGATTCTTAGCTTTATAGTTTTGTTATGTAACCCCTCCAATCTTGTCAGAGGAACCCCTCCAATCTTGTCAGAGGGGTTACGTAACAAAACCACCTTAGTTTTCCATATATGCTATGCCAGTCTCTCTTCATTCTCCTAGTGTCTTATTTGCAGCCCAAGCTACTACCTCATGTCTATTAAAACAGCAGCTAAGCATTAGGCATAATACTCTACCTCTATATCATATTTTCTCTTTGTATAATGAGAAAATGCCTTTCCCCTTAGTGTTATTATGAGATTAGTGATTTTATGGAAATCTGCTATCTGCTTTGTGTTTTCTGTCTAAAGTTCACTAATACCTTTGGACCATCACCCGACCATCACCAATCAAAGCATATCCCAAATCCTTCCTAGATTCTCTTTCTCTGCTTTACTCTCTCTTCTTTCCCTTCTTGATTTTATCTGCTTTTTTCTTTTCTTTTCTTTTCTGTGAAACTCCCCTAGATTGGTCCAGTCTATAAGCATTTCTCCCTCTATATTTTTATAGAATGTTTGGTTTCACCTGCTTCCTTGGGACATTTTTCATCTTATTATATAGAATGGTATTTTTTCCTATATTATTAGGTGTCTTTAGAATGTTTAATGCTTGACTCCTAAATATTTTATATTTTCTCAAAAGTAGATTGTCTATTACTTGTCCATAAAACACTGTCACATCCTCAACAACCATAAGTAACCCTTCAATGAGAATAAAATTATAATCCTCAAACCTTTCCTTTAGAATCTGTTGCTAACTGCTCACCTGAATAATTTGTTCCATCTCTATCCCACTTAGCTCAGTATTTGTAGTTTTTGCTGCCATAGTAATTTCCTTCCATTCTTTTCTATTGGGATTGAATTAGGCCTTCATGTTTCAGAGAGATGAATAGAACCATGATCAATTAATTTACTTCCTCTCCGCTGCCAGGATAAAAACCATTTGCATATAAACCAGTGGTTCCCAATATTATTATTCAGAGAAGACAATAGTATTAGGAACCACTGATTCTCTGAATTATTCTGATGGAGATACTGAGAAAGATATTCACAGAACCTGAAATTAATAGGTTAGAAAGACTGTCTTGCCACTGGCTTACCTTCTCACCATATGGAGCTAGCTTCACTAAGAGATGGAGTGGTGGAGTCTGATATAGTATTTGAGCGCTTGATCTAGCACCTTAATTATAAGGAGCAATATAATTTCTTTGTTTATAAAGTAACTTTAAATTGATTGTGTCCACTTATGTCTAACAAGATACTGCCAATACATCTCTCTTTCGTATGTCTTAAAGCACATTTTCTCTAGCGGTTTGTGTATTTTCAAAGCATGTACTTATTCTTGAGCACCTCTCACTATGAAAAAAACAATCAAAAGCTCACTATGGACTACACAGTCATCTCTTTCCTTCCCTCTCCATTAAAGGGTTTTGAAAACATGTTGAGAGCTCACTGTGCATTCTCCACTCCCCATCCACAGTAATGCTGACTTGGCTTCTGTCTCTTCCACTACTTTGAAAATGCTATCACTGAAATTGCTAATGCTTTCACGTGGATGAATCCATTAATTATTTTTCTGCATTATTTATTGTTTCTGCTATATTTGCTGTTGCATATTCTCTCATTCACATACCCAGCTTTCCTCTTACCTCCTCTGATACTGTTTTATTCTGGTTTTATTTCAAATCTTTTTTTGCTTTATCTTGCACTCTGGATTTGTCTACCTAACATTTTGATATTTTCAAAGATTTGTTCAAAAACCTTTAAAATTTTTTACTTTATTTATATATTTGCCTTAAGACCCATAACTTTAATGTATATTTACCTGCTAAATATTTGCAAATTGTGAATTCTGGTTTCCGGTAATAGCGGGCTAGATGATTCGGATCAGCTAGTGTGTTCCACTGCAAGCCTATACACATGCCAAAAATGACAAAAATTGCCTTTCTTAAATAATCAAAGTCCTGATGAAATCATAGTCAGAGTCCTTATGATCGTAGTTCTCAGAAAAGATTTGAGGCAAAAACGAAACAGGAATTCTAAAAGTTTCGGAGAGCACAAAAACTGTTATTCTATTAAGAACATTAAACATTTATGTAATGGCTTTATCCAGAATAGGATGTATAAACCAAGGCAAAGGTTCCATATAAGATGGGGTTCTAAGAGAGATGTCCCCCACTATAACCTGGGCAGTCATGGGGATGAACCAGAAGTAAATGAGCACTATGTGGACCAGCAGCTGTAGTTTGCCTTGTCTGGGTAGGTCATGGAGTCTCAGGTCAGAATTTGAAACCCCAGCACACTCGCAGATGTGTTTCACAGAAATACATAGAAAACTTCTCTGAAGATGTTTTCTTTATTCTAGGCATTATATTATTCCTATATATAATTTTTCAAATACACTGAGCTGCAGTGTCAAAGATCACTATCAAACAAGCACACAATCAATCAAAGCTTCATGAGGGAGAACCTATAGAAACACGACAGCAAAATAGACCCACTATGTTTTCAGATATCAGCGCCATCAGTTATAGATCAAAAAACAATTATGCTTGATGTGTTTAAAAAATAAAATACACATTCAATATTATATGCTGGAAAATGAAAACTATAAAAATGACAAGCTATATTTGGAAAAGAAATAAAACACCTATGAATTAAAGATGCAGTAATAACCAAAATTAAATATTTGCTGGACAGGTCTAATGACAGATTGAATGGATGATTTGATCATTAAAGCCTTGACCAGAAGGAATTATCCAGAATGTAGTAACAAATGCTTGCAAATGTGTACCTCTCATCCAGGCCAATATGTCCAATTGCTTTTCTAAGTGTACTCACTTGGGTGTCCCCTAAGTATTTCAAATCAATACACCCAAAATTGAGCTCATTCCTTTTCAACTCTCTGGATCTGACCGTTTACTCTCCAGATGTAATACTTCCAATTTATTTCCTCTCTCAGTGTTTTGGACTAATCTGGGCTGTTTCCTCGTTATTTCCACTTCACTCAGCCCCAATATCCAATCATTGATCAGATCCTATATAGTCTCAAGCACCGCGATCTCCTGTGCCTGTCATCTGTTGTCTAGCCACAAGAGTAGCTCAATGATCATACGCCTCTTGATCTTTTACTTACAGGACTGCCGTGCACTTATCTACTAACACACTTCTAAAATGCAGATCCAATCATTTCAATTCCTTGTTTTTTCTAGCAATGTTGATGAAAACATTTAACCTTTACGTGGCTTATCTAACCCTGCCTGCCTCTTCTACTTCATTCACTGTCACTCTACCCATGAATATTTGCTTTGGTCATACTAAATTATTCATATTCCCCACATGCATCTTACTCTTTTTTTGACTCTTAGTTTTTGTTTATTTTCCCTGAAACAGCTTTATTCATTCACATTCCGATTTTCTCTATTAATTGCTTGCCTAATTTAGATGCCCTACTATTGCATTACCATGGTTCTCTGTAATTATTTATCACACTCCATAGTAATTATTGAATTGTGTGCTCTTTGCTAGATTGTGAGCTCCATTAAAGCAGATTCTCTCACGTTGTATCACTAGCTTCATGCTCAGCACCTGGCATGTAATAGACACTCAATAAATAGTGAATATATGTTCATTTATAATAATATGCAAGTAATATTATTTAAGTGTTTATTTTGCTAATAGGTATTTGGATCACGGTTCTAGCTGGTCTAACATTTTATACTCTTCATGGGTATACAGATTATACAAAGAACTACTGGAGATACATAGTTTATTGCAAAATGTAGAGGATTGTTATGGTTTGAACATACATGTCTTTTTAAATTTTTTTCAAGAATAAAGTGGAAGCAGGCTGGTGTGGATCTTAGTCTCAGTGTTCCTGGAGTGAGAGAAGAGGTGGAAGGGGTCCAAAGTCTGGCTGCCATTTTCAGGGGAACAGTCTGGGATGAAGAGGAATAGGTGCAGAGTGAGCAATGGTGTGGCTTCATTATCCCACATAAGGAGGCTGGTTAGCGTGAACGGTTGTAGCTTGTCCTGGATAAAAACTTAAAGCTGCTTGGGCTTACGTTGGCATCTACCTGTGTCAAAAACTGCGACTAAGGCCCCTAAAAGCACTCAATTAGTTCTTTTCTTTCTTCACTCCCGGGGTGGTTGGCTTAGTCAAAGCAGCCCAGCTGGTTTGCCAGGCAAGGGCCTCTGGTTGGAGATACCCGAGGAAGCTTTGGAACAGCTACATTGCAGGTCTCCCATCCTCAGTGTGGGGACAAGAGGAGTGGAGGTGGCAGCCATTCTGGCTCATGTCTCCTTGATGGTTCTGGCTCATACACGGCTAATGATTATGAGGCAGTGTGGTGTGGCACTATCTAGCTGTTACTTTCTGGACTACTCTGCTGAGTAAACAGGGGCCCTGTCTTAGCTGGGCTTGAAATCTGTTCCCTAGGGAAGGCCACTGTGTCCCTGAGTCACCAGAGAGGAGGGGCAAGGGCAGGGTTGGCATCTCCTGTTCTTGCAATCCAAGCCAGCTCCCCACAACCATGGCCACCCCACATACTGATGTCAGCATGGAGACTGGGGCACCTATTGGCAAAGTTGAAGCTTTTTCCCCGGAGTCCTGGCAGGAGGCACCCACCAGCTAGCACAAAGGCTAAGGCCAGAAAGCACAAACAGAGACAACCCAGTACTCAGTGTAACAGTACTGAGAGGTGGGGCCTTTTGGGTAGTGATGATCATGAGTGCTCTGTCCTCATGAATGAGATTAATGCTATTATAAAAAAAGGTTGAAGGGAGTCAGTGCCCTACTCCACTTTGCCCTTCTGCCTTCCACCTTGTGAGGATGGAGCAACAAAGCATCATCTTGGAAGAGCGTGGGTGAGCTTTCTTCAGATGTCAGACCTGCTAGTGCCTTGATAGTGGACTTCCCAGTCTCTAGATCAGGAGAAAGACATTTCCATTCTTTAAAAATTACCCAGCAGAAATTATTTTCTGATAGCAGCAGGAACAGACAGAGACGAGGAAAATTCTCAAGGAAAGATTTAGCATTAAAGTATGATAATGACCTTAGATGTCATTACTCCTGCAATATGCACATTTGGACCCAGAAATACTAGGTAAGTTCCAAGTTTCAGAAGAGAGGCTGTCACTTATCAGCTTTTCATATTTATAGGGTTTTAGGGAAAAGGAAGCAAATGCCTAACTATGCAAAATGAGCATTGTCTAGTTGTTATGGGCCGATTGTGTCTCCCCAAAATTCGTATGTTGAAATCCTGACCTCTGGTACTTCAGAATATGACTATATTTAGAGATAAAGTCTTTAAAGAGTAATTGAGTTCAAATTAGTTCATTAGGGTGAGCCCTAATTTGGTGTGAATGGTGTTATAAGAAGAGAAGCAGACAAAGAAAAGGATTTGAGAAGATACACAAGGACAAGGTGGCCGTCTATAAGCCAAGGAGCGAGGCCTCAGCAGAAACCAAAGCTGCTGATACTTTGATCTTGTACTTCTGGACTCCAGAGATGTGAGAAAATTAATTTCTGGTTTTTTGTTTTGTTTTGTTTTGTTTTTTGAGACTAAGTCTTGCTCTGTCACCAGGCTGGAGTGCAGTGGTGCAATCTCGGCTCACTGCAGCCTTCGCCTCCTGGGTTCAAGCGATTCTTTCACCTCAGCCTCCCGAGTAGCTAGGACCACAGGTGTGTGCCACCACGCCTGGCTAATTTTTGTATTTTTAGTAGAGACGGGGTTTCACCATGTTGGCCACTCTGGTCTAAGATCTCTTGACCTCGTGATGCGCCCACCTCGGCCTCTCAAGGTGCTGGGATTACAGGCCTGAGCCACTGTGCCCAGCCTAAATTTCTGTTTTTTAAGCCACCCCATATACAGCACTTTGTTATGGCATCCTTAGAAAACAAATATACTGGCCCAGGAAATGACCTTATTATTCAAAGGAAAGTCAAAGTTTTCATTAAAGACCTTGAAGCTCTGTTGAGCCAGTTTGTCTGTGCTTACTCTTTGCTAGATTACCTACAAATGAGAGCCCTGGGGGCCACTGAGCAGAAAAGGGTTAGTCTCTGCCCTTACCCAAATTACATGTTTTAACATATATTGGATTATTTTATTATTAAAATATATTATTTTAATATGGTATATTACATAATAGAATATATTCTATGAATACCTAACATATAAATAATGTATGTTAATTTTATATATTTTAAGAAATATTTTAATCTTATACATATTAATGTTTTTTATTTTTTCTGATTATTCTATAAGAAAATGTCTTTGTGTTAATATTTTTCTCATTTAAAAGCTTTGATTTTTAATTTATAAGGATACATAATAATTGTACATATTATGGGTTACATGTAATATTTTTATATAAATATGCAACATATGATCAAATCAGGGTAATTGGGATATATATGGCCTTAAATATTTATCATTTGTTTGTGTTAGGAATGTTTCAGTTTCACTCTTCTAATTATTTTTAAATATTCAATA
This sequence comes from Leontopithecus rosalia, assembly GCA_028533165.1. Lineage (NCBI taxonomy): Eukaryota > Metazoa > Chordata > Mammalia > Primates > Cebidae > Leontopithecus > Leontopithecus rosalia. The sequence continues at coordinate 12,019,089 of CM052658.1, read as the reverse complement.
CATTATAGTTAACTTTGATCACCCTATTCTACTCAATATTATTATTTAAACTGTATTTTGTACCTATTAACTAGCCTGTTTTTGTCCATCTTTCCCCATTATCCTTCCCAGCCTTGGGGAACCATTATTTTCCTCTTTATTTTCATGAGATTAATTTTTCTAGCTATCACTTATGAATGAGAATATGTGATATTTGTCTTTCTGTGCCTGGCTTACTTGGCATAACATAATGTCCTCTATCTATTTCTATCTATTTTGTTTCTATCAATAATGTTTCTATCATAATGTTTCTATCTATTTTGTTGCAAATGACAGGATTTCATTCTTATTTGTGGCTGAATAACATTCCACTGGATGTATGTACCACGTTTTCTTTAGGCATTCATCCACTGATGAAAAATGAGGTTGATTCCATGTCATGGCTATTGTGAATAGTGCTATAATGAGTATGGGAGTGCAAATATTGCTTTGATATACTGATTTCTTTTCTTTTGGATACATACCTAGCAGTGGGATTGCTGAATCATATGGTAGTTATACTTTTAGCTTTTTGGGGAATCTCAATATTGTTTTCCATAGTGGCTGCAATAATTTACATTCCCACAAACTGTGTGTGAGTGTTTTCCTTTCTCCGGGTCCTCATCTGTATCACTTATTTTTTAAAAATCTTTTTGATAAGAGCCGTTTTAACTGGCTGAGATGCTATCTCTTGGTGGATTTGATTTGTGTTTTTCTGATGACTAGAAATGTTGAGCATTTTTTCATATACCTGTTGGCCATTTGTATGTCTTCTTTTGAAAAATATATATTCAGATTTTTTGCCCATTTTTAACTGGTTATTCGTTGTTGTTGTTGTTGTTGTTTTTGATACTGAGTTGTTTGAGCTCTTTATATAGTTTGACTATTACTCCCATGTCAGTTTGAATAGTTTGCAAATATTTTCCCCCATTCTGTAGGTTGTCTCTTTACTTTATTGACTGTTTCCTTTGCTGTGCAAAAGCTTTTGAGCTTGATCTCATCGTATTTGTTCATTTTCTGCTTTTCTGGACTTTGATTTTGAGGTGTTACTTGAGAAGTCTTTGCTAAGTCTAATGCCTTGTTTCCTGAATGTTTTCTCCTAGTAGTTTTATAGTTTCATATCTTATATTTAAGTCTTTAATGCACATTGATTTTATTTTCCTATATGGTAAGAGATTAGGGTCTAGTTTCATCCTTCTGCATATAGATATTTAGTTTTCCCAGCCTCATTTATTCCAGAGGCTGTACTTTTCTCAATGTATGTTATTGATATTTTTGTAAAAAATGAGTTGGCTATAAATGTGCAATTTTATTTCTGGGTTCTCTATTCCATTCCATTGTCCTATATGTCTGTTTTTATTCTGGTGCCATGCTGTTTTGGTTACTATAGTGTTGTAGTATAATGTGAAGTCAGGTAATGTGATGCCTCTACTTTGTTCTTTTTGCTCTAGCACTTTGGGTATTCTGGGTCTTTTGTGGTTTCACATAACTATTTGTGGTTATATTCTCAATTTCTGTGAAGAATGTTATTGATATTTTGATAGGGATTGCATTAAAGCAATCTCAAAGATTGATTTGGGTAGTATGGGCATTTTAACAGTATTAGCTCTTCTAATTCATGAACATGGAATATCTTTCCATTTTTGTGTATTTTTCAATTTTGTTTAACTTTTTCATACTTTTAATTATAAGGATCTTTCTTCTTTTCGGATATTGATCCCAGGTGTTTTATTTTATTTGTAGCTATTGTAAGTGAGTTTCTTTTTTTGTTTATTTTTTTTGGATTGTTCACTGTTAGTATAAAGAAACACTACTGATTTTTATATGTTGATTTTGTATCGGCAACTTTATAGAATTTATTTATCAGTTCTATAGGATTTTAGGTACAATATTTAGGCTTTTATATCTACAAAATTATGTCATCTATAAGTAAGATTAATTTGATTTCTCCCTTTCCTGTATGGATGCCCTTTATTTCTTTCTCTTATCTCGTTGCTTTAGCTAGGACGTCCAGTACTATGTTGAATAAGAATGGTGAAAGCAGACGTCTTTGTTTTGTTCCAGATGTTAGAGGAAAAGCTTTCAGTTTTTTTCCCATTAAGTATTAAACCAGCTATGGGTTTCCTTTTAATCTTAATTAGTGATAACAGTTTAAACTATTTTGAATCATTATTCACCAGCATTTTTGCTTTTTTGAAATAGCATTTAAGTTATGCTTGTTGGTTGAAAAAGCAGTAACCGACCTTTAAAAAAGAAAGGAATGAATTGTAATGCTATATGTCATCAAGACTGGAGCTAGAAATTTTTAGAAACAATGAAATTTGCCAATTTCTCTGCCTAATCCTGATTTGTCTGTACATTTCTTATGCTTGATTTTTCTTCGTATATTTTGTTCACAAATGATTTTGGTTTTCTGTGGCTTTTCTTTCATTTTATTTTGAAATTTTAAATACACAAAAATAAAGCTAATTGTATGACAAACTTTCATTTACCATCACCTAGCTTCAACAATTATCAACTTTGCCAACACTGTTTCACATTCCCCTTATTCTGTGTGTGTATATATGTACATACATTTTCCTGTATTATTTAAAAGCTAATCACGGTTATCGTATGTGGCTCAGAACTTTTTATTGATATAACTTTCAAGTCATTGTAAATGTTTGGTTTACAATTAATGAACTACAAAAAGTAGTTCATTAATATCATCTAATACCTAGTTAACTTAAATCACAAAATGCATCAGAGATGCTTTTGAGTTTGCTGATTTTTGCCTCATAAAGTTAGTTTTATTCTCCGTTCTCATTACTTTCTGTAAATTGATAGTAGAGCTATAGGCTTGATATTTAGGCAAGAATTCATTATGGATGATCTTTCACTATTACATCATTAAGATAATGATAAATAGTTTTTAGCACTTATTTACTTATTTTCAAATGTAATGTATTATTTTCAAATGGTAACTCGATCTTCTGTCTTTATTTGCAGAAATTCTATGAATAAGAGATTTGCTACATTAACCATTTGGCACTCTGCATTAAAACATAAGGGAAAATAGGCCGGGTGTGGTGGCTCACGCCTGTAATTCCAGCACTTTGGGAGGCCGAGGCAGGTGGATCACAAGGTCAAGAGATTGAGACCATCCTGGTCAATATGGTGAAACCCCGTCTCTACTAAAAACACAAAATTTAGCTGGGCATGGTGGTGCGTGCCTGTAATCCCAGCTACTTGGGAGGCTGAGGCAGGAGAATTGCCTGAGTACAGGAGGTGGAGGTTGCGGTGAGCCGAGATTGCACCATTGCACTCCAGCCTGGGCAACAAGTGAAACTCCGTCTCAAAAACAAAACAAAACAAAACAAAACAAAACAAAACAAAAACATAAGGGAAAATAAACAATGAGTCAGTGCTCTAGCAAATTCAGTGGTGCCCAGTGATATTTATTTTTTGATATAATTATGTTATGAACTTTTATATACTTATATTTCTATTTGTCATAGTCATTATTATTTCTTTCTTCTGTTTAAATTGTCCAAGTTGGGGGAGGGCTCTGTCAAGTTATTTTTCATCATTTGTCATAACATGATTAGACTTTTCATGCTTTTTTGCTTTCTACATAGCAGGATAGCATAGCCTCACCTTTTGTTTCTAAATACTTTCTATTGGTGTAGTGGGCTATTAACATTTTTAAAAGAAATATCGCTGATGTATTTTTTTCTGATACTTGCTCAAATTTACGGTTTCAAGTTTTACTTAAATTCTTTGATTTTATACTTACATACTTTGTATCATTTGTGGAATACCATGGTTCTTAACGACTTTAACAAAATTATTTTACCTACAACCCACCTATTACGATAGGCCTCCTAACCATAAGACTATTCAGTGGAGTTTAAAATTCTTTAAAGTTATTTGTATTAGGCTACGTTAATCTAGGCATATGTAGAAAAATATTTTACTTTCATTTGAGCAATATTTTTCTCTCCGTGATTTAAAATCATTATTATGTTAGATATACTGTCTCCCTACCCACACAGGTTTTGGATTGTTTATATGATTTAATTTTTAACAAGCAAAATATTTACCTAGTTTCAGTGTTAAAATAGTAAATTGTAATTCCATAAAACTTGGCTTTATCGTTGTTCTTCCATCTGTTTTTCCCATCAGCTGTAGGTAACTTATGTTTATACATTTTCATACTGATACTTAAAAATATGGAAAATTAATTAGCAATTTGGAAACAAACACTTTACATGATGCTATACACCTAAGTAAATGCTGTAATTAGTGAATAGAACATGTAAAAATAAAATTAGTTAATTTCAACGAATGGCATTTAATGCTGATCAAGTTCTGAAAGAAGAAAAAATGGACTATAGCAGCTTTAAAACCAACAGAACAAATGTGGAACCAAAGAAATACTGTCAAAATAAATTATCCAGTTAAATGTTAAACATTATTATATGATATTTGGTAATAAATGTAACAAAATAAATAATAAAATATAATAGGTACCATTCGATAAGTACTCTTTTCCTGAAAATTTTTACAATTAAATTTTTATTTAATACTCAGCAGTCAGAATGTTTATTTTAGTATGCTATCTTATAAGGAAAGAAAGTTAGTTTAAAAAGACAAATTAACTGCTACTATATCCTCTCAAAATTCACATGCTGAAGCCTCAACCCCCAATGTGACAGGATTTGGAGATAGAATCTTTATGGAGGTAATTAAATTTAAATCAGATCTTAAGGATAGAATCACCAGGCTTCTGGTTTCATGTGGTGGCCTGGCTCATCCTTGTGGTCCAGCTATGTCAGCAAATCTAGTTCTAGCAGGTGTCCTGGCCCCATATGGAAACTGAGTCTCTGCAGAGGCCTAACCTCTTCAGAAGGAGCTGGTTCTGTGTGAGTAGGTGTTTCAAGTCTCATGGGTTTCTCATAAGCTAGGAGTTTCTTGAGATGGCCTGGCTCAGCAGGGTCATCTGCTTCAATGGGGTATTTACATCCTATACCAGGGTAGCCTAGCTACCTTGGATACTCATCTGAGGCTTTATTAGAGGTCAGAGTGTAAAGGCATTTTGAAGGCCTTTGTTTCTCCATAAGAAATATTATATTCCAGATGTACAGGTTTATATGCATAGAGTTGTTTGTAGTAATCTCTGATGGTAGTTTGCATTTCTGTGGGATTGGCAGTGATATCCTTTACCATTTTTTATTGCATCTATTTGATTCTTCTCTCTTTTCTTTTTTATTAGTCTGGCTAGCAGTCTGTCTATTTCATTGATCTTTAAAAAAAAAAACAGCTCCTGGATTTATTGATTTTTTTGAATTTTTTTTGGTGTCTCTGTCTCCTTCAATTCTGCTCTGATCTGTGACCACAGGCAAGTGAACTACCTGTCAGCACCTGTTTCCTCCTTGGGAAATCAGAAGGTTGAGGATGGCTGCCTTTTGCAGCTTATATAAAGCCCTGATTTGATACCTGGCTGTGGGAGGTCTTGGCCTGTTCTGTTGGAGGGTATGTAATTGGGTAGCCTTGCAGGAATCAGCCCTTGGTAACTTCAAGTTTCCCCCACTGGGCCTAAGCCAGGGGCCAGCACATTTTTTATAAAGGTTCAGAGAGTCTCTGTCACATCTACTCAGCCCTGCCATTGTTGCTCAAACACCATCCAGGTAATATGCAAATGAAGGGGTGTGGCTCTGTTCAATAAAACTGATTTACAAAAACTCATGCAGCTGGGTTTGGCCTGCTAGCCACAGTTTGTTGACTCCTGGACGAAACTAATCTAGCCCAGAAGAGGACGAGTCAGTGTGCTCCTTGTGTATAGGGGTCCAACGAAAGGCATTTAGCCAAATGGTCAGCCAGTTTCACTACTGAGCACACATTATTACGGGCAGAATAGAAAGGAAGTACACAGGGTTTAGGGATAGCAGCCTGTGGAAAGTATTCCTGGATACTTGCACCCTCCCAAGACTAAACCCAGAAGAAGTTGAAACCCTGAATAGACCAATAACAAGAGCTGAAGTTGAGGCAGCAATTAACAGCCTACCAACCAAAAAAAGTCCAAGTCTAGATGGGTTCACAGCCAAATTCTACCACATGTACAAAGAGGAGCTGGTACCATTCCTTCTGAAACTATTCCAAACAATTAAAAAAGAAGGACTTCTCCCTAACTCATTTCATGAGACCAACATCATCCTTATACCAAAACCTGGCAGAAACACAACTAAAAAAAGTCAGGCAATATCTATGGTGAACATAGATGCAAAAATCTTCAATAAAATACTGGAAAACCGATTGCAACAGCACATCAAAAAGCTTATCCATCACAATCAAGTAGGCTTCATCCGGGGGATGCAAAGCTGGTTCAACATATGCAAACCTATAAATGGAATCCATCACATAAACAGAACCAAAGACAGAAACCACATGATTATCTGAATAGATGCAGAGAAGGCCTTTGACAAAATTTAACAACCCTTTATGCTAAAAACCCTCAATAAACTAGGTATCGATGGAATGTATTTCAAAACAATAAAAGCTATTTATGACAAACCCACAGCCGATGTCATACAGAATGGGCAAAAACTGGAAGCATTCCCTTTGAAAACTGGTACTAGACAAGGATGCCCTCTCTCACCACTCCTATTCAATATAGTATTGGAAGTTCTAGCCAGAGGAAATCAGGCAAGAAAAGAAATAAAAAAGATATTCAATTAGGAAAAGAGGAAGTCAGATTGTTTCTATTTCCAGAGGACATGACTGTATATTTAGAAGACCCCATTGTCTCAGCCCAAAATCTCCTTAAGCTGATAAGCAACTTCAGCAAAGTCTCAGGATACAAAATCAATGTGCAGAAATCACAAGCATTCCTATAGACCAATAACAGACAAACAGAAAGCCAAATCATGAGCTAACTGCCATTCACAATTGCTACAAAGAGTATAAAACACCTAGGAATACAACTAACGAAGGATGTTAAAGACCTTCTCAAGGAGAACTACAAACCACTGCTCAAGGAAATAAGAGAGGACACAAACAGATGGAAAAACATTCCATGCTAATGGTTAGGAAGAATCAATATCATGAAAATGGCCATACTGCCCAAAGTAATTTTCAGATTTAACACCATCTCCATTAAACTACCATTGACCTTCTTCACAGAACTGGAAAAAAAAAAACCTTAAACTTCATATGGAACCAAAAGAGAGCCTGCATAGCCAAGACAATCCTAAGCAAAAAGAACAAAGCTAGAGACATTATGCTACCTGACTTCAAACTATACTACAAGGCTACAGTAATCAAAACAGCATGGTACTGGTACCAAAACAGAGATATAGACCAATGAAACAGAACAGAGGCCTCGGAAGCAACACCACACATCTGCAACCATCTGATCTCTGACAAACCTGACAAAAGCAAGCAATAAGGAAAGAATTCCCTGCTTAATAAATGGTATTGGGAAAAACTGGCTAGCCATGTGCAGAAAGCTGAAACTGGACCCCTTCCTGACAGCTTTAACTCCAGATGGATTAAAGATTTAAACATAAGACCTAACACCATAAAAACCCTAGAAGAAAACCTAGGCAATGCCATTCAGGACATAGGCATAGGCAAGGACTTCATGACTAAAACACCAAAAGGAATGGCAACAAAAGCCAAAATAGACAATTGGGATCTAATTAAACTTATGAGTTTATGCACAGCAAAAGAAACAATCATTACAGTGAACTGGCAACCAACAGAATGGGAAAAAGTCTTTGCAATCTACCCATCTGACAAAGGGCTAATACCCAGAATCTACAAAGAACTCAAGCAGATTTGCAAGAAACAAACAAACCCATTCAAAAGTGAGTGAAGGATATGACAGACACTTTTCAAAAGAAGATGTTTATGAAGCCAACAATCATATAAAAATGCGTATCTCACTGGTCATTAGATAAATGCAAATAAAGACCATAGTGAGATACCATCTCATGCTAAAAAAATGTTCATCATCACTAGTCATTAGAGAAATGCAAATCAAAACTATGTTGAGATACTATCTCACACCAGTTAGAATGGAAATCATTAAAAAATATGGAGACAACAGATGTAGGAGAGGATGTGGAGAAATGGGAACACTTTTACACTGTTGGTAGGAGTGTAAATTAGTTCAACCATTGTGGAAGACAGTGTGGCAATTCCTCAAGGACCTAGATATAGAAATTCCATTTGACCCAGCAATCCTGTTACTGGGTATATACCCAAAGGATTATAAATCATTCTGTTATAAAGACACATACACACATGTGTTCATAGTGGCACTGTTTACAATAGCAAAGACCTGGAACCAACCCAAATGCCATTGATGATAGACTGGACAAGGAAAATGTGGCACATATGCACCATGGAATACTATGCAGCCATAAAAAATGATGAGTTCATGTCCTTTGTAGAAACATATATGAATCTGGAAACCACCATTCTCAGCAAACTGACACAAGAACAGAAAATCCAAGACTGCATGTTCTCACTCATAGGCAGTTGTTAAACAATGAGAACACATGGACATAGGGAGGGGAGCATCACACACTGGGGTCTGTTGGAGGGGACTAGGGGAGGTGCAGTCGGTGGTAGGGAGGTTGGGGAGGGATAACATGGGGAGAAATGCCTGGTGTAGGTTACAGGGGGATGGAGACAGCAAGCCACCATGGCATGTATGTACCTATGCAACAAGCTTGCATGATCTGCACATGTACCCCAGAACTTAAAGTACAATAAAAAAAAAAGAAAAGAAATCTTATATTCCTTCTGTAGAGTGCTTTGCAGTTGGTTCTGGAAGTCTGAAAATTAGAAGACACATTCAAGGACACTTCCAAGAAGAATGGCCTAAGAAGTTGCAAGTCTAGAGGTATGCATAAAGTCATAGCTGTGGCTCTGATATTGGTCCTCAGATGTATGTTCAGGCAAGCAGTGGGGGAAAGTGTCCAGAAGATGCTATCTGCTGAAAAGCCCTTCAGGAAGCCAACTACAGATCTGGAGACTTGTCAACCTCTGTAATTATGTGAACCAATTCCTTATAATTATTCTCTAGGTTCCGTTTCTCTGAAGAGTGATGACTGATACTCTTCCCTGGGGTTGCTCAGCAACAGAGTGAAACAGGAGAGAAGCAAATTCTCATTCATCTGGCTCCAAGTTTTATGTATCTTTTTATTACACCTTTTATAAAACACTTATTAACTATATAAATACTACAGATAGTAAATAGAAACATCAGAAGAACAGGTCAGAAATAATTTTAAAAGGAGAAATATACACAGGAGAATTAAGATATTTTTTCTCTATTAACACAGGTAGCACCATACAGTTCTCAAAATTCTGTCAACAATTATTTGTTGGAATCTGAATTACTTTGTAAAAATTGGAAATGTATCATTATCTCACTACTGTTACTTTGTTTCTGGTAATAAACCATAAAGGAAGAATAAAACCATGTTTTTCCTTTGCATTTCTGAATTACTGGTTAATTATAAAACATCTCCTTCCAGATGTGATGATTGCCTTCCTGAAGTTAAATTTATTTGCAGTGCGGAAACTTGAAAACACATGAAAAACATAAACAATAAAAACACTTAGTTAAAAAACTAAGCCACTTGGCCTGGCATGGTGGCTCACTCCTGTAATCCCAGAAATTTGGGAGGCTGGGATGGACAGATCACTTGAGATCAGGAGTTTGAGACCTGCCTGACCAACATGGTGAAACCCTGTTTCTACTAAAAATGTAAAACATAGCCAGGCATGGTGGCATGTGCCTGTAGTCTCAGCTTCTTGGGAGGCTGAGGCATGAGAATCACTTGAACCTGGAAGGTGGACATTACAGTGAACCAAGATCATGCCCCTGTACTCCAGCCTGAGTGACAAAGCAAAACTGTCTCAAAAAAAAATTTTTAACAATACAGCAAATATATAGATTACAAATGTTAATTGCATAAATTATAGTTTAGAAATTAAGTCTAATATTTTCCTTTTACTACCTTTAGTTTGTTTTATTTAATGCAGGCAATAGACATATGAAGTAATTTTATGTCTGGTCTTTCTGATTATAGATATGCCATCCTACATATATAAGGATTGTATTTTATCTATGTGTCTTTCTTTCACAGGCCTATCACCCATACAGGGCGACTTAGCAGTTTGATATTGATTTAATATCTCAGCCAGCTAGCACCTACAAAAATGTGAGTTATGAATATTAGGCATATGTTTTAGAATCAATAAATAACTACTAAGCCTGAGAAATACAATGATAAGTACCTAGCCACTATGCAAGATAGTAATACGCTAAAATGAACAAAAACAAAAACAAAGCAAAAAAATACAAGAAGGTTTGGCCAAGAGATAGCTGAAGTTTGAGAAGACATTTCTTACCAAAAACATGGAATAAGAATTTAACCTGTCTTGGCCGGGCACGGTGGCTCACGCCTATAATCCCAGCACTTTGGGAGGCCAAGGTGGATGGATCACGAAGTCAAGAGATCAAGACCATCTTGATCAACATGGTGAAACCCTGTCTCTACTAAAAATACAAAAATTTGCTGGGCATGGTGGTGGGTGCCTGTAGTCCCAGCTACTCAGGAGGCTGAGGCAGGAGAATGGCTTGAACCTGGGAGGTGGAGGTTGCGGTGAGCCAGGATCGTGCCATTGCACTCCAACCTGGGTAACAAGGGCAAAACTCTGTCTCAAAAAGAACTTAACCTGTCTTGAGTAGCACAACATAGTCAAATTAGGAGTGATGAATGTGAATTACCTTAGTCCAAAGGAAGAAAGTAGTGTCCAACAGAAGGATAAGGCTCTTGAAAAAGTTTTCTGTTCCATACGTTTAGGTAGAGGCTCAGGAACTGAAGGTGACTATACAAGGAATCCTTATGCCACGTGATTCAGTGAACCTTGACGTTTATTTCAGGTTAAAAGTTTACTTTATGTGTGACATGATCCTGTGTCATTATATGAAGTCATTTACAGGGCCATATGATTTTCCACTGTATTTTCCATTCTTGAGTGAATTGTTTTATTTAACTTACTTCATTCTGACAATGTCTTGTAGAATACAATTTTTTCTTAACTTGGTTTATGATGGTTAGTATTTATTTAGCCTAAATTCTCTGTTCCCTCCTTTCATCTCCTCTCCATGCCCTGCCTCCCTGGACCATCTGTTATTTCTTCCTTCCCAGGGAAAACACATTTTCATTTTATAGATATAAACACTGGGAGTAGAAGAGGACTGTTGAAAGTGAATGAGATGGATATTTTTAATAGCTGTTCAGATACCACAGAAAGGACTCCGTTACTCTCCTTCTCCCTCTAGATGTTTCTTTCACTTAACTGACTTGATATTGTATATATATTTTATCTGAGGGAAAATTAGAAAGACCAGGAGACAGGGCGGAAATGCTGCTGCCGCCCATTCATCTTCACTTGCACTTTTTTCACTGAGCCTGTCAGAGGCTACTGGGAAAAAGAGACAAAGCTCTGGAGTGACAAATAGGCCCCTTGATTATTTTCAACAAGTCACAAAAAAGTAGGACAAAATATCTTAATGTTTTCCTCTTTCCTTTCATCTTTCATTCAACAGAGGTTTGCTGTCATTTATAAAGGTCACTGGGCCTGTGAGGAGACAGGCAGGGAAAAACTTTGGTCCATTCCTCAAGCACACTTTTAAATAGTGACTATATTGAAATACCATAAAACAGGAGCTTGAAACTAGAATATGTCTCAGTGTTTTAGGGGAATAGATTTTATTGGGCTACCCGCAGTCTTCTGTCTACTTGGGGTTATTGGGAGCATCAGATAATATAGCATTTTCATGAAGAATGAATGGGAATGTGAAAAGCACATTTTTTTTCTTGTTTCTCCGTAGAAATAGTTGATTGGTTTCAGACAAGAAGTCCTAAAGGAAAAAAAAGTTCATATGGAATACTCTTTGGCACTTAATGTATGTACTGATTTATTTAGTAACTTTCTCCTCCTCTTGGGAGGCACTGTGAAGTAATACACTCCTTAAACTGTAAATGTGACTGAAGCTACATGAATAAAAGATAGACTGAAATGAGTATCTATAGCCACTTAGCTAGAGCCACTTTAGGCTTAGAAGTGGGCAACGTACCTGAAGGATTTATACTAATTGAGGACTTTTAGAGCCTGCATTGGATATAGCGGCTCCAATTTACTTCTGAGATAAGCCAGGACTGTACTTTTACTGGGAAACTTGTCATGATAAATTCTTACCTGACAACGTGATGCAGTGGTGACAAGGAGAACCAGCTATGACTGCTTACAGAATGCCTGCTCCATGAAAGGCACCAAGGGGGATGGGAGTCAGAAAACCATTCAAGGAACTTCTAGCCATCAGTATGACATTAGTCATCATCTTACTTGGTATGGCAGCATTTGAAACAAGTCTGTACTCCTCCTTTTCGCGAACTTTCCGTGGACTTCCAACAGGACTCTTTATCTCCTTATATTTTACTAGCTGCTCTTTGTCGGCCTCTTTATTACTTGTTCTTCCTCTACATTTTTGAGCACTCCAGGATCATTTCTGGGATCTCGTTCTCATTTGACTGTCAGCCCCTGGGTGATCTCATATAGACTCATTGCTTTAAGTGCCTTCTATATTCTGACAACTCCCATAGTGTCATCTCCAGCCAAGACCTCTGCATGGAACTCCAACAGAAGCCTGGCTAATCCTCATTCCCACTTAGATGTTACAGGAATACATAAGCAAAAATGTTTAAAACAGAGTTATGATATTTCCTAACATAAAAAGTTCTTCTCTCAGGCTTTCCTGTGTCTTTTAACTGACGCTTCATGGGGCTCATTTCTCAAGGAAAAACCTGAAATTCGTCTTTGAAACTTCTCCTTTTCTATCGCCCACTCTAATCCAACTGACAAGACAGTCCAGTAATCTCTGCTTTCAATATCACATTGAGAATCCTCGGATTTATCTCCTTCTTCTACCTCCAGAGACAGCCACCACTTCTTTACATCTTTATCTGTCCTAACCTGATAATCAGCATGGCTGAATTTCTCATATTCCTCAGATCTCAGCCTAGATGTTTCCCCTCCTTCTTTACTATTAACAAACTGTTTGTTGTTTTTTTTTAATACATGGAGCTTAGTTAATATAATTTTGAGAAAATATGCTTTTATTATTTTATTTTATTTCATTATTGTTACTATAAGACCCATGAGGGTATAGGCATCATCTCTGTCATTCACACTGGGTTTCCAGCACCCAAAGTTGGCCTTAAAGTATTTATTGAAGATTATGAATAAGTGAATGATCTCATGAGGATTTTTATAATTATCAACTACTTGCTTCCATAGACTGAGCCATGGATACAGCTGTCAAATAAGATAGAATGTTTGATGTGTTCTCTTGATGTAGATCTGCCTTCTTTTAAACGTGCATATGTAGAGAAAGAAGCAGAGTGTTTTAAGAATGAATATGGAGAAAACATGAGCTGAATCACTGGGGCAGAGAGGGCAAGGATATATGAAGACAGCAGATTGACAGACAATTAAAGTTTTTTAAGGAGAGGAAATTAATGTCAGAAATGTAGGTCAGGGCCAAGTCATGGATAGCCTTAAAAATTGAGGTACACGTTTTATCATCTCAGCAGGAAGGGGCCTAGGAAAACTTTTAAGCAGAGCACATTATGAAAGTCATATTTTAAGATATTTAATCTGGTAATATTGGAGAAAATGAGTCTGCCTTCAGCAAAACAAGCCAGTTAGCTAGGTCATAGTGGTGTTGGGGGTAGAAAAATATGAATGTGTATATAGGCAGAGTGAATAAAAGTGATGCAATAGGTATTTCCAGCTAACAACTGAGTGCTTATCTAATAGGTTATATATAACAGCTGGATGCAGGAAATAGAAAAGGAAATGGGTAATGCTTACAGTAAAACTTTTAACACCTGGAGTTGACAGCATGGCAGAACAGAAGAAAGCAAGTGTGTAGGCAGTGAAGCTGGAATGTGAGTTCTAGCTTTCAATATGATGACTTCAGGTAATCATAGCAACTGAATGCCCAGGTGGCAGTGAATAATAAAACTCTGGCCTCTGTGGTAGGATTCATGTGTCACTGGTTTTCAGTAGAGATAGTACTTTAAATATTGAGAATAAGTGAGTTTTCTAAAGCAAGTCTTAAACAGAGAACAAATATTTGAATTGTGAGGGCTAATTTTGACGTACCGAATCAGTGTGCATAGCTGAAAATAATGAGAAAAAAAACAGAATGAGAAAAAAAAAGAGTGATCAAGCAGACATCACAAAAGAGAAAATGAGAAAAAAAATGGTTTGTGTAATGACACAAAAAAATCAGAAGGAAAGTTTTTCAGGAAAGGAATAATGATAATGAAAATGACCAAATGGTTAAACAATTAAAAACAATAAAGACTTTTCAAAAAGTATTTCTTTTTGTGAGATCAGTATCAATATTTTCTTTTTTTAAATTGTATTTTGGGCTCTGGTGTACATGTGCACATCCTGCAAGATTGTTGCATAGGTACATACATGCCACAGTGGTTTGCTGTCTCCATCCCCCACTGCACCCCCCACCCCTGTAGCCTACATCAGGCATTTCTCCTGGTGTTATTCCTCCCCATCCTCCCCACCCCCTGCTGTCCCTCTCCTCCTCTCCCCTCTACCCCGATACCTAGCCCGGTGAGCGTTGTTTCCTTCCCTGTGCCCAAGTGTATGTTAGAGGGAGCTGGCTTATTATATGATCTTAAAAAGTGAATGGGTTATGACAAAACAATGCAATTGATATAATAACATTTGCAAGATAAATTTGTCAGTAAAAAAGAGCAGAACTAATTTTAGAGCTACTTAGCCAAATTTTAGAAATGAAAAACACATAGATTACTTTTTCATTTAATCTTCCTCATTGCTGATGTCATTTTGCTCTGTGTCCCCACCCAAATCTCATGTAAAATTGTAATTCCTGTGTGTTGGAAGGAGGGACCTGGTGGGAGATGACTAGATCATGGGGCAGATTTCCACTTTGCTGTTCTTGTGTTAGTAAGTTCTTATGAGATTTGGTTGTTTAAAAGTGTATAGCACTTTCTCCATTGCTCTCTCTTCCTCCTGCTGTGCCACGCTAAGACATGCTTGCTTCCCCTTTGCCTTCTGACATCGTTGTAAATTTCCTGAGGTCTCTCATTCAGGCTTCCTGTACAGCCTGCAGAACTGTGAGTCAATTAAACCTCTTTTCTTCATATATTACCCAGTCTCAAGTAGTTATTTATAGCAGTGTGAGAATAGATTAGTATACTTGCCTAACAAACATACCAGTGTATCTGACCCTAGGAGATGTAAATTTATTTGACTTGATATTTATTAGTGATTATACAGATTTTCTTGTAATTTTCTTTGATATAATATCATATTACTGATATTTGACAGTTATAGAATTATATATAAATGTGGAGATAACTGAAAAAGTACAATTAAAAAATTTTTTTAGTTAAGATAATCCCAAAATTTATGTTTTACTTTTTCTTGGCCCTGTGAGACATTTATCTGTTTTGTGTCCAACCTAGCTTTCTTATTTCAACATTCTTTTTCCACCACTGAATATAATAACCAAATTTCAGAAATTTCCATTTCAATGGGATTTCTCTGTCATACTTTCATTAATGTATTAAAAGATTGCCACATCCTCACTATTCATTTGAGAGTTATGTTTTAAAAATTTGAAAATTATACTTTGACAGTGGGAAGGTTTTTATTTTAATTTCTTTTTTTTTTAAGACTGGAAGACCTTAACACATTGAAATATAAGGTTAAAAAGCCCAAGGATAGCATAAAGTTCTATCTGGAAGTGAGACTGCCTTGCCATCCAGTAACTAACAAGAATGTGAGTTACACTATATTATTAGGTATAAGAGAGAGATGGTCCAAGAACAAGCAAGTCCAGAAAAATGCATTCTATAGTTTAGAGTCAAGAAAAATGAGCCATTTAGGTAAGTCCAGGGGAGTACAGTGTACAGTTTTAGGTTTAGAGTAAAAAATTACACAAGAAATTTGTGTAACATATGTGAAACATAGTGTAGACATTCACATAAAACAACATAGCCATTTTAAATACTTCATATCTCCCATCTCAAGAAGAAAGCAAAAAGATAATGGAGTAAGTTCATAGAAGAACCCAGGAGAGAGAAGATAAAAATTTTAGTGTGAAAGTTCTTTCTCTGCATCAAAGGTCTAAATTAAGGGAATAAGTCAGTTAGCCTACTCCCTAGACTTGAGTTTCTTCACCTATCCAGTAAGGGCATTGACATTGCTATAATACTTTTTAATCTGTAAATTTATTTAATTTATTATCCTAACATGAGGGTAAGAACCAAAGTATGCTCATGTTTACCCACTCAACAAATATACGTGTTATATCTATTATTTTATGCACTTTATGAAATATAACATGATATAAAGTCTCCAAATTTTCAAAAATCTATTTTTATAGATGAGTTTATGTATGACCTATGTATGAACTGTTTCATCAGTAAATTATAGGTTGTGATTCACTTTGTTCAAGCAACGATTGGAGAGTACAGCATTGTGGATGAACTGTTACAATGTTTCTATGTTGAAAGTATTCTTCTATTATCTAGACTAACATAAAACAATACTGGAAGCCCGGAGGTGGCTCACACTTGTAATCTCAGCACTTTGGGAGGCCAAGGCAGGCAGATCATGAGGTCAGGAAATCAAGACCATCCTGGCTAACATAGTGAAATCCCATCTCTACTAAAATTACAAAAAATTAGCTGTGCGGGGTGGGACGTGCCTGTAGTCTCAGCTACTCAGGAGGCTGAGGCAGGAGAATCACTTGAACCCAGGAGGGAGAGATTGCAGCGATCAGGCCACTGCCCTCCAGACTGGTGACAGAGTGAGACTCCATCTCAAAAAAACAAAACAAAACAAAGAAACAATGCTGGAACATGGTAGGCATTCAATACACATCAGCTCAGTGAAGAAGCGCCTACATGAACAAATGGAAGAATAAAGTTAGGAGCAATTATTTTTTGTGTAGCCTATATTTCTAGTTGAGGAAACATAAATAAGCAATAAAGAAGCAAGATAATTGCAGATTATTGTGTCATGAAAGAAAAACATAGGTTGATGAGTTAATATAACAAGAGGAAACATTGTCCCCCCAACACTGACCACCCCCACTTTCACTACCACCAACAATGACATATGAAGAGAAACCCAAGCAGCTGGGCTTTTATAACTCCCATTACAGTCAGTTATTGTACCACCCCGAAGGTGGCTGCAACAGATATAAATTTCTAGGTACTTTTAGGTTGTTTAGCCTGTGGATAAAGCAGGCCCTCCGTCCAGAAGCTACACTCTTCTTCAGAAGAGTGACCGCTGCAAGCCTCTGGAAGTGAAAGCACACTGAATCAAGGAAGAGGTACACAGAAGAGGTAAAGGGCCTGAAGGGAATCTGGGTTGATAATGTCCATTGAAATGGACAAACTTTTCTACACGTATCCTTATTGTCAGCAAACGCTCAGAAAATCCTAATGACTTGTGAGATATTTCTGAATGATTTTGACTGTTAAAGTTGTCTTTTGAATTTAATCACCCTCACAAGATCCCAGATATTTAACCTAATCACGAGATGAAAATGATACATTTTCTTCTCTGCCATAACTTCGTTGTTGCTATTTTACGATGCTGGCCAAAGACTAGAGGTGGCATTTTCTCTGATGTTTTATTTAATAGTTATAAATATCATGTGGTTTCGTTTTTAGAGCTTTGAGCTATCTTTAACATTTTTGTTCCACCTTATTTTAAGTATTAAATATATAACACAAAATTTAGATAATACAGAAGGTAAAATTTATTTTAATAAAATCTAAGTATAAATGATTTTCTCTGCAGCAATTGGCGCAATTTATTTCAAAACAGAGAAAGAACCTAGGTATTGCCTAGGTTTTCTTCTAGGGTTTTTATAGTTCCAGGAATCATAATGCTTACAAATTTGTTGAAGTGCTAGGAGGTCAAATGTTAGGCTAAGTTACCAGCTTTCTGTAAATCCTGCAGTAATCCCAAGAAAACATCATTACTGATGACAGCTGCCTGTTGCAGAAAAACATCCAGAAAAATTTTGCAAACCCTTACAGAGGGCAGTAATCATCTTTACTTGCATTCCTGTAAACCTCATTTCATGTCTCTCGTTGGTAAACTGGGATGCAGCTGGCAATGGATTCTGGGAAATATTGGTTCTATGATTCTAGCTTCTGTGACACAGAGAAGATTAATGAACAGAATAATGAATGCTACTTGACAAAACAAAACAGAACAATATTCTGGAGAGTTCTCTAATCCCTGAGACCTCGTGGTGGATACTGTGATGAGGCATTCAGATTCTTCTGGAGAAATGAAGGATTTATTCTCCCAGCGGCTGCTTGCAGAGTACTCTATGCTGTCAGCTCTCTTTGGGGACAGCTGCAGCTGAAGAGCATCACCTGGCTCAGGAGCACCCCCGTTTTTCAGGAAAGCCTGTAACGTAACCAGTGATAGATAAATGTGAGGGCTTAGTGGCTTGGCTTTCTCATGCCAACTTCTCACTCATTCCTTCCCTGTAAGGTCAGCTGAGGCTTCTGAGATTGTGGTACAATTCTGTAGCTCCCTGTGGCCAACCTTCCTTTTTTCTCTTCTCTTTCCTTGATTTTAAGAACATCACTTAATAAATCTTTTGCACATTAATCTCCATCTTGGGGTTGGTTACTGGGAAGCCCACATGTGGCAAGCACTACCCTCAAATTTGGTTTATCAGAATTTGTACATACTCTTTTAACTATATTCAAATGACAAACAAAAGCATAGATAGCAAACGTCTAAAGATAACCTAACTATCTTTCTTATAAATGACACATTTGCTATTTAAAAAAAAAATTCCTAACATCTATGTAGTCATCTTGCAATGATGTTCATTGCATATTTTACTCAATACTTTTTTTAACCATGTAGCTTAAATATACATTTACATTTTTAGATCGCTTTTACACTTTATGTCAATTAGTAAGGGTAAAGGGGAAAATAATAA
This sequence comes from Leontopithecus rosalia, assembly GCA_028533165.1. NCBI lineage: Eukaryota > Metazoa > Chordata > Mammalia > Primates > Cebidae > Leontopithecus > Leontopithecus rosalia. The sequence goes on along the minus strand of CM052658.1, from coordinate 11,999,972 downwards.
CACATGCAAGCCTATATGTACAGCTACTACAGTTTTTATTTCTGCAGATGGTCACAGTGCCACAGTTGATGTGTCTAATTTCCCTGTCCACTCTGTATTTATGCTCCTTTCATTCTCAGTCAGCATCACCATAGGCAGTATTATTATTTTTAACAGATAGAATGACCCAAACCTGTATTCCTGCAGGATCTCATCTTCTGGTTGTCATATTAGATTATTATAATATTTTATTATACTGCCATAGAAGTACTAAGGGGTAGACCAGAAAAATCTCTTCCATTTCAGCATTGTATCCCTTCTCCCTATGACAAAGATAGCCCCCATATTTCCAAGATCCTCAGAAACAATCATCTTAACCTATATAAGTATTAGCCAGCTTTTGCTATGACACCAAATACCCTTAAAACACTATGATTTATAACAGTAAATATGTCTATCTTATTTATGGTTTGAGATTCAGCTGCAGTTTTGCTTGGCTCTGTCTAGCTTCAATGTGACTCTGCCCCACATTTGATCCTAAGATGGAGGCTGTTGGAATACAGCTAGTCCCAGGGAGGTGTTTAGGAGGAAGCTGGCCTAAGCCTATTGATGCATTATCATTCAAGCTTCTCATCCTCATGGCAAATATCACATCCATGCACTTCTCATTGGCCAAAGCATGTCATATTGTCAAGGCTCATATTAATGAGTTTTGTCATATGAAGTTTGCAAGTTCTGATTGTCTTTGTTTCACTGAAATTTAGTTTATCTGTAAAAACCAAACTTATTTTCTTTTTAATAGAAAATTTAGAAAATCATTATTTTTATGAATTCAGTCAATTCACAATGATCATTTCTGTTGTCTTTGGTTTTATTTCTGCCATCTTGCTTTGTCCTCCCTTGTTGTCATCTTTCCTGTTTTTTCCTTCCTTCTTTCCTCCTCCTACATTCCTGCTGTATTTATTGCTTTTTATCTCTTTACTTTTCTATGTTAATTTGAAGTCAAGACATTCTAATAAACAACCAGATAGCCGAAAGTAACTCCATAGTGTGATCTTGGAACACACAACCTCATCAGTAGAGACAACATCCCTGGAGTACACAGCAGGTTAAATTCTTATCTCAATATATATCAGGACAAAACCTAGCTTGTGTTACATATGTAAAATCATACCAATTTTATTTAATTATGTTAAGTATATATGCATAATGCCTAAGAGGTAGAACAATAATAATTCTTAGCATTAACTGTGATAGTAAATTTGTAAAGTGTATTTTTGGGTAATACTAAATTTGGTTCACAAAACCTGCTCTAACAGATTATTTTTACCTTACCAAAGAGAAATAGATAGATAAAAATAGATGATTATTGGAAAAACTATTGCCAATTAAACCAGAGACTCTGGGAAAGGAACCCAGGCATGAGTATTTTTTAAGGGATCCTAAGGTTTTTAAATGAACTCTTCATCTGACATTCACTGAGCTAGGTCAACAACCCCATCTTATTCTTCATCCTTTACTAACTCCTTTCTCTAAAGATGACAGGTCAGATTGGTGAGTTTCATTAAGAAACAAAGTTCAGCTTCTTCTTTTTTCTCTCTTCCATCCAGTCTGTGAGATTATGAGCTCTGATCTGTGATCTATCTCTGATAAAGGGCCCACCCTCATGGAATTCTGGTTTTGTTCTTTCTTTGTTTTGGAACTAAATTGCACAATTGCTACAGAGATAATAATCACTTATAGTTATTTTGTTTTAACTTTTTGTTAGAAACAGGGTCTCATTCTGGGCTTGAGTGCAGTGGCACAATCATAACTCCCTGCAGCCTTGAACTCCTGAGCTCAAGCAATCCTCCCACCTCAGCCTCCCAATTAGCTAGGACTACAGGTTCGCACCACCATGCCTGGCTCTGATTTTTAATTTTTATTTGCAGAAAAGTTTATGAGTGATTTTATTTAATTCTTTTCTTTTCAGCTTTTATCTTAGGTTTTGGGAGTTAGATGCACAATTTTGTTATATGGGTAAATTGCATGTCCTGGGGGTTAGGTTTATAGATTATTCCATCACCCAGATAATAAGCACAATACCCAAGAGGTAATTTTTCAATTTTCATCCTCCTACCACCCTTGCCCCTTACATAGGTCCAGGTGTCTATTGATTCCTTCTTTGTGTTCATCTATACTCAGTTTTTGGCTCTCAACTATTAGTTAGAATCTGTGGTATTTGGTTTTCTGTTCCTGTTTTAATTTGCTTAGATAATGGCCTCCAGCTCCATCCATGTGGCTGCAAAGAACGTGATCTTGTTACTGGTGGAGGGTGTCCCGGTTCTTGGTGTCACGATCAAAGAATTGGACAAAACACAGAAACAAAGCAAGGAAGGAATGAAGGGATTTGTTAAGAATGAATGTACACTGCACAGTGTGGGAGGGGGCTTGAGCTTAAGGGCTCAAAGGCCCAGTTACAGAATTTGTGGAAGTTTAAATACCCTCTGGAGGATTCCCTTGGTCACCTGTTGTATTCCCTATGTAAATGAAGAGGATGAAATAAAGCTGCAAAGTCATTTATGGCATATGCCCTATGGAAAGGATATTTCCTGTCACAGCTGAAGTATGAATCGACCTTATGTTTCCTGTCTCCAGACCCTATTTTCCTGCCTCATTTTCCCTGTGAGAGATGTGATCTTCAAAAATCTTTATAGGAGGCAGAGGGACCAATGGTCTTTTTTCTGGAACTGCTTCATGCTGGCTTAGAGCATAGTACCTACCTACTGGGGATCACAGAATTCTCTCCCTGTTCTGTCTAGTGGAGGCAGGGTAGCTCCTTGATGGCCTGGGGTGGTTTCTCCACCTGGAACTGGCTGGAGCCTTTGTTGCATAATCATCTGAAGCTTGGTGGTCTCTAGGTGAGAGGAAATGAATTTGGTTAAGAGATTTAATGGGAATTTCAAGAGGTGGTTACCTATGCTGTCAAGAATGTTATAGAGATTTGCAGGAGAAAAAAACAAAACCTGGTTTCTAAAGATCCACGTGTTTTCTTAAAGTCTTAGCATGAGTGACTCCAGTTTAGTTTGGTTTGGTCTGCTGGGGCCTAGTGCATGAGCTCAGTCCAAAAAAATGGCCTCCCATTATTATTATTTTCTTAATTCCCACTTTTTGGTCAGGTTTTCACTTAGGTGTGAGTGTAACCATAACTTAGGGCTTTAGGGCCCCTCTCAGGTACCATTATTTTGGGTTTCCAGGCTCAGCACATCATTCATAGGTTATGGTGTCCTTATGGTTGCACATTTCTTTCAGTTCGTTTTGTTCCAGACCATATGACATTCCAGAGATGGTTGCATGCTAGCATTTAAAACCTTTGAGAGAATACAGCATGCCAGGGAGACTATTATTTTGACTACTGGGAAGACAATATGAGTTTGGAGTATGCACCTTACTCAAGTTCCATATAAGTTAAACCTCCTAAAGCAAAATAGATTAAAGAATGAACTAGATAAAGAGTTTACTCACTTAACTAAGCAGTCTCTTTGTTCCCCTACCACTGAAATTCTATAATCTTCATTTAATGTATTTCTTCATAGGCCACAAGTGCCAACAGCTGCACAGATACTTCTCTGTTTAGCTAATTCTATCATAACTTTTACAAGAGAATATAAAGACTGTTGTATGAGTGTAGCCTTTACAGTAGAATTTGCTAAAGAGCCTATCATGGGGAATACATTTCTAATCCTTGCCTCTTTTACTTTAAACCATGGGAAAAGGACCTAACAAATGATGTCCTTCTAGAATAGTGAAGGCCTCCTGTAAATGTTCTCTTTAACCCATGTTGTAGGTTAAGAGGAGTGTACCAATGTTTTGTTTTTGACTGATTATGAGGCAATGTATGTACCATTGAAGTTTCTTACCTACATTGGACCTTTACCTTTATCTATCAAAGTATAAAGTTATCTATGTATAATGCTGGCTGCAAACTCCTTCACAAATAAAAGTACACCCCATAAGTGCACATAATAGACTCCTTTTTCACTTCTATTGTTCATAGAAGCATAAGCAAGAAAAATATTCAAAGATAAGTTTCATGATGGTAGAAATCTTAATCTGTGAAGGGGAAAGCTGTTCACATCAAGGATGCCATCTTCCTGGGATAAATTTCCTTGGTTAGTTTTACGTTGAGGGTTCCAGTGGGTGTGCAGTTACAAGAGTGTGAAGGGATCCTGTGTCCCATTATCTGAAGTTGGCTTCAGAAGGTGGATGATAAAAAACTTCTGGGAGTTAAAAGAACTTGTTCTAACCCAATGTAAAGAAACTAAGAACTTTGAAAAAAGGTTCGACGAAATGCTAAAAAGAATGGACAATATAGAGAGGAATATAAATGAACTAACGGAGTTGAAAAATACAACACGAGAACTTAGTGAAATATGCACAAGTTTGAATAGCCGAATTGATCAAGCAGAAGAA
>CM052658.1:11973894-11995041 GCA_028533165.1 Leontopithecus rosalia | reverse complement strand
AACATGGTGAAACCCCATCTCTACTAAAAATACAAAAAATTAGCCGGGCATGGTGGCACGTGCCTATAATCCCAGCTACTCAGGAGGCTGAGGCAGGAGAATTGCCTGAATCCAGGAGGCAGAGATTGCGGTGAGCTGAGATCACGCCATTGCACTCCAGACTGGGTAACAAGAGTGAAACTCCGTCTAAAAAAAAAAAAAAAAAAAGAGAGAACTGAATTTGACACTTGGAGAAATGGACCTAACAGACATCTATAAAACATTCCACCGAACAACAACAGAATGCAGAAACATTCTTCTCATTTACACATGGAACATACTCTAAAATCAACTATACAATTGGCCATAAAATAATTTCAAACAAATTAAAAAAAAATCATACCAACTACACTCTTAGACCATAGCATAAAAAATGGAAGTCAATATTAAGCAGTTCTTTCAAAACCATACAATTACATGGAAATTAAACAATTTGCTGCTGAAAGATCTTAGGGTAAACAGTGAAATTTAGGCAGAAATTCAGGAATTCCTTGAAACTAATGAAACAAAGATACAACGTACCAGAATCTTGCGACATAGCTAAAGTAGTGTTAAGAATATAGTTTAACCGGCCGGGCGCGGTGGCTCACACCTGTAATCCCAGCACGTTGGGAGGCTGAGGCGGGTGGATCACGAGGTCAAGAGATCGAGACCATCCTGGTCGAAATGGTGAAACCCCGTCTCTACTAAAGATACAAAAAATTAGCTGGGCGTGGTGGCGCGTGTAGTAATCCCAGCTACTCGGGAGGCTGAGGCAGGAGAATTGCCTGAACCCAGGAGGCGGAGGTTGCGGTGAGCCGAGACCACGCCATTGCACTCCAGCCTGGGTAATGAGAGCGAAACTCCGTCTCAAAAAAAAAAAAAAAAAAAGAATATAGTTTATAGCACTAAACGCCGACATCAAAACCTGGCAGAGGTATAACAGAAAATAAAAACTTCAGGCCCATATTCCTTTGAAAGAATTAATAAGATTGAGAGAACATAGCTAGACTAATAAAGAAAAAAAGAGAAGATCTAAATAAGCCAATCAGAAATGACAAGGGACGTTATCACAAAAGTCCCTCAGCGACTGTAAGAAAACACCTCTACGTTCATAAAAAAACTAGAAAACACAGTTAAAACCTAGAAGAAATGGATAAATTCCTGGAAAAAAATACAACCTCACAAGATTGAACCAAGAATAAATTTAATCCCCAAACAGACCAATACTGAGTTCTGAAATTGAATCAGTAATAAAAAGCCTACCAACTCGTAAAAGCCCAGGACCAAATGGATTCACAGCCAAATTCTACCAGATGTATAAGGTAAATAGCTGATATCATTCCTACGTAAACTAGTCCAAAAAATTGAGTAGGAGGATCCTCCGTAACTAATTCTACATTCTGATACCAAAACCTGGCAGAGACACAACAAAAAGAGATACCTTTAGGCCAATATCCTTGGTGAAAATAGATGCAAGAGTCCTCAACAAAATATTAGCAAACCGAATCCAGTGGCACATCAATAACCTAATTCACTATGACCAAATAAGCTTTATTCTTGGGATGCAAGGTTGATTCAACATACACAAAACATTATTCATCACATAAACAGAACTAAAAACAAAACCATGTGACCATTTCAATAGATGCAATAAAGACTTTCAAAGAAACTCAACATTACTTCATGTTAAAAACCCTCAGCAAACTAGGCAAACCTCAAAATAAGGATTTTCTATGACAAACCCACATTTGACATCATCCCAAATGGGTAGAAGCTGGAAGCATTTTCCTTGAGAATCAGAACAGATTGAGGATGCTTACTCTCACCACTTCTATTCAACCTAGTGCTCAAAGTCTTAGCCAGGGCAATTAGAATTCTGTTTTCTACAGGAAAGTAGATCCGCCATCTAACTGAAGAGTGAATTACTAAGTAACAGTGTTTTACATCTTCCTGACTCCTCTATATATTTCTTAACCAGATCCAAGGCTTGAGTACTAAAGAGAAGCTTTACTTACTTAGTTTCGTAGAACCCGAACAATAATCATTATAGAATTGCTGAAAATACATAAAATACATTAAAGAAAACTAGGCATTTATATTACTATTACATCTTCAAGGACCAGACATTTTTGAGGTTCCTTTCCCTTTCTGCTCAGCACACTGTCCAATCTGCTCCTTAATTTTTCTAACAAATGATTTGATTTTTTTTCAGATGAATAAGTATACATTGGTAGTTTATGAAACTTTAATTTGTATACTAAAATAATTTTTAAAATATATGCAAATCTAAAATGTTTTCACAAAAACTGCTAATCACCCAGAGAGAACAGGTAAAGTCCAATCTCGCTCCTTCTCCCTCTTTGAACTCTGCATTAAAGAAGGAGGAGGAGAGGAACATAACCTTCTTTCCCTTCTCAGTTGATAGGACTAATAGAATAATGAAATTTTTAAATTTAGTAGGACCTCAAAAACTGAAAATGTTTCTGAAGTTGTGGAATCTGTCCATGATGACAATAGGAGAACTGATCCCAAGTGAGGAAGTGGAGTTTGATATAGACTGTATTATTTCATGTGCCCTTACGGTTTTCTTTAGACAAGACATATTATACAAATATGTTAGAATAAAAGTTGATTATTACTTTAATAGTCTGAACTGGTTATGGTACTAGCTTAAAGAAAATAGAATTGAAATAGAAAAACAAAGGAAAAGTAACTGCTGTACATTAACCAATACGTATCTTGCCTAATGTTTTCCTAAACATGAGGTCAAAATAGAACACAGCCCTTTTAAAACTAGTTTGTATTGTAAGTTTGTGCCCACAGTGATTTGTTTTTTATAGTCATTTTATTTTATAAAAAGGGAAATGCATATTCATAAGAAATTAGGAGGTAAAGCCTGGAAGTCAGATATCCAAATAGCTCTTTTCTTTGGAAACTCCCTCAGGCTATTATGATTGATTACTCCTAATTTCCTTTTGAAACAAAATGTCAGGCATAGATCCTTAACAGAATTTGAGTGTTAAGTGTTTTGCTGGATCAGTGACTAGAGTTGGAATAAAATCTTTAGAGTGGGTAATAGAAAAAACATTTTAAAATTAGACTAATTTTTTTTCCAAACACGTTTGAAAAAGTTATAATGAATATTTATTAAAACCTTTAACAACTTAAGCATAAGTGTATTTGATGGTATGAACAGGTTTTATGGCTGTGCATAGGAGCAAGAATGAAAAGGAACAACAAATGAATACTCTGTTCATAATCTATAACTAATTATTTGTATTATCACAACATAAAGAGATGCTATAACACTAAATGATTATTAGAAAAATATTAATAGATGGTTAAAAATAAATTTAGATTTCAATGATCTAATATACATTAGATTTTGTATAAAATAACTGAAGTTATTTTGTATAAAAATTGTTTTGTATAAAACAATTTTGTATAAAACAGTTTTTATACAAAATAACTGAAAATGCATATCTTTTACAAAATTAAGATAAAGTGAAAGTTTTAAATGGGGTCTTATCTCTCAATTAAGTAAATTTTTAAAACAACATTGTTTAAAAAACTTCCTTAAGCAGTTAACATTTCTTCCCTGTTTAAGAGTTGTATTTTTGCCTTCAGTAGATATTAACTGATTAATCAGTAAATGAATGGATAAAGAAACTGGCATATAGATACAAGGGAATGCTACTCAGCCATAAAAAGGAATGGATTAATGGTATTTGCAGAAACCTGGATGGGATTGGAGACTATTATTCTAAATGAAGTAACTCAGGAATAAAAAACCAAACATCATGTCTTCTCACTCATAAGTGGGAGCTAAGCTATGAGGATGCAAAGGTATAAGAATGATACAGTGGACTTTGGGGACTTTGGGGGAAAGGGTGGGAAGAAGTTGAGGAATAAAAGGCTACAAACTGGGTTCCGTGTTTACCGCTTGGTTGATGGGTGCACTGAAATCTCACAAATCACTACTAAAGAACTTATGTAATCAAGTACCAGCTGTTCTCCTCAAACCTATGAAAAAGAACCCCACAACTTAAGAAAAAGTATTTGAGCTTGCATCAGAGCATTGAAATCCTACGAAAATAATAAAGTATACCTCATGTGAGCAGTAAAAATCATGCAAATTGGTTTCCCCCTTGTTAATACTCTGAAAAGATCAAGATACTATTTGGTCTGCTTCTGTATAATATGTATAGCATGTTGTTTTGTGACAACAAGCTTTGTGACTGTTTCAGAGATAATACGGTCATATGTTTACATAAAACCACTGAATTGTTGGGAATGTAAATAAAATAAGCTACTTTTAAAATTGTAAAAATTTCAAGTCTTTACGTGAGAAAAGGAAACGAGTTTCCAAAGCTTTCAAAATAGAGTTTTTTGTTGGCAATAAAACTTAAAAACCCTACATTGTAATGTTAGAATGATGTAAAAAAACATGAAATTTTTCATAGCTTGGTATATGACATTTCTTTTATATGCTGCCTTAATGAGACTAGGTTCTCTATTACTGTTATATTTGAGAATAGATTTTCTTTCGAGATAAATTCAATTTGAACTGTGATTACCTCTAACATTTAAAGAACAGTTTCTTCAACAATGTAAAGTTTTCTCTAGATTTGAGTCTATATCAGATGGCTACTTAATTGAGAAAGACAAAAAAAGTGAAAATTATTTATTTATTTATTTTAGAAATGGATTCTGTTTTGTACAGGTTGGAGTGTTTTTACCAGAAATAAAACATTTGGACTTCTCTCTTTTTTTTTCTTAAGAAAAAATATTAAAAGGTATTTGAGTTTATTTCTGGGTTCTCTATTTTGTTCTGTTGGTCTATGTGCCTATTTTTATATTAGTACCATACTCTTTTGGTGACTGTAGCCTTATAGTACAGTTTGAAATCAGGTAATGTGATTCTTCCAGATTTGTTCTTTTTGCTTAGCCTTGTTTGACTATGCAGGCTCTTTTTTGGTTCCGTATGAATTTTAGAATTGTTATTTTCTAGCTCTGTGATGAATGATTGCGATACTTTGTATATTGCTTTGGGTAGTAGTGTCATATTTCCAATATTGATTCTACTCATCCATGAGCCTGGTATGTGTTTCCATTGTCTATGATTTCTTTCAGGCTGGAGTGCAGTGGTATGATTATAGCTCTCTGTAGTCTTGAACTCCCGGGCTAAAGTACTCCTCTCACTTCTGCCTCATGAGTAGATGGGATTACAGGCACACACCACTGTACTTGGATTGAAAAAAAAAAGATGTACAGAGACAGGGTCTCATTATATTGCCCAGGTTTGCCTTGAACTCTGGCCTCAAGTTATCCTTCCACCTTGGTCTCCCATATTGCTGGGATTTTACAGGTGTGAGCCACCGCAACTGACTGCGAATTGTTTTATGTTTATAACATTAGATCTCAGATGACCACAGTCCCAAGTATAAAGGCCAGGTGTAGTCTTATCTGCTACAAGCATTATTTTAATATTACACAATGAGATGTTATTTTATGTTTATAACATTAGATTCTCAGGTAACCATGGTCCCAAGTATAAAGGTCAGGTTTAGTCTTATCTGCTACAAGCATTATTTTATTACACAATGAGATGGATGCAAAAGGAGAGTAAAAATGGTTCTTTGATGACAGAAAAATCAATGTGCATTTTATCTTAATTCTCAACACCTAGTGAGATTTTTATTAGTATTTTCATTTTATATTTTAGGAAAACAAGATTCAATGTCTCAGTCTGCAGAATAAATGACAGAGCTAGTATTCAAATTCTCATTCTCTTGATTGAAACTCCCTATTTTTATTACTCCATGATGCCACACACAGAAAAGTTCAAGGCTTGAATCCTGCCCTCCAAGAGAGAAATAAACAAAAAGGACAAAAATGAAAAGTCTGACAAGGTGATATTTGGTAACATGGTGAAATGATAGTGGATAGGTCATCAGAATTCTGGGAGTTTAAAGAGAGACTTCAGTGTTGAATAGGTATGAGTGAAGGAGAGGTTCTAATGACATTGCTGGGTCTTGAGAAATATGCTCTGACAGTTAAATAGGAGTTAAGTAGTTGGAGGATGTCGGAAAGCATTATGGAAAAAGGAGTAGCAGAAACAAAAATGGCATGTGGATCTGGGATGTTGTTTGCAGGTTAAGGGAAGAACCAATCTATCCATGGAGGACATCTGTTGAATTAACCTGAGAATGAAAAATGGGGTCAGGTAAGACCAGTTAGAGATGGAATACACAGACCATGGGCTGACCATATACTAAATTAGACTTCTGGCCCGTAACCTTCAGCAACCAGCCTGGGAAGCCAAACCACAACCTTCACAGCAATCAACCCTAAATGGCTGAGACTTTATTAACAATGGCCAGCTTCTCTAATTTTTTCTTCTGCTTCCAACTTAAGATCAACCAGAGAAAGCTAACAATGCTCTCCTAACCAATTACATACCATGGACCACTTCTAGCCTGCCTCCAGCTTCCTGGTGCCAAAAACCTCCAATCAGGGCAGATTGGAAGTCTTTCTTTTTCCACTATAAACCTTTCCTTTTCCTCTATGTCTGACTTTGAACTTCTATCAAAAGCCAGTTGCAGTGGCTAACTCCCTTGCTATAAGAATCTCTGAGTACAATATGTAGCTGTTGCCTGTTCTCATTTGAATGTAAGGTTAGGAATGAGATGAGAGTCCAAGAATATGGTAGAGAAGTGGAAATCATGAAGAGAAAGGTGAGGGGAGATTTAATCCTCAACAATTTGCATTCTTTCTTTCTACAAATATTTACTGTGCCACCAATTGGCCATTTAATCAGAATTTTCTGGATAACTTTTGTTTCTATGAATAATAGATTTTTAATAACAATGAATATCACCACCATACTCATGTACTATTTTTCCAACTTTTATTCCTGTTACATAGTTGATTAGTGGATGAGACAGTTATTGGTCCTTCTTTCTCAATTAGATACGTGAATGCTATATGATATCCAAGGGGCCCAGGGATTTCTCTCTCTCTTTTCCTTTCTTCTCTAGTGAAACCAGTTAAAAGCAGAAACTTTGGAAAGCATATTTGGTCTACAGACTGCTGGATAAATATTTAAAACAAAATTCCCTCCCAACCCAGAAAACCTCTCCACAAAGACAGAAGAAGAAGAAAACAAATTTATTATTAAATAAGCATTAAACTGGAATACAATGTACACCACAAGCATTTGACTAAGATTGTAAAGGCAGAAAGAAACATTTTATACAGCCAAGTAGACACAACTCAGTACAAATGTGTTCTCATAATAAACAATAGTTATTCCTCAAGTAAGAGAACTTGACAGCACCATTTGTCACACAGAGTTTACCCTAAATTCACTTGGTAGTTGGGGTGACCATCTGTGTTAGCTCATTGGCTTTTTGGAAGAGAAAAATTTTCATATATTTGTGACAAGGTAGTTTTGCAACTTGGTGTGAAGAACACATTCTACGTTGTCAGGCTCCTGAGCAATGCTTCTATTTAAGTTAGTCTCCCATGTTAGACTCCTACCATTCTGCATAAACTGGAAGAAAAAGCTACTATCTTCCTTGATGATTACATTTTAAAAAGTGGTTTGTGGGTCTTGGAGGAAATTATACCCTGGTTACACAGCTGTCAGGAGGTTTATTTAGATTTTACAAACATTTACTTATAGTTTAAAGATACAGAGAAAACTAACAAGGACAAGTTCTAAAGCATATACTCTAAAACAGGAGGGGAGAAATCTCTTCCTTTACTTTCAACAGGGAGAAGTAAACCACTTTTTGAAAATTTAAAATTTGCATTTTCACTTACAAAGACCGAAACTTTTTCATTCTTATCTGTTCCAAGCATCATATTAGCAAACCCATTTTGTCTTTCCACCTATGCTACATTTTTCTACCTAGTCTTCACAAATAATCAGGTTAATATTTTGCTGTTCCACCTGCTATCTGTGCCTTCGTTTCTCAGATATACATGGGGGAAAGGTAATTTGTTTGTAATAGGAAAGGTAATCTTTCCTATTAAAGGAAAGATTCCTCAAACCCCAAAATATTTCATATGTGGCTCTTCTCCCTATTAATGCAAGGAGATAGCTTCAGGATCAGCAGTTAGGATTGGGAAGAGGTCAGTCACACTTTGTGGAATTCTTTTTGTTACATGGCTGGGTTCCAAATGTGTTCTTGTCTTATATCCCTCTTATGGTGTACTTAAATCAATCAAATACGGTTCTTTACCATTTATTTTATTTGTTTGTAAACTACATTTTCTTCCTCTTTATCTTTCAGAACAAGAAACTCACCATAGCAAACTTTTAAATACTTATTCTCCTCTAATTTGTATTAAAAATTCCAAAATGCAATTGCAAAATATTCTTTTTAAGAAGTAGGAATTGAGTGAGATGCCAAAGGTGGAGACATAGAATTGAATGCCAGTAGATAATGACCTAAATGATGAGAGAAGATCATTTCACGTCTTGAAAGAAGACAGTGAAGTAGGTTCAGAGGGAAAACTCTCAAAACTCAAGGACATGAAAGGAGAAGAAAAATCAAGAAACATGTATGAGCAATGCAAATGCTGAGATAAAATTAGGAAGGTGCAGTGTTCCTGAGTTCAATAAATGACAGAATTTCAAGAACAGAGGCCTATATACAGTGCCATATCCCAGACTGTGTAAGAAGAAACCTGAGTAAATAATTCATTATCAGACAAGGAAGAAGTTCTTAGGTTAATGTGAGATTTTTATTGTTGTTAAGAAAAGTCAGACAAAAGGAAATTTAGAGAGAAAATCTGGTACAATCATGTTACAAAACTTGATAGATTAATTTGGGGGTAAAAATGAGTGGAAAAATTATGCTTAGTTGGTACGTTAGACATCAGAGATATTGCCAGTGTCAGGATCTGTGTTGCTGTAGTTGTGAACCTTTAAAATCAGGGACAAATTAAGAAACACATAACCTGATCATGCTTGTCCAATATTGAGAAATTTTATTAATTTCCTAGTGTCTACCTGGATTGAATAGGAGGTAGAGCAAGGAATGTCACTAAAACCTTCAAGATGTGAATTTGAACAAGAATTGAGATGCTTGAAGTGTTGATTTTCTCATGTTTGAAAATGACCTATCCTTCCTTTTATTGAGGTCATTCTTAATGACTTTCAATAAAGTTATAATTTTGCCTATAGAAAGAAATATTTTGTAATTGGTTTTAAAAAACCTTTCTAGTAATATATAATTTATATATTTTAAAGTACACACATAGTAAATGTGTATCTTGATGAATTTTTGTAGTTACAGTAATTTAGCAGTAGCTTTAAATTATGTATTTAAAATTATTGTTTTCTATTATTTGATATACAGAAGTACATTTAATTTTTAGAGCCTCTGATACCCCCAAAATTTGCAAAAATTTCTTATTCTAATGTATCGTCTGTAGTTCTGTATAGTGATAACTTGTTTTGGCATTGGCATGCTTTATTTAATTACTTTTTTCTTTTTTATTGTACATACAGTGGTCTTCAGTATGATGTTACATAGAACTCGTGAAATTTATATTTCATTACTGATTTTACTGTGTATTTTTAATTATTTCAACCTGAGTATTCACGTCATAGTGTTTGTTTCTTAGTTTGTTTTTGGTTAATATTCTCTTTCAGACAGTTTCCCTTTTAAGAATAATGAATTGCTGTTGTATTTTATTAAAAGTTCATTTAAAAATAACTATTATTCATATATATTTTTAATTCTTTGTTTATATCTACATGAATTAAAGGTTTTTTCATGGTTTACTCTAGGTTTAATTTGCATTTTAATAAATTCTATTTGATAATACTTTTGAATATAATTTTGGCCTCTCTGTTTATGGGCGAGCTTGGCTAGTGAGTCTGTTTTTTCATAGTGTTCTTAACATTGAAACTAGATAATACTAGCTTCATAAAATGTGTTGGAGAATGCTATGGACTAGGTTGTGCTCCCCTAAAATTCAAATGTCAAAGACATACCCCCAGTGTGACTCTTTGGAAATAAGGCCTATAAAATTAATTAAGAGATTAATCTATTACTTATAAGATTATTAAAGTTAAATGGAATCATAATGTTGAGGTCCTAATGCAATAGGGTTAGTGTCCTTATCAGAAGAGACACTAGAGAGCTACCCTCTCTTTCTCTGCAGTGTGAGAATACAGTAAGAAGATGACATCTGCAACCCAAGAAAAGATTCCTAACAGAAACCAAATCAGTCAGCACATAGACCTTGGACTTCTGAGCCTCCAGAAACATGAGAAAATAAAATTTTGTATTCCAAGCCACCCAGTCTATGATATTTCGCTATGGAAGCCCAAGCAGACCAATGCAGGGAAGGGTTTCTTATTATACCGTAATTTGAAAAAACTAATCTAAAACAGTAATCCATATATGGTGTTGTTGTTTAATTTTGTTAGAACTTGCGTTAAAGTGGCAGAGATTTTGTGAAAAGAGTTTTCTCTCTCAATTGCATATATGCATGTTATAAGAACATTCTGGCTTTATAGATTTTCTTCTCAAGTTAACATGGAATTTATATTATTCTTAAATATTTTTATTTGTTATTGAATTCCAAATATTTTTTCATAATTTCTTTTAAAAAATGTTATTGATATACTTTACTTACTAATGATATATTATGCAAATCAAGAATATAACTATATATTTCTATGTACATATGCATATATTCATGTTACCATCACTCATGTAAATCTAGAAAATACTTCTGGCACACCAGAACATTCCCTCGTGTCCCATTCCAGACAATGTGTCAGAGATATTCTGTATTTCCATTTTCTTTATACATTTTGTTAGTTTTGGTAAGTAGTAGTTTTCAGAAAATTTGTCAATTTAACTTGACTTGTCATGAACAAAAAAATGTTTTAAATAATTTACCAAAGCATTCTCCAGGCCTGGGGATTAGTTTTGGGAAACTTTTTAAGTTATGGATTCAATTTTTAATAAACATTAGACTATTCTAACTATTTTTTTCTTTTCTGAACAGAGTTAATAAATTTGTTTTTAAAATAATTTGTTTCAAAGAACAACTCATGGTTTTGCTGATCTTTTGTATGGTTTTTCACATCCTAAGTTCCTTCAGTTTAGCTCTAGTTTTGGTTATTTCTTGTCTTGTGATAGCTTCGAGGTTGGTTCACTCTTCTTTTTTTACTTCCTCTAGGTATGATGTTAGGTTGTTTACTGAGATCTTTCTAACTTTTTGATGTCAGCTTTTAGCACTATAAACTTTCTTATTAACACTATTTTAGTTGTGACTCAAAAGTTCTGGTAGGTTGCATCTTCATTCTCATTAGTTTCAAAAAATTTCTTGATTCCTTCCTAAATTTCATTGTTTACCTAAAAGTCACTCAGGAGAAGTTTGTTTAATTTCTATGTCATCCTATGGGTTTTAGTGATTTTTATTTTTATTGTGCTGTGGTTTGAGACTATGGTCGGTATGGTTTCAGTTTTTTCAAATTTGCTGAGAATTGTTTTATATCCAGTTGTATGGTTGATTTTAGAGTATTTGCCTGCTAGTTCTACTAATAAAAAATATTCAAATAAACACAATAAAAAATAACAAAGGGAACATTACCAGCAACCACACAGAAATACAGAAAACCCTCAGAGACTACTATGAATACTTCTATGCACACAAATTAAAAATACTGAGAAGGTATGAATAAAATTCTGGAAACATACAACCTCACAAGATTGAACCAGGAAGAAGTTGAATCCCTGAACAGACTAATAATGAGTTCTAAAATTGAATCAGTAGTAAAAAGCCCACAAATCAGAAAAAAAGCTCAGGACCAACTGGATTTGCAGCAAAATTCTACTAAAATTATTCCAAAAAATATAGAAGGTGAATCCTCCCTGACTCATGCTATGAGGCCAGAGACACATAACAGAGATACAACAATAAAAGAAAACTTCAGGGCCAATATCCTTGATGAACATAGATGCAACAGTCGTCAACAAAATACTATCAAATAAAATCCAGAGCCACATAAAAAAATCTCATCCACCACAATCAAGTCAGATTTATCTCTGGGATGTGAGTTTGGTTCAACATACACAAATCAATAAATATGATTAATCACATAAACGGAATTGAAAACAGAAAACACATGATCATCTCAATGGATGTAGAAAAGGCTTGTGATAAAGTTCAACTATGATTCATGTTACAAACCCTCAAAAATAGGCATTAAAGGAACATATTTCAAAATAATAATAGCCATTTATGACAAAACCCACAAAAACATCATACTGAACAGGCAAAAGCTCAAAGCATTCCCCAACAGGAACAAGACAACTATGCCTACTCTTATAACTCCTGTTGAACATAATACTTGAAGTCCAAGCCAGAGCAATCAGGCAAAATAAATACAGAAAAGACATCTAAATAGAAAGAGAGAAAGTTAAGCTATTTTTGTTTGCAGATGATATGATTCTAGGCCTAGAAATCCCTATAGATATCAAAGCTGTCTACAAGATGAGAGAAAATATTTGCAAACTATGCATCCAACAAAGATCTATGATGCAGAATCTATAAGGAACTTAGGCAAAATAAGCAAAAGCCAAACAACCCTATTAAAAAGTGGGCAAAGGACATGAACAAACACTTTTTAAAATAAGACATATATGTGGCTAAGAAATATGAAAATATGCTCAACATCATTAATCATTAGAGAAATGCAAGGCAAAACCACAATCAGACACCATCTCACACCAGTCAGAATGGCTCTTTTTAAAAGTAAAAATATAATCATGACAAGGCTGTAGAGAAAAAGGAATGCTTATACAGTAATGGTGGGAATTTAATTCACTAAGCCATTGTTAAAAGCAGTTTGTTGATTTCTTTAAGAACTTAAAACAGAACTACCATTCATCCCAGCAATCCCATTACTGGGTATATACCCAAAAGAATATAAATCATTCTGCCATAAGACATATGAATGCATATGCTCATCACAGCACCACTCACAATGGCAAAGACATGGAATCAGTCTAAATGCCCATCAATAGTAGATTGGAAGAAGAAAATGTGATAAATATACACTATGGAATATGACACAGCCATAAAAAGAATGTGTTTGTATCTTTTCAGCAACATGGATAGAGCTGGAGGCCTTTATCCTGAGTGAACTGACACAGAAACAGAAAATGAAATACCACGTTCTCACTTACAGATAGGAGCTAAACATGGAGTATACATGAACACAAAAAAAGTGAACAACAGACCCTGGGGCCTACTTATTGGAGAGGCAGAGGAGGGTTAGGATCAAAAAATTACCCATAGGGTATTATGCATATTACTTGTGTGACTAAATAATCTGTACACTAAACCCTCGTGACACAGTTTACTTGTATAACAAACCTGAACTTATATCCCTGAACCTAAAAGTTTACAAATATATAAAATTAAAAAATAAAATACAATGAAAGAATTAGTTCTTTTTATCTAGATTTTTAAATTTAGTTTTTTTAAGAGTAATAAGTTCTTAACTTTTTATTGTCTATTGCTTTTGTTATTTTTCTTTTTTCTTTGTTGATATTGGTAATTTGCTTATATTCCTTTGTTTTCTTTAACTGTATTGCAATATTTTAATCAATTGTTTTCATCCTCTCAAATAGCAAACTGTTGGCTTTGTTTTGTTATTTTTTTCCTGTGGGTATTATTTCTTTTATTTTTTAAATTGATTTTTGCTCTTATATTTCCTTCTGTCTCCTGTTTTGGAGTTTAACTTGATTATCCTTTTCCAGTTTCTTATAATAAGTAATTGATTTTCAACATTTCAAATTGTACAATTTATGCATTGTGGGCTAAATATTTTTCTCTGAACTTCAGTTGTACTTAACAAGCTTTAATTTAGCTTGCTATTCTCTTGAAGATAATATTTCTCTTTTTCCTCATTCTTCTTTTAAAATTTTTATCTTTGTTTGGCTTTAGTACTTTTTCTTAATGTGTCTTTTTATTTCTCTTGCTTGGATATTGTGGAGTTTCTCGAGTATGTGGCCCAAGGTCTTTTGTTATTATTAGAGTAGTCTCAGACATTATGTATTCAAATATTGCTATAGCCCATTTCTTTCTCTCTTCTCCTTCTGGATCTCTACTTTCATGCATGTTAGACATCTCCATTGCATCTCATAGGCACCTCATGCACTTAAAAATAAATTGTTCAGGCCAGGCACGGTGCCTCACTCCTGTAATCCCAGCACTTTGGAACGCCAAGGCAGTCAGATCACCAGGTCAGGAGTTCGTTTGAGACCAGCCTGGCCAATAGGGAGAGACCCCGTCACTACTGAAAATACAAAAATTAGCTAGGTGTGGTGGTGGGTGCTTGTAGTCCCAGCTACTTGGGAGGCTGAGGCAGAAGAATAGTTTGAACCCAGGAGGTGGAGGTTGCAGTAAGCCGAGATTGTGGCACTGCATTCCAGACTGGGTGACAGAGCCAGACTCCTCCATCTCAAAATAACTAACTAAATAAAATAAAATAAGCAATGAATAAACAAATTGGCTGACTTTTTTTCCTGTTTCAATTTCAGTATTTGCTACTAATATACCTTCTGTTCTCTAATCTCTTGTTCTTATTAAATACATAAATCAAATTATTAATTAGATTTATACATTTTTTCAGTTTTAGAAATTATTTTTGACTCTAGTATTTTCTCGATCTCCGAGGAAATTCTCTGTATTTCCTACTAAAATTTTTGGAAATTTTCACCAATTATATATCCAAATTACATTTTAGCTCACTCTTTTTCTCCTTTTCTGTAGAGGGTCTAATGACACACATATTAGGTCTCTTGTTACAGTCCCACTCCCAAAAGTCCCTGAAGTTCTGTACAATTTTTTATTATATTTTCTCTCTGTGTTCAGTTTGGATACTTTTTATTATTCTGTCTTCAAGTTCATTTATTCTTTCTTCTGCCTTCTCTGATGTTCAGTCTGCTATTGAAGATTTTTAAAATTATAGTTGTTTGCATTTTAAGTTCTAAAATATTCATTTGATTCTTCTTTGCATGTTCTATTTATTTTCTGTGACTTTCTATGTCATCATTTATTTTAAGCATAATATTTGCTCATTAAATTTGTTACATTGGATGCATTAAATCCTTGTCAGATAATTTTATAGCTTCACCATCTTGGTTTTGACATCTATTGATTATCTTTTCTTATGTTGAGATTTTTCTTGTTCTTCTTATGATGAAGGATCTTTTGCACATCATGTTTTAAGACTCTGAATATTATTTAAATTTCATGTTTTAGCAGGCCTGTGCCAACATTACACCAGTGGAGAAAGATGGGGTGCTGCCTTTTTACTAAAGATGGAGGCTATTAGTCTTGGTATTTCATTTGACTTTTTGACATACAGAGGTTGGTATGGATGCCTTGCTGCTGTTAGGCAGAGATGCCAACTTGCTGGCTGGAAGAGACGCCCTTTGCTCTTGCTCCCCATATAATGGTAACAAGCCATACTCCACCATCATCTTGCCGGGAGAAGCAAGATGATGGTGGAGTATGGCTTGTTACCTTTGGATGGTGGTGAAGTTTTCAGCCTTCCATCTGGCCTCCTCTGCCACTAGCACGGAGGGGCAGGATGCCTTATTACTGCTGGGTGAGGTGCATGAAAGCCTGCGATCTCCACATGGCCTCCACTGACACTATAGAGCAGAGGCAGGGTTGGTTATTGACTGACAAGGATGAAACTCCCAGTTTTTCACTTAGTCTTCTTTTACATGAGACCAGTGGAATTTCTTACAGGATTAGCAGTTGGGCTGCAGATTTTTCCATGGTGTTTTCTCTGATAAGGCAGTTATTTTCTGAAAACAATTTTTTTTTGGTCTTACGAGTTTGCTTCTCTCATTGTTTTTTAGTTAAAAGCAGAAGACTTTTCTAGGAACTTTTTTGTGTGCTACATTGATATTTGGGGTTGACAGCCTTGCTAGCATCCAGTCTGGGATATGTGAGGCAAAAGGGAAACCCAACACAATTACAGGTATGTTTTTTCTCAGGTGCTGAAGTCCCTAGTCAGTCTGTCTTTTCGTCACCACTATTTGGAGCCTTTATGACTTATAGATATTATCTGAAAATTTGCTGAACTTAGCAGGAATTGGGAAATGTGTCTACTTCATCTTGTCCTGAATATTATTTTAAATATTAAAACATACTATTAAAAAAATTATAACAGATGTGCAGAACATGCACGATTGTTGCATAGGAACATACATGGCAATGTGGTTTGCTGCCTCCATCCCCTATCACCTATATCTGGCATTTCTCTTCATGTTATCCCTCCCCAACCTCCCTATCCCTGCTGTTCCTCCCCAACCCCCACAACAGACCCCTGGGTGTGTTACTCCCCTCCCTGTGTCCGTGTGTTCTCATTGTTCAACACCCACCTATGAGTGAGAACATGCAGTGTTTGATTTTCTGTTCTTCTGTCAGTTTGCTGAGAATGGTGATTTCCAGATTCATCCATGTCCCTACAAAGGACACAAACTCATCATGTTTTATGGCTGCATAGTATTCCATGGTGAATATGTGCCACATTTTGCCTGTCCAGTCTATCATTGATGGGCATTTGGGTTGGTTCCAGGTCTTTGCTATTGTAAACAGTGCCACAATGAACATATGTGTGCATGTGTCTTTATAATAGAACAATTTATAATCTTTTGGGTATATACTCAGTAATGGAATCAGTGGGTGAAATGGAATTTCTATTTCTAGGTCCTTGAGGAATTGCCACACTGTCTTCCACAATGGTTGAACTAATTTACACTCCCACCAACAGTGTAAAAATGTTCCTGTTTCTCCACATCCTCTCCAGTATCTGTTGTCTCTGGATTTTTTTAATAATCACCATTCTAACAGGTGTGAGATGGTATCTCAATGTGGTTTTGATTTGCATTTCTCTAATGACCAGTGATGATGAGCATCTTTTCATATGTTTGTTGGTCTTATATATGTCTTCTTCTGAAAAGTATCTGTTCATATCCTTCGTCCACTATTGAATGGGTTTGTTTGTTTGTTTCCTTGTAAATCTGTTTTAGTTCTTTGTAGATTCTGGATATTAGCCTTTTGTCAGATGGGTATATTGTAAAAATTTTTTTCCATTCTGTTGGTTGCCAGTTCACTCTAATGATTGTTTCTTTTGTGTGTAGAAACTCTTAAATTTAATTTGATCCCATTTGTTTATTTTGGCTTTTGTTGCCAATGCTTTGGTGTTCCAGCCATCAAGTCTTTGCCTGTACCTATGTCCTGAATGGTTTTGCCTAGATTTTCTTCTAGGGTTTTTATGGTGTTAGGTCTTATGTTTAAGGCTTAATCTATCTGGAGTTAATTTTAGTGTAAGCTGTCAGGAAAGGGTCCAGTTTCAGCTTTCTGCACATGGCTAGCCAGTTTTCCCAACACCATCTATTAAACAGGGAATCCTTTCCCTGTTGCTTGTTTTTATCAGGTTTGTCAAAGATCAGATGGTTGGAGATGTGTGGCGTTGCTTTTGGGGCCTCTGTTCTGTTCCGTTAGTCTATATCTCTGTTTTGGTACCAATACCATGCTGTTTTGATTATGGTAACCTTGTAGTATAGTTTGAAGTCAGGTAGCACGTTGCCTCCAGCTTTGTTATTTTTGCTTAGGATTGTCTTGGCTATGCAGGCTCTCTTTATTTTTCCATACTCAAATATCTTATTTATTTTGAGTATATTTTCAGAGGCCTACATTGATGATTATGTATGTAATCTCCTTATAAGTCCTGGGTGAGAGCTCTCTGAAAGATGAAATTCTCTATAATGTCAGCATAGTGGCAATCAGAAGAAGAAAAACTAGAACTAAAGAATCAATTTTATACAGAGAACTGCTCTTTTATTTTTCCTGATTATAACTAATAAGTCAAGTAATCTGAGACAGTACTCCAGCATATCAGAAGTATGAGTGATACTTTCCAGGAGAAATTTAAATGTCTTTAATGACTTTTAGAGTTATAGCTAATTTAAGACGAGTTTGAACCCTGAGACTATGATATTGTGCCATATGTCCCACATGTGCCAGGCTGTGAATGGTTGTTCCACAATATAGATAAACGTCTGTGTGTTCAATAAGTTATAAACTTGTGAGATTGTGAAATACAATGATAATGAAAATCCTTAAAATCACTCCAGTTGGTAACAAGTAGAGAAAACTATGAATCAAATGTTATGTCATTTTTGGAAAGTGTAGGAACTATCAAATCTTATTGAACATCGTCTCCATCTACTGAATATGGGGAGTGAAAGGTTGAAACTTTTACAGGAGAGGTCACCAGAGAGGAGTTAAGGTGTCTTCAAGTCTCACTTATTAAAAATAAAAGGATAAAAGTGAAATGTGTTACCTTTGGGTGTCAAATGGTGGCACCTTCTCATTAGCATTAATAGTGTTCCACAAAGAAAACAGAAGAGAGTAATAGAGTGAAATATTTAGCTGAACAGAGAGGAAAGTCCAAGGAAGTAAAATAGATGACTAAGGTATTTGAAGAACAAAAGCCTTGTAACAGTGATTGTGGATAAAGGATAGAGCCCTGCCTCAAACTCTCTCACATCAGCTATTAGCAAATCAACTTCAAATATGCTATTTTATTTTTTGGAACACTGACATGTATAATCTTTATCTGTTGGATTTGAAAAGATATACTCCTTGGTTGGAATAAAGAACCAAGATATTATATTTCTAAAGATATAATCAATAAACACGTTCTAAAGAAAAGTTAATAATTGATCTTGTTCTTTCATTATGCATTTTTTAAAATGTATGTTTTTTGTAAGTATTGTTTCCTTTGGAATTGTTCTAGTTATACTGCATCCTCTCTTGGGATTATAAAATATTATTGCAAAAATATTGACCTTCAACTGAATGTTTTTAAGATATTTTAGATTATTCCTCATTTTGTCTGTTCTTTTTAAGGTGTTTTTCTTTTTATTCACTTTCACTCAGTATCAGACTATGTGTCATTTATCATGCTACGTTTACTGTGAACTGAATTTCACCAGCCAGTTCTTGATGACTCCTTCTACCTGCAAGACAATGCAATAAATCACAAGGAAAGCGTCTCTATTAAATATATATTTTCATGAAATTTTTGAAAACCATAAATTAATGTTTTTAAGTCTTAAAAATCAAAAACACAAGAGTTCCATTCCCAGGTAGTATGGAATAAGCATGCTCCACCCTGTCTCTCCCACTGAATGCGCTGTAAAACCTTGACACAATGCATGGAGCAGTTATTTGGAGATGAACTCTCACCAAGCTGGCTGTTAATTTACCACTAGTTTTCCTCCAGTATACTCTGGCCTGGACTTAAGGTCACCCAAAACCAGGAAGTTGGCACTGGCAGGAAAGAGAGCTCCAAGAGAAGCCATGTAGTTCTGGCTCAAGGAAAGGGGCATCCTAAAATTTAGAAAACGTAAGAAAATTTTTCCCATGTTTTTTATCTTCTTTCACATGCACGCTAGCTCTAAAGCAGTTTGGCTACAGGGATTGCTGTAGTAGCAAGAGTTGCAGCAGAAGCAGTCACCTGAAATTCTGAGCAAAGTAGCTCTTCCACTCTAATCAGAAAAGCTGGAGTTCCAAGCGGAGGTGTCCAGTCTCCATTTTTTTTTTTGTTGAGATGGAGTTTTGCTCTTGTTGCCCAGGCTGTAGTGCAATGGCACAATCTCAGCTCACTGCAACCTCTGCCTCCTGGGTTCAAGCAATTCTCCTGCCTCAGCCTCCCAAGTAGCTGGAAATACAGGCATCCACTACCACATTTAGCTCAGTTTTATATTTTTAGTAGACATGGGGTTTCACCATGTTGGCCAGGCTGGTCTCGAGCTCCTGACCTCAGGTGATCCACCTTCCTCAGACTCCCAAAGTACTGGGATTACAGGCATGAGCCACCATGCCCGGCCCATTGTTTTTACTCTCTGTTTCTTGCTATTTGGTCTTAGATGCGTTTGTATGATAGAAGTACATAGTGAGTGAGGGAATAAAACCCTAGTTTTCTGGCCAGAGGACAGAAAAATGAGTCCCAGGGAATTAGAATGTGTTTGAGATATTACAGAGAGGTAAGAGCTCCAGATAGCAACCTCATAGCTGTTTATTAATTTCTAAGATCACCTCTAAATTGAATGTATGTAAAGTTAATCGAATGCAGCATGGAAAGTATTTGACATCTCAACTAAGACAGAAACCACTGCCCAGGTTTCAGACTGTCCAGTGGGTAGTGCACATGCAGAACACATCCAAATAGCATTGCAAAGACTTTGGAAATGTAACTGAGGTGGACACTACAACCAAAAGAGAAGATTGGTTACAACTTTAGCTTAAATCCAATCAAGTGGTTAGTCTGCTAAAACAAAAATGCTCAACACTCTTCTATAACATTTAAACAGTATCCAGAGTTTCAAAACATAATATACAAAATGTTTAGGATACAACCTAAAATAACCCAATGTATTCAGAACCAGTAAAGCTGAAATCACACATATACAAGACTCAACAAATATCAATACTGAGAAAGCACAGGTGTCAAAATTATCTGATGGACTTTAAAACAAGTTATGAAAATTCTCTCAGAAGTAAGTACAAACACAGTTGAAATAAATGGAAAGACAGAGCCTCAGGAAAATTTAGATAGTGTGAGGATAACCCAAACAGAAACTTCATAATTGAAAAAATACAGTAACAAAATAATTAAAAAAAAAAACAACTCTGGCTGAACTGACACAATAACACAATGGCAATGATAGAGAGAAGAGGTGGTGAAGGTGAAGAAATTATCCATCAGAAAAACATAGAGAAAAGAGATTGAAAAATATTAGCAGATACTCAAGGACCTGATAAGGTAAATTAAAATGGAGACCAGGCCTAAAGAATCTCTTAACAGGCCAACCCCATTAGCAATCTAAGCCCTGCTTGATTTACAAACGTAAATGAAACTTAACTAGAGCTACTTCTTGTAAATGCTTTAAAGCAAAACAATTCAAACTCAACTGGTCAAAAGCAGCCAACAAACAAAATGATGTAGCTAGAGGCTTTTCAACTAAAGCAACTGTGTAACTGTAACCAATCAAGTTA
>CM052658.1:11914131-11973794 GCA_028533165.1 Leontopithecus rosalia | reverse complement strand
TGAGACGGAGTTTCACTCTTGTTACCCAGGCTGGAGTGCAATGGCCCGATCTCGGCTCACCGCAACCTCCGCCTCCTGGGTTCAGGCAATTCTCCTGCCTCAGCCTCCCGAGTAGCTGGGATTACAGGCACGCGCCACCGGGCCCAGCTAATTTTTTGTATCTTTAGTAGAGACGGGGTTTCACTATGTTGACCAGGATTTCTTTATTGTGCTTCTGCATTTTCCCCACAAATACTTGTCTCTGATGCTTTGTCATCAAAACTCAAAACCTCTGTTGGTCTGGTGTTCCACAATTCATGAACTGCTTTTTACTCAAATCATTGTTCAAAATTTTATCATGCCTCAGTTTATCTTTTTTACAGATCAAAAGTTTATGTCATTAAAATCCCAGTAGAATGTGAAAAATGTATATATTTGAAAAATAATAGCTGAAAACCTCCCAAATTTGGTGAAAGACAAAAACCTATAAACTGAAGAAGCTCAGCCAAATGCAAACTCAAATAAATCCGTGCTCACACATATCCTAGCACGATAATAAAAACTAAAGCCAAAAAAACACATCTATTGATAACACCAGAAAAGAATGACACTTATAGAAGACAATTAGAATTATTGCTGCTTTCTCATCAGAAACTATGAAAATGAGAGCAAAGTAAAACACCATTTTTAAAGTACTGAAAAAACCCCTCAGTATCCTATATTCAATAAAAACATCCTTCAAAACAACGATAAAACAAATACACTTGACAGAAAAATAAGAGAATTTGTAGCTGGGATGCCCACTCTAAAAGAATTGCTGGTGTAAGTTAATAAGCCAATGAAAATAATATCAGATAAAATTCTGAAACATAAAAAGTACAGAAGCTATGCAAATTATAAATATTTAGGTGTATTTATTTCTATTTCTGTTGTAACAAATCACCATAAACCTTCTGACTTTACACAGCACAAATTTATTATCTATAGTAGGTCAGAGATCTGGCACAGTGTGACTGGATTCTCCTCTCAGAGATTGACAGGGCTGTAATTGAGCTGTCAGTTAGAGCTATGGTTAATTCGAGGTTGAAGACATTTTCTTCCAAGCTTATTGGTTGTTGGCAGACAATATTTTCTTTTAATGTTTCCATGTGGACCCTACATCTTCAAGTCAACAGTGTTTTGAGTTCGACTTATGCTTCCAATATCTCTCCCTTCTCTTTCTGTCACCAGACAAAAATTTGTAGTCTTCTGGGCTTTTATGATTACACTGGACTCACCTAGATAATCTCCCTCTTAACAACAACTGATAACTAACCTTAATTACATCTGCAAAATCCCTTTTGCATCTAACATAACAAAAAAATAACCTAAAAGTGATACCACAAAGTAGAAATCATGAGGGCTAAAATTCTGCATACCAAATTGGGTAAATAAAATATATCATTCTCATTCTGAATTACTTATATTTGAGAGTTAAAACATAATGGTAGACAAAAATTTGTGTATCCTTTCTATAGCTACTACCTTTCCAGTTTTTTTTTGACTACACTCAACAATAATTTATTGTACTTTTTTATTATACTTTAAATTCTGGGGTACATGTGCAGAATGCGCAGGTTTGTTATATAGGTATACACATGCCGTGGTGAAGCAGGGAGTGGGAGGCTACTACCTTTCTTTTATGCTTCATTGAAAATTGTCGATTTCTGTGCTGTCTCAGGATGTTCACTTAGTATAGAACAAGACTCTTCCATTTCTTAATTACAGTCGTGAAAGTAAGAAAAGACTGTCAACTGAGGTGCTATTTTTTTGACAAGTAGCAGAAGTCCAAATCTAAAATGTGATAATGAAAATAAAAATTTAGTTCACTCAGTAATAATTTAGAAGGTAGAATTATTTCAGGGTTAAATAATTCTGTGATTTAACAGAGATCAGGAAACCAGGGTTGATCTTTCACCCCTTTAATGATCATAATATTATAGTTACATCTAATTATTGTACATATTGTGTGTTTTTATGATTTCACTTACTAAAACATAAGCTTCAAGAAACCATGTCTGTCTCCCTCATCTTTGAATCTATATTGATTAGCTTAATATCTGGCATGGAAAAGGCATTAAATATATATTTGTTGAATGAGTGAATAAATAAACTTAACTTTTCCTTAAATTCTGCCAAATAACAACTGAGAAGTTTTGTAAATACAGAATTCTGTAAATTCTGTAAAAAGTATTTACAGAGTTTTTGTAAATACTGTAAAAACCAGGATGCCTATAATCAATGTAGATACTTTATTTTGGAGTTTCTTCAGTGGCTTATTTTTATGTAAAAGATTTACAATCAGATCTTGGTCCTAAGTGGGTGTTTGTAAGTTTCAGATTCTCCAAAATAGTCTTAACTTGCATTCATGACTCAGTAATTTCTCTATGCCAGGTATAGTATTATCATTAAAAATAAAACAGAGATAAATGTGTATAGATTTAGTGAGGGGACAAAGACAAATACTAAATAATAGGAGTTAAAGCAAAGGTACTCCCCTGAAGAAGAATCACTAAGTTTAGGCTTAAAGAAATCATAACAGTCTTCTTTAAAGAAGAAATACCTGAGTTAAATTTAAAGAAATAAAGTGAGGAAATGATACGGTAATTTATGTATTTTGTTGTGTATGTTTTAGCTGTACAACGTGATGCTTTTATATACTTACACATAGTGAAATAGGTATTTTAGTCAAGCAAATTAGCATATTTGTTATCTCACAGAGTTACTTCCCCCATTTTTGTGGCAAAAGTTTTGAAAATCTCAGCAAATTACCAGTATACAATACAATATTATTAACTACAGTCTTTATGCTATACACTAGATAGAAAATGATATCACTCAGGGAAGTATTGATTGTGTAATAACAGGCAGGCATAACACATTCTTGGAAATCTTTCTGCTTAAATGTGACTAGTTCATTGGATTCTATGTAAGAGATAAGGGAAAAGATTTTAGGAGGGTTAGGACTTCATTTTAAATTAATAGACATGCCAAATAACTTCCCTATATAAAGCTTCCTATTTTTCCCTTTTCCAGTACCATTTTCTTCTTACATTCACAGAGAAGTATTCCCTTACTTGTTTTTATAATATGAATATATGTGTTTATTTACCATATGTGTATATGTAGTATATGTGAATATATACATTTAGGTATTCATAACATTGTTTTGCAGTTTAAAAATTGATCATAATCTTTACTGTATTTGTTTTATTTAATCTTATGTTTGTAAATTTTATTGATCTTCATTTATGTATTAGTTTATTTTATCTTTAATGTTATATATTATCAGACAGATAAATAATATATACTATATTCTAATAGTGATACAATTTTAGTTTACAATTTTATGTTTTTTAAAAAACTTCTATGCACATTTTTTTTTGTGCACATGAACAGAAATTTCTTTAGAAAACATGATCAGGCATGGAATGGCTCAGACTCAGTGTATAAAGATGTTCAGATTTCCTGTACATTTCTTATTGGTTTCTCTAATTAGTTGTTGCAGTTTCTATGCCCACTTATAGCATATGTGGGCATAGAATTATTTTTCATATTCTTGCCAAAAATTTGCATTTTCAGTCTTAAAATTTTAGGAATTAGCTAAATGTCAAAGAGTATGTTATTGTTCTTTTAATTTAAATGTTGTAGGTTATCAACCATGGTCCAATAATTTGAACAGGGGGAATAAGACTCTTAACCAGGTCATATGTATTTATAAATGGGTACCGAGGAATTTTCTGCAGATTGGCTACTCACCCTTGAACTATGTGGGAAAGTTAAAAAGAAGGAATTGGGAAATTTGAAGGAGAGAAAACAGAAAAACTAATATTTAGTGAGCCAAGGAGAGGACATGGTTGTCACAGAAATATACTGCCCAAGACTGGGGTGAGAAGAACACTGACCTCAACTATGCCATGAGATTAGGAGCTGCCACCAAAGTCTGAGGATGAAACTCTACAACATTGATTGTTGTGCTAGAAATGTTTCAGCTGTTGAGCAGTGGGAGCCAAGACTATCTGTCAATGTGGTAACAAAGAAACTGGTTGAGTGGACATTCACCCTAAATTATAAAATCAGCTTGTGACTATAGTAATCTTCCTGGGACCTTGGCATGCCTGTTCACTCAGAGTGACATGAAAAAGAGAACATTAAAAAAAAAGTCTACTTTTTGTCTTCCAGTTTGGCAAAGTCCTTCCAGAGTCCTCTATTTGCAGAGCCTAATGTTGATCCAGCTGGCATAAGAGTAATATAGTTTGAAGAGTCCATTTTCAGCATCACAAAGCATGACAAAGATGGGTGGCTTTGAAACTGAAACAAAATAAATTATAACTGGTACAGTCCACCCCTTTGGCCACTCAGCATCAACACATTCCATTCTATACAAATATGGATATATATACAACATCGAAATAACTATGTTTCCACCTAACAAGTTGGATCTCTTTATATGTGATGACAAGCCTACCCTTTCCCCAAAATGAGGAGACATGCAATTCCAACGATTGTACTCATGGCTTCTTTGAACTTAGTTACAGACACATTGAATATGATTTTACTTAACACTAAATTGTAGAGTTAGCAACCCAGAAGCTTGATTAAAATAATTTGGACAAAAAGGGGAGGAGAAAATAGTTCATATTTGCATGTTAAACATATTCGTATTACAAGCAAGGATAAACTATGTAAAGTTTCTATTCTCTCTTTTCTGTAAAAAATAGTTTTTTTCTGTAATAAAGTTTCTATTCTCTTTTTCTGATCCACTCTTAATAATCACCATTGCCGTCTGTTCTCCTACGTGACCTTTACTTTAAACCTCAACAGCTTAGAGTTCCTTACCTCACGGATGACCAAAACCTTCATTCCTAAAGAGTCTCAATCTTGAATGGTTTTTCTTATTTTGGCTGCTGCAGTTTTCTGTGGAACTTTTCTAATGAGAAAGGAAATAATTATAGCTACTCAGAGAATCTTCTGACTTTTAAACATAGTCTTCCCATTCCCACTGTTATCAGCTACTCAATTTCCCCTTGGTAATTGGGATCAGTCACTCTAGCAAGTAAAGTGGTCCTTTATTTTCTAATTGGCTTATTGGAAAAAAGAGCACAGAATGCCTAGGAGAGTGTAATGTTATAGTACAATACAAACTTTGTTACATCCCCTTGTGAAAGCATTTGCCCCTTGGAAATGAAGATCCCCAAATAAGCAGAATTCAAGGTTCCCAGATATGGACACAAAGATTTGATGTGTGAGATAAAGTAAAATAGTGAGGGAAACCTTTTCCACGTCCACCTTTGATTCTTAGACCCATGTATTATTGCTATAGGAGAGACAGAACCATGTAATGATCTCTGATATGAAATATATGCTACATCCTGTAAGATTTCTGTTCTATCTTGTGTTTTTAGGACATTGACTCTTTACCAACACCGCAACTCTATCTCTATTAAGCCATTCCAACCTTCAATGAGGCCGACTACTTCTGTGTGATAGGGTTTATGGAAAGGCCTTTTAATTACATAGGCAGAAGCTCATTGCTGCGCTTCCTTAACATTGCAATTAGTTAATTGATTAGAAGCAATGCTTTTAATACAATTACATTATTACTGGATGTATTCTGGGATATGCATTTCTTTCTCCCGTTCCCATCTGTAATACTGTGTCAGTATTACCATCCATGGACTTGTGGAATATCTTAACTATCATCATGTTACCACTGAAGCTTCATGACCATGTAATTAGTTGCCACTATGGCCACTCTGTTCATTAACCCATTGAGTTATCCCTGGAAACCCTGATATGACTTGAGCAAGAGATTTGTTGACATGCATGGAATATGCTGTGTTGTCCGCTGCAGGAGGCATCTCTGGGTGAGCATTCAAATAGGACACGAATATCTTCACTGTCTACTCATTCTGAGCAGCTCATGAACCCATTTCTTCCCTAGACTTCACTATCACCAATTTCCTAATCCATGTCTTTCTCTTCAATCACTATCCAGCCAAACCAATAAGAATTGTACATGACTCCATTAGAAATCCTATTTCTGGCCATCTTTATTTCAGGAAACATGGACTACCAAATGTACCACTTGAAAATCTTCTCATTGGGAGAGTTGTTTTCACTTCAGTCTTTCTGAGCTACAATTTAAGAGGGAAGTAACTGTCGACTTTCAAATGGTAACCGCATATCTTGCAGAACTGATTATAATTCAAGGGTTTTTTTTTCTTCCCCTTTTAACAACTGGTTATAAAAAAGAGCTCTCCATGAAACCAAATGCATAAGCTTGAACTGAAGAAAAGGAAGAAAAAGTAGAGAAATCAGTGCCAAGGGAAGTGAATTACTCATACCAGCAAATTATTTGTGCCTTCCAGACCTGCTTAAGCCTTGTCTCTTACATACCACTTCCACTTGATGCACGTACCTAATTGTGTGGACATGTGAATTGTTTAATTTTATGATTATGATGAGCAGCTCAGGTCTCATTGTTTCCTGAAGCTATATGCTTATGTATTCATTTCCTACTGAAGGCCATTTGCAAATCAGGAGCAAAAAAAAAGCTGTGGATTTTTCTTCTAGAAACCCAAGCACTACTTGGAGATTCTACGTTAGTTCTTGTTAGAGGTTCCA
This sequence comes from Leontopithecus rosalia, assembly GCA_028533165.1. Taxonomy (NCBI): domain Eukaryota; kingdom Metazoa; phylum Chordata; class Mammalia; order Primates; family Cebidae; genus Leontopithecus; species Leontopithecus rosalia. Next base: position 11,967,149 of record CM052658.1, on the reverse strand, counting down.
TACAGAACCCTTCTTTGCCACAGACACTTTAGCTATTATGTGGATCCTAATCCCAAAGAGGTATCAGTTTGCACAGTAACCTGAACTTGCTTAAGAGCCTTGATTTTGCTCTGAGCAACACTCAAATCTGGCATCCTTAAGAGTGATTCAATAGATGGGTTGAAATAGCACACTTGAACATGGAATATGTTGCCTCCAAAAAAAACTGCCTTCCAGACATTTAATCTCTTATTTGATGGTAATATAAGTTGCCATGACTTTCTTTCATCTTTCCTGGAATAGCTTCACATTCCAAAGACTAGTACATCCCCGGAAACATCAGTGAAGTGGTAGATGTCTAAATGTTGGTGAGATTTATCCTTGACCCTTTGGTTTACACATAACTTGTCATGAAAACATTTAAAACTTTTATTCTGGTTTGACCTATCTAGTCATCAAAACATCATCAACATAGAGGACCAGTGTAATATTGTGTGGAATGTCAATGTGATTAAGGTCATTGTGAACTGTTTTAAGACAGAGAGCAGAAAAGATGATGTAGCCATGAGACAGGACTGTGAAGGTGTACCATCAGCCTTTCCAGGTAAAAGCAGACTGTTTTTGGTGATCACTGAAAACTGCTATAAAGAAAAAAACAAGAAGTAGAGCTAAAGCTGAAAACCAGTTGTTAGAGGCTGTTTCTTTACTCCACTAAAATATGCTATTAATACAGCAAAACATGCATTGGAAGTAAGAGTTACAAACTGATTAAGTTTGTGAAAACTCATACTAATTTTCTAAGCTACACTGAACCTCTTCAGTGTCCTTAACAGTGAATGAAATGGGAATGCAATATGTATCACCACGCTTGCATTTTCCAAGTCACTGATGGTGGCGTTAACTTCTGTAGTTCCCTGAGAGTGTAGTATTGGTCCTGGTTTCTTATCCTTGCAAGGGAGAGCATTAGTCTGTTTTCACACTGTTCTGAAGAAATACTCAAGACTGGGTAATGTATAAGGGAAAAGGTTTAATTAACTCACAGTTCTGCATGGCTGGGGAGGCCCCAGGAAACTTATAATCATGGCAGAAGGCAAAGGAGAAGCAAGTACTATCTTGACCACGTGGCAGGAAAGAGTGAGGGCAGGGGAAACTGCCACTTATAAAACCATCAGGTCTTGTGAAAACTCACTCACTCTCATGAGAAAAGCATGGGAGAAACCGCCCCCATGATTCAGTCACAGTATTCCTTCCTCAACTCATAGGGGCTGCAGTTCAAAATGAGATTTGGGTGGGATACAGAGCCAAACCACATCACAGAGAAAAAGTTACAAAGGTTTCCACTTAGCCTTTTCTACTGTATTTACTCTTAGTGGATGAGAGCGCTCATGTGGAAAATACGCCAATTATATGTTCAAGAACTGGGGAAATAACCTTAGGGTAAATCCACAAAATAACTGGGTTTTCTATGAGTTACATTTAAGATAATACTAAGTTTGTCACCTGACTGATGTTGGCTTCTACTTTGATAACTGGACCATAGAGCATTTTAAGTACCCAGCAATTCAATTAGCGTCTAGTAATCCTGGAACTCCGTAAATACTATTTTCCCCCAGAGGACATCACGATAATAAATGACCACACGGCCGGGCGCGGTGGCTCAAGCCTGTAATCCCAGCACTTTAGGAGGCCAAGGCGGGTGGATCATGAGGTCAAGAGATCGAGACCATCCTGGTCAACATGGTGAAACCCCGTCTCTACTCAAAATACAAAAAGTTAGCTGGGCATGGTGCCGCATGCCTGTAATCCCAGCTACTCGGGAGGCTGAGGCAGGAGAATTGTCTGAACCCAGGAGGCGGAGGTTGCGGTGAGCCGAGATCACGCCATTGCACTCCAGCCTGGATAACAGGAGCGAAACTCCATCTCAAAAAAAATAAATAAATAAAAATAAAAATAAATAAATAAATGGCCACACGTCTTTTTCTTTCTCCAGTTATTTCAATTCTTTCTCCAGTTATTTCAAATTTTTTTTTTTTGAGATGGAGTTTCGCTCTTCTTAGCCAGGCTGGAGTGCAATGGCGCGATCTCGGCTCACCGCAACCTCTGCCTCCTGGGTTCAGGCAATTCTCCTGCCTCAGCCTCCTGAGTAACTGGGTTTACAGGCATGCGCCACCATGCCCAGCTAATTTTTTGTATTTTGAGTAGAGACAGGGTTTCACCATGTTGACAGGGATGGTCTCGATCTCTTGACCTCATGATCCACCTGCAATTAAAGCTTGGAAAAAAGCTTTAATTATATACTGTGAAAGTGCTGCAGGGCTCTTCCCGTGAGGACCCAGTCTCCCTTACAGTCAGTGGACTGAGCATGTGAACTTTGTTAAGCTGAGTGAGAGGCCGTGATTTTCCAAATGATGGTTCAAGTCAGGCTTTAGACTATCTTCCTGGAGTAATGTGTAGACTTCCCCCATCTGTCTCATTTTGGGGGACATCATGATCAATGATTTATACTAAAGATCTCTGTAAAACTGAAATGTTCCAGTTACATATACATCTTCACTGGCCTTTGTGGTAGGAAATCTACCTAGTCTTTGTTTAATTTCAGCTTATTATCCTCTGATACTTAAGAATTTTATTGTGCTCATTGAAATTACAACTGGACTGCAAAGGAAAGCAACCAGACAGCTTTTCAAGTACTTACATTCTCTTTCTATTAACATATATCTGAGCATGTAATGTTAGGGTTCAGGGGTTCAGAGGAGCCCTCAGTTCCCCTGAGAGGACGTTTCTCCAGGTTCTTGGTCTATCACTCCCCAAGAATGGGAGAAGAGACCATGGTGCAGTGCGCAGTAAATGCTGGACTCAAAAGTGTTTGTAGAAAGTGATTTATTTAAGTAGAGAAAGAGAAACAGGAGGAGAGAGAAAGAAATAGCTAACTCTCACATTAAGTGAGAGAATCCAGGCAGATGGAATCCAGGAGAGGAATGCAGCTTCCATACTGAGTGGAAGGGAATAGAGAGCGAGATGGAGTTTAGGAGCGGAAGACAGGCTTTCACGACAGCCTAAGAAGGGGACACCAGAGGCAAATCCAGGAGAGGGAAAGATGGCTTCCACAAAGGGAGTGTTTGTGGAAGTGTTTGTAGCTGGGATTACAGGCACCCACCACCATACCCAGTTAATGTCAGTAATTTTAGTAGAGATGGGATTCAGCATGTTTGCCAGCTGGTCTCAAACTCCTGACCTCAGGTGATCTGCCCACCTCAGCCTCCCAAAGTGCTGGGATTTCAGGTGTGAGTCACTGTGCCAAGCCTAGTTGGTCAATTTTTATACTTGTTTTTCAGTTCCATTTCAATTTAATTTTCCATATACTTAATTAGTCTTAATTATTACACCTTTATAAAAATCAAATATGTAGCAATTTAAATTGCCCTGTACTATTATTCTTGTAAGTTTTAAAATACCTTCCCAATCCTTTGTTTTACCTAGATTCTAGAATTAGCTTTTCAAATAAAAAAAATACCTTCAAGAAGATGTTAAGATCACATGTTTTTATGGTTCGTTTGGGGATGATTAATACCATTTTAGTGTTTGGCCTCCTCACCAATAGCTTCATTCACTCAGGTCCTTTAAAATTAATCCTTAAAAATATTTGCAATAATTTAAATAAAGATCTTATACATATTTTGTATAAAGTCAGGCCGGGCACAGTGGCTCAGGTCTGTAATCCCAGCACTTTGAGAGGCTGAGACGGACAGATCACTTGAGCCAGGAATTCCAGACGAGCATGGTCAACATGGTAAAACCCCATTGCTACTAGAAATACAAAAATTAGCTGGGCATTGTTGCAAGTGCCTATATTCCCAGGTAATCTGGTGGGTGAGCCCTGGAGGTTTGAGCCTTGGAGGCAGAGGTTGCAGACAACTGAGATCATGCCACTGTACTCCAGCCCAGGAGGCAAATCTGCCAAAAAAAAAATCAAATATAAAATCCATTCTGCTTATAATAGTGAGAAAGAATGTAAAGTGTGCTTTTTTTTTTTTTTACAAAATAAATATTGTTTAATGTTATTTTTTTCTTTTTTTATTTTGTTACGTCCTGATAAACCCAAATGTGTTATTTTTTTTTTTTTAAATTTTTATTGCATTTTAGGATTTGGGGTACATGTGCAGAACATGCCAGATAGTTGCATAGGTACACACGTGGCAGTGTGTTTTGCTGCCTTCTGCCCCCTCACCCATATTTGGCATTTCTCCCCATGCCATCCCTCCCCTGCTCCCCCCCCCGGCTGTCCCTCCCCTATTTCCCCCAATAGACCTCAGTGTGTGGTGCTCCCCTCCCTATGTCCATGTGTGTGCTTTTTTAAAACCTCCTTCTCTTAAGGAAATACTGATAGCAGGTGGCCATTAGAGTTGTCATTGCCTCAACCACTGCCCTCATCTGCTCATATTAGTGAATTTATGGAGTAAAATCGTCACCTAGTTTGTTTGCAGATTTCTTCATAGATTTTGTTTTTTTTCTATTTTAACTGTGTATTTTATAGCATGATTTAGGGAGATTTAAAAACAATACCAGTGCCCTTATCTTCTTTGGTTCTCCTGTATTACGATTGCTGAGGTGAGGTAGATGCTGGGGGAGAATACAGGTCACATTCTCTATGAGATGCTTCTGTATGTAGTTAATAACTTTGCAGAAGTTTTTGGATATCCAAAAAGAGTCCTAAATAAAGTAACGTTAAGGAAACTTTACAGAGAAATGTGATCTCTGTATATAAGTTCTCTCCTCTCTCACGCTATCCCTCAGTGGCTTCAGTGGGACACAGGGTGTTTTCTTTCTTTTTTTTTTAAATTTACCCAGTAATATAAATATCTGGGGCTAAGGAAGGAATTCAAGAGTCTACTTCTTGACAAAGAAAAAATGCTTATCATATCTTGATTTTGTAAAAAAAAAAATATCTTATTTTGCTGTTTTTGTTTCTTCCCTGGAAAAAGCACTATTTGTCAATTGTACCACAGTCATTATCACAGTGCCTGATAATTTAAGTAAATACAATTTGCTCTGGCACATGGTTTTTTTTTTTTTTTTGCAATGACTCCTGTGTCCTAGATATTATGCAAAGGGTTCCGGATATGAAAATAAATAGGAATAACATGGTGTCTCTTATTTGATCAAAGCAAATATTAATAGATTATTATGAAAATTAATGAGGCTCACAAGTATTGGTATATGCCGTTAAGCTTCCCTCACCCTCATCAGAACTAGAAATTTATTACACCATTCTGTGGATCCCTACTCTGATTCACGCTTATATGTTTAATGCCTTCCCCATCACCCTACCCTCACAAAAGTATAAGCTGACTGTACACAAAGCAAAGAATTTAGTCACTTTTTAATTTTAATACTCATAGCATAGGACTCAAACATTCAGTATTTGCCAGTGTATTAGTCTGTTGTCACACTGCTATGAAGAAATACCTGAGACTGGGTAATGTACAAAGGAAAGAGGTTTAATTGACTCACAGTTCCACATTGCTGGGGAGGCCTCGGGAAACTTATAATCATGGAAGGAGGCAAAGGAGAAGCAGACACCTTGTTCACAGGGTGGCAGGATGGAGTGAGTGCAAGGAGCAGAAATGCCAGAAGCTTATAAAACCATCAGATCTCCTGGGACTCACTCATTATCATAAAAGCAGTCCGGGGGAAATCGCTCCCATGATCCTTGACACATGAGGATTATGGCGATTACAATGCAAGGCGAGATTTTGGTGGGAACACAGAGCCAAACCGTATCAGCCAGACTATCAAATTAATGTAAAGGAAGGGGCAACATTGGGCAAGAAATTACAATTAGAAATCAGAAGCAATAGGTCTTAATGTTTATTCTACTATTAACTCATTTCAAAAAATTTAAAGCAACTTTTGTGGCATTGTTGATCACTGTTGTGAAACCTTGTCTCTTCTTAGTTTAAAAAAAATTTTTTTTTAATGTTTTAAAAGTTAGGTGCAAAATAGAACACTCTGAGAATGGGGTAGGCTGCTGGTAAGGATGAGACAGCAAAGACTGGCACTTGGGAGACTCCCTTTATAGGAGTCTTACATGATTATTCATGAAGAAATGGGAAAAGGTGTTACTACTAAGTATGTTCCAGGTGCACATGTGCTGTAGCTGTACATGCTTGTTCATTCATTGCATGTCTCATTAGCATCTTAAATATCCACCTGGGGGTGTATATTTTTTTCTATTATAATCAGCAAAGGGTCAGCATGAGGGCAGGTAAAATCAAAATGCTCATGCTCTCTACAGAGGAAGTCCCCTACTGGAGATAGCTTTACTTAAATGACCTTGACTACAATGCGAATGCTGGGACTTACTGCATTGATGGTGAGGTCTCCATGGTTGCCACATCCCAAGGACATGGTTACTTCCTTGACTGTCTATCCTGCCTCAGCAACTCTGGGGCCAAGTTTGTATTTATACACACACACATATGTTCATATTATATATGTATGAGGCCATATATATAAAATAAACATATATGGCCTCATATGTGTGTGTATATACACACATGGGGGCATTTTCAACTGAATTGTCTTAGAGAACATATCTCTGTCCTTCTGTTATCAATGTTTGATTGACATTGATATTGTTATCTCACACTTCTGGAAAATTGGAGCAAGGCATAAAGTCATGTTGACTTTATTGGTAAAACATATTGATAGCATTAGCTAAGATAAAGTATTAAAATTATTTTTAAAATAGTATAAACTGAATTGATGGTAAATGCTGATTTACGTATGTATATACACATGTAAAATGACATTGTACAAACATGGGTTTTGGGACAGATTAGGATTGTCAACATTTTCTGTTATGGAGAGTATTTAATTATGACTGACTCCAGATCTGTGTCCCTCCACGCTTTCCAGCTAAAAGTATTTTTTAGCCCCTGTAATTAGTTACTCACTGTGTGAGATGTTAGAATACAATTAAAGAAATCTAACATTCAGAAAAGAAATGAGATAGACTTATCTTGAGGGTTTCCTTTACTTTGTTGAATAAAAGGAACATATTTTTGCTTATTGACATATTAAAATGTGCTTATTGAAGGACATATATCTCTGTATATATAGAGAGGATATATATTATGGAACATGTTTAGGTAGTATCATATTTTATATATAATATTAAAATATTGAATGGGAAAAAGAAGAGAGGCAAAGTCTAGGGGATGATATTTTTAAACAAAGTAGGAAAGCAAATAGTGAGAATAACTTCATGTATTAATCTAGTAAGAAATTTGTACAGTGGATTTCTTTTTAGGAAATCATATTTCAACTATTGGACACAAAATGAAAAATAAAGTTTAGTGAAGTTTTTCTTAGTTAAATGTTTCAAGCAAGACTTTAACAGCCATGTGGTGTGAAACCCCAAGCTGTTGATTAAAATTTATTAGGTTATCAGGTTACTTTTATATCTGACACTCAATGAATATACAGTGTTATCAGAGTTTTAGTCTCTCTCCTTAACTAACGTTATGTGTTGCTTCACACATGGAAAGCTTATGAGATTATGTTCCTTAGGACAAAAAGTAAACATGGTGAAATAGTATCTTTTCTTTGTAAAGTGTTCTATATAGTTCTGTATAGACAGAACCTCTTAAAATAGATAAAATTGCTGATTTTGTCTCTGAAGAATATAATGTAGACATGTACACAGGCAAATACACAAACACACATGTGATTTTAACATTTTCCCCCAAAAAGACCAGTAAACTATCTTTTTCTGAATTAATTAGGGCTATAGCACCATGGCTGTACTTAAAGAATAGTGATATTAATGTTAACCCAAAAAGATATACATAATATTTATATTTTATGAGTATACATCACAAAGCAATGTCATCACATTATATATTCTTGAATTCAATATTGATTACATTTAATCATCCTGAATACAATGGATATGTTCACATATTTTCTTGAAAATACCTTGTCAGCTAAAATTCTTATAAGCCCACATATTCTTACATGGTATTCAAAGTTTATCTTTGTTTTACTTAAGAAACCTTAAGTTGTACAAAATATTCAAAAGAACCTTAAAATACCAACTCTTGATAGGAGGAAAAAAATAGGACAAGATGAATTGGAGTTTAGAAATGCAATCAGATACATACAGGGAACACAGGACAAGAATAATCTAAACTGTCACAAAGCCATGAGATTGCCTTTTTGTTTCTCCTTGAGGATGAATATGTTATGAAGGATTAGTAATGCTACAGAAATTGGATCCTGAGGAAAATGTCACTACCTCTTTGACAATAGCTAGCTTTCAGAGCTGAACACAGTGAATCCGGATACTGTGTATGTTTAAATGAACTAGGAAATGACATCGCATTATTTATTTCTTCTTTTGTGACTCAGTAAATTGACTTGGCCTATAGCACTGACTTGTGATTTTAATGTAAAGATGTATTCAATCACGTTTATAATGCAGAATAAATGGTCACCTTGATTTTGTGGGAGATGTACATCTTTTCATAGAAATCTATTTTTAGAAACAATTCTTATTTGCCTAAACATGTGCCAGGAAACTTATGATTAGTGTTCTTCAAACTCTGTAACAACAACAGCAACAACAAAAAACCCAACAGGTAGTTTTATATGTCTTTTTGTATCAGCATAGTATCTGTATTATGTGCCCATTAGAATTTGTAACAGCCAATGATAATGTAATTTTCTATAAAATAATCTATTTTTAAAGAACAGAGGAAAGAAGAACGTCAGTACAGTAAATTAGAGGTCAAATATGGTTCCATAATTCATTATTCACAATTCAAAAATCAGAAAAATACTCCAAAAACTTAAACAATTCCCACAAGTTCTGCATAAAATTGTTTGGAGCCAAAACCTGACCTGAACAAATATTAAACTGTAAATGTTCTTTACTTGACTCATGTGAATATTCAAACATTTTGCTGCAGAAATATCAAAGTGTTTCATTAAAAGATGTAGCCTCAGGCTCTTCAAGGATAGTATGTAACATATGGGCTATATTACCTTTTCAAAATCTGAAAAACCCATATACTCATAACCCATTTTCGGGGCTTCAAGTAAGGGATTTAAAAAAAAGGCTCATATCATAATTGCTAATTGATTCTATGTGAAAATCATGATGGGAAATACTGGTAAGGCATACTTCTTGAGAGAAACATCAGGCCGAATTATTGTGTTGTGCAAGGACTGGAAGATTATGGCTCAAAAATTCTAGATTGCATTTAATCAGCAAGGAGTGGGTTTGGGCTGAGGGGCCTAAATGACATGAAGGTAGATTCTGTTAAGGGACCCTGCACCTAATTAAGATGTTCTCATATGTGTTTAGTTTCACAGGTTTTAGGTAAGAGAAATGATGAGATGAAATCATTCTGAGTGTCTTCTCTCTGCCAATCTCTTTAGAAAAAGCTGTCAGTTTTCCATCAGAAAGTAAGAAATGGTCTCATCCCCAAAGTACAAAGATAAGTTTTGTTCTGTGTAGATTCTTGAAGCCTAAACTTCTGTAGGCTTCAAGAATCTACATAGTACACATTTCTGAGCAGAAAGAAAAGTTAGAGATATAAGGGAAATGTCATCAATCCTCCCTTTGGTGGGAAAAGTCTTGGCAAAAACATTAATCATCCACTTGCAGGTAGCAACCATCTGAAGCAGCGATGGACACACCTTTTGGTGTGAGATCAAAACCTTTGATCAGAATCTTTTGATCTGAGTTGGAACAGTGTCATCCCAAAACCATCCACCCCGACAAGCTGTCTTTCTTGAAATCGGTCTCTGGTGCCAAAATGTTTGGGGACTGCTGTATTAAGGGGTTCTACTCACAAAAGTAAAGCCCCAGTCAAAAATACCTTGAGGGAGAGAAAGACCTGACTTCTGGTTACCTTAGAACGCCTGAAATGACAAAATGTGTTTTCTCATTCATTTAAAAAAGATTATCTGTGACCATGCTTATCATAGATTTTTGATCCTAAAATAATTTAAAAAGATAAAAAACTAAATTTTATAACACAAAATCTTTAAAATAGTTAACTCAATCTCATCAGCATAAATGGCATAATGACTCATGTTAACCTAAACTTATTGGCAAAAAGAGTCAATAGAGACCTAATTAAATAATAGTATATTTAAATTATTTTTTATTTAAAATTATTTAAATATATATTATTTATATTTAAATGTTTCCAAATTATCTTAAAATATTTCTGGAAATAATACATTTAAAAGTAGATTTGTATTCATCTTACCAGATTATTTTATCTTCTCCTAAAGCTTTGTATTATTGAAGCATTAAACTTATGAATGGTTCAAATTTATGCAAAGTGAATTAGACAACTTCTCATGGAGCATGTTATATACTACACTAGAGAGATACGAACAAATAAAATATATCCCCTTCTTTAAGGAGCTCACAGTCTTCTCAGGAGAAAATAATCATGCAAGTATTAGAGTAAATCCAAGGGAAGTTATACATGCTATGGAAATACAAATAAGTAGATTCTCATAATGAACATACAGAAATGTATACATTTTAAGAAATGTTAATTGCAGCTTACTCTATTGTATGTATACATGTCAAACCAGTGTTGTAATAGTTTTTGTATTTTTACACTTTACCATATTCTCTTTAATATTACTACCAACATGTTTTCTTTCTCATTGAGTGCTATTCTATGTATGTTTTTATCAGCTGAAGTGTATTAAATAAGAATTTATTTTACAAGTATTTTTCTGAAGTAATAGCAAAATTCAAAGTTTGTTTAGTCAATTTAGAAGCCAAGATAGAAGTTGACTATCTTGGCTTTTTCAAATGATCAGAAATTTCAAACTTGTGTAGATGTCGTGCATTCAAAGTTTTGGATAACTATAAATTCTGTTGGGAAAAATGTGTACCTCCCACCAGGTCCCTCCCATGACATGTGAGGATTATGGGATCTAAAATTCAAGGTGATATTTGGATGGGGACACAGTCAAACCATATCACCAAATATTAACTGATTTATAAAATTTTCTATTTTCCCCCCTTTTAAAATTTTGGTGCCTGAGTGTCTTTTTGATCTACCTTTTGGGTATTTACATTTTGTATATTTCAATAAAAGTAACAAAGAATTCACCAATAGAAACTCTTTAACACCTTTCTACCCCCATTTTGAAAAGTAATTAAGGTCCAGAGAGTTCTCCATATTTAAAGATACTGTTATGTCGCTGAACATATGTATATTGTGACAGACTGCGGTACCAAGAGTGCTCATCCTATTCCTTTCAAGAACAAAAGTGCTAATGGGAAGCAAGGAGATCTGATCCCAGGGACCAAGAGGGAAGGTGTCCTGAAGGAAGGAGAAGCCAAGCTCTTATGAGTGCATGTGTTCAGAAGCCAAATGCAGAAAGAAGTCCTTGACTCTTGGGAAAGGTTGTGCCTGATCCTTGTTTGGACAGCTCCTTCCCAAAGCGGAGGAGGTTTATGTGTGGTGTAGCATGTGAGCTTCCCGGCAAGTAGTTTTCCTATTAGTCAAGGGTAGGTTTTAAACCAAGAGTCCATCCCATGGCAGGCTGGTCATGGGACACTCATTCAAATAAATGTCAGGACATTTTTTTTCTGAGTTGGAAGTATTTGGAGTGACTGAGGCTCAGATCACTGTATAATTTTTATATGTTCTGGACTGTATTTTTAGATAAGGGTTATAAATTTTGCTTAGAATTAATATTACATTCAAGGCCCTTGAGTTTCCATAGCATGTAGATAAAATTAAGTGAATCAGCTTAGCAACCCTATTTATCTCACATTTTAAAACAAAACTTCATTTGACAGACTCAAGGAAAGATTTTTGTTTTTATGGTTTTTCAATCATCTTATTCAAAACTGCCCATTGTAATAAAGCTGCATTTGGTGCAAAGAGTGTCTACAATTTCCTGAAGCCAGATTTCATTCATTCATGAATATTCTATTTCTTGACAAGGTTAAAATTTGGTAGCTCCTCTGAAGATCAGGTCAGAATGTGTTCACTCAGTGCCCAGTGAGCAGAACACATAACCATGTCCTAATGTGCTGAACTTGTACAAGCCAGATGTAAGCTATTAGACACGATTAGTGATTCAGATTCCAAGGAGCTGCTTTTCATGCCAATGGCAAAAATGGAAGATATTAATTGCACAGCTTCGAGTTTCAGCCTCTTCAGCTGAATGAGATATTTTGTGATTTCCCCAGGAGCATGAGGCTTGAAGCTGAAATATATTTCATGACAGATTGACAAATAGGGTAGCCTTTTAAAACATATTCGAGATTCTGGAATATAAAACAAGAACAAATAATATAGACTTCGACTTTCTGTCTCAAATACAAGTAAGTTGTTTTCAAAGGATTCTCTTCTTATTTAACATTTCTAAGTTTTCAAAAATGTATTTGCTTTTTCTCTGTTTTTCTTATATATGGAAATGCATTATTGATATATTCTACATGGGTTTTTAGTTCAGCAGTAATTTAACTGTAATTATAACTTATGGGTGTTCAGAGCGGGGATAAAATGTAGAAAATAATCAGATATTTAAGTTTATTTGTGTTTCATTGCAGTAAGCCAAATAATGTCCCTTTCCCCACTATTCTCCCAAATAACTACGTACACACTGGTCACTGGAAAGTATGATGATGCTATATTGTTTGACAAAAGGGATTTTGTAGATGTAATTAACATCATGGACCTTTATATAGGATATTATCTGATTGGGAACAATCTAATCTAAATATGGTAAGTTTTCTTATTCCATTATCTCAGTCGTGTTTCTGATCAATGTCATGCCATCACAGGGTTCTTTTTGCCCTTTCTACTGGAAATCACATCTCAATTGTACTCTATCATGATATTCTGCATTTTGTATATATCATTCTAGAGATCTCTTATACTGTACTGGTTTTCAAAGCAAAGAACTTTGGCTGGAGGCAGAGAAAGACGTGAAGAATCTCTTATCACCCTTGGCTCTTGTAACTTCATGGAGATTTCAAGAGTAATAAGGGTTTGAAACACCACCACTGTTTTTGAGACCTGGTCCATGGGCAATGACTGGTATGTGGCCTTTTGAGGTGAAGTGTGGCCACCAGATGACAACTGGCAAGGAAATTAGATTCTGTTGATAATGTGCATGAGATTGAAAGTAAGTTTTTCCCAGGGCCTCTATAGAACTGTGATGTTGTAAGTTTATGTTGCTCTTGTTCTGGTAAGCACTTACCTATCTCCTAGCCTTGTATGAGTCTCAGAATTGCTTTTTTTTTTTTTTTTGCATTTTCCTGGCATTTCTATCATTGTTCTCTTTCACCCTAAACACGCATGCATTTTTATTAAGCAATGCATTCCAGGGGGACATTCTACAGGTTTCTGTATCTTCTTTTTCTGCATAGCTCCATTCCTTCTAGTTTCTTCCCAATCACTTCTAGCCCCCTTAACCTCCTTGCATTAATTCTGAGATCTGGCTTCTCAGCTCACTGAGAACACCATGCCCTCTTGTGTTCCCCTCCCTGAGCTATAGTTCAAAAGTAATGTAAGGAACAAAAATCAAGAAATTACAGGCTTCATCTCACTTATTTATTTTGTTATGAATCAGCATTTGACAATATCTTGTGTCCCATGTCTTAAAAGAGTCTTTCCAAATGTCGAATTTTTAACCACATGTGGAAAGATTCAATTCCGTAGTCATTCCCCAATCATCCCATAAAAGGAAGCCCTCACAGTAGGGAATTTTTTAACTGGGACTTTCCACTTCTTTAAAATCATTTTCACTAACTTATTATTCAGGACTTTGCCTATGCTTTTGCCTTTTCCAAAGATGAAATATGACAAATAGACCACTTTTTAAAAAAGTATCTGCAGCTTTCAGAAGCCTTGGCAATCATGTAACTCTGGAGCCTGCATCAGCAGAATTATGTCCTTGCCTTCATGATTCAAGTCTTCTGCTTGCTGTCTACTGGGGAGAACAAGCAGAGACAGAGGTTCAGCAAAGTGCAGTCGCAAATGTCAGACTGCAACCATGAAGGAGAAGTGAAGTGTGAAAGAAATGGAAGCATTCTATATTGACTGTTACTTTCAAAGGATTTTGTGTAAAACTAGACTGGTACATTCTGATGAGATATCTGAAATACCAGGATTAAAGAAAAATTACTTTTATTTGAGGTAAGAAGACATGTATGTGCTTTCTAACTGAAAGAATAAACTATTTGGAAGAGAAACAGAAAATGGAGAGTAAAAAGATTTGACAAAGAAAAACACAGAAGAGGCAGAAAAAGATGAAATTAAGAGAATAGGGTTGATGAGTGAAGTCAAATTTAAAAGGAATAAGAATATTACCCTATCTAACTCTAGAGAAGAAAACACTGAAACATAAATAAATGTTATTGAGATTTTATGTGTTGGGCGTTATGTGCGCTAATTCATTCTGGGTCATGAGACACATTAGGTCAACATTATGATTCCTATTTCAAAAGCAAGAAAGTGAAAACTGAGAGTTTAAATAACTTGTCCTGTCTTCCTCAGAAGTCAGTGTGAGCCTTTTACAGCAGAAATATGTTCAGGCCATTTTTCTACTCAAGACCTCCAATGGTTTCCAGCCTACACAGTATCAAAACCAGCAGGCTGTGGCGTACAGGACCCACACGGTCTTGCATGTCCGCATTGGTTTGAACTCAGCAAGCGTCATCTCCTACAGCTTTCCCAAGGGGAATATTCTTCAGCCACTTGGCCTTCCTTCTGACTCTCCTCCAAACACCAAGGGCTACCTCCCACTCCAGAGCCTTTGCACTTACTATTCCCTGTGCTCGGAATTACTGCCGTGTCTCTTACTCCATTACCTCAGTCATGTCTCTGAACAAATATCCTCACTTCAGAGAGGTTATTTCTGCCCTATCTATTGAAAATTACACCTTTATCATATCCCATCATGACATTTTAATTTTTGTATCTATCAGTCTCGTTGTCCTATACAGTATTTGTTCAATTTCTGTCACATAGATATCCACTAGAATGTGTGTCCTATAGGGAAGGAATGTTGGTTTTTGTTGTTGTTGTTGTTCAGCATTGCAATCCTAGAGGATAAATGGATACCTGACACAAAGAAGCTACTCAATAAATATTCACTGAATTAAGGCTGAGTGTAGTGGCTCATGCCTGTAATCCCAGCACTTTCGGAGGCAGAGGCGGGTTGATCACCTGAGGTCAGGAGTTCGAGACCAGCCTAGCCAATATGGTGAAACCCTGTCTCTACTAAAAATACAAAAATTAGCTGGGTATGGTGGCAGGTGCCTGTCATCCCAGCTACTCAGGAGGCTGAGGCAGAATAATTGCTTGAACCTGGGAGGTGGAGGTTGCAGTGAGTTGAGATCGCTCCACTGCACTCCAGGCTGGGCAACAGAGGGAGACTCCACCTCAAAAAAAAAAAAAAAAGAAGGACAAAAATATATTGAAGTCACAAGACAGCAGGCAGAAATTGGCAAGAATAAATAAAAATAAAGATGGAGAGGAGAGAGAGAAGACACATGGATGAGGAGAAGAGAAAGAAAAATACGAAAGAAGGATTAGACAGAAAGAGTCATAAAAAACACAACACTGTAGACTCAAGATCAAGAAAGGATGAGAAAGATCTCATCAGCTTTAACTCTGTGCAAACTCACACAAACCCATCTCTTTTTTTCCTTTTTTGGTTTTGGTCAATTTTTTTGTGTGTGAAATTAATATTGTTTTAAATTGACAGATCATAATTGTATATATTTATATCTAAAATTGTATATGTAATTGTTTACAATTTGATGTTTTGATAAACATATACAATGGGCATGTCTATATCAAGCTAACTAAAGCAGCCCTTACCTCATCACCTAGCTTACTTTTTATTTTTTTGTGATGAGGCATTTGAAATTTTTTCTTAGTATTTTGAAATATACAATACATTATATTCTATAGTCATCCTGCTATGCAATAGATCTCAAAATATATTCCTCTTGTCTGACACTATGCTTATCATAAGAGTTTTTAATTTTGTCAAATGTTTTCTGCATTTATTGAGAGGATGATATGGCTTCTGTCCTTTATTTTGTTAACGTGATCAATCACACATTGATTTGCCTTTGTTAAACCACCCTTGCTTCTCAGGGCTAAATCCCACTTGATTATGATGACTAATTCTTTTAATATCTTGTTGAATTCACCAAAAACCTTTCTTTTACCAGTATTTAGCACCTGCATCTTGGCATTCATACTCTGAACATATAAAAACTCTACCCAAATGCCACACATATTCATTATTTTGCTTCCAGTGAACATGGCAATCTTAGTCAGACACCCTGGTCCAAGTTAATGACTCATGTATCTCACCTCTGTATTACTCCCATCCAACCTTTGTGTAGCTAGTATGTCGGGCCTGGAGGCACATGCTTAGCAAAAATGTGATTCCTCAGTAATTGTAATCATCCCCATCTCTGATCTGTTTAACCTTATCCTCATCTTGAATGCCACTGCCCTAATAATAGCTGCATGAGTTTTAGGATAGGGCAGATCTGGGTTGTGGTCTGTAGGTTGTATTCAGTAAATTAACTCCCCGGTTTTATTTTTCCACTGCAAAAGAATAACTAATTGGTTAGATTATTATAAGGATTAAAGGTAACGTATGAAATGCGTGTTGCACTGTATTTGCATGTGGTATTCTTTTTAAAAATGTAGAAAATAATCATTTTGAAGACTGGAAAAAATAGGAAGTCTAGAATAGTCTGATGGATATAGAAGTTGCATTCTAAATTACATAATGCAAAAACAAAAATTGTTTACAATTTATCTTAAAAATAATTCAGAGTTTTTATTTCAATAAACGTATTTTTTTTCAATCTGGCTAACCTGCATCATGCTGAAAGGCTATTTAGATTGCTTGGTTTTTCTAGATGCTTCTTTACATAGGAAGATACTACTTTAGAGCATAGCATATTTTCCTAAATAATGTCTATTACATTATTTGATGGTTTACAGAGAATGGGTCAGAACTGAGGAATAGTGAGGTTAGACTAGATTATAAATCTGAAGAAATCAGTAAGTTCATAAACAAACAAAATTAGCTTTAGAAACTCAGCAGGTGTGCTGAATGCTTTATTGCTTAATTTACATTACAGTTTTTGCAAGATGAAGTTTGCCTTGTGGCACTTATTGTTATAATAATATTTCCTACTTTGGAAAAAAACAAAAAATTGCTTATCATATAAAACTGTTTTACTTTTCATGTAGTTTGATTTTTTTTTTGAATTTGGGGTTATTGATTATGGTGGATAAACATTGAGTCACAAAGCAGTTTATACATGAGCACAGTAATTCTTCATCCTGTTCATTGAGGGCAGGTTTGAAATTGAAATGCCATACGCCATTATGAGGAACCAGTAGTTTATGCATAAGGGCAGCCAAGAATAGTTTGTGAAATTAATGTCGTGGAAACTCTTGGAAAAGCCAATAAAATTCAGAGGTTACTTGTATTCTTTTACACATTATCATCTTGTATATATTTTCTAATAATTTTATTTAAACTTATACTGGTGATGCTGTTAGATTGATGATAATTCCTGCTATTTCAGAAATTTAACAAGACAGATAGAAGCTGATGCTCATTTTTCTATTGATTTTCTGGGCTCATAAAAAGGCCGTAATCCTATATTCATATAATCAGCATAAATCAGGAAAAAATCAGTAAATCAGAAATAGATAGGGGTCAATGTTATGTGATGTGAAATTTCTTTTGAAGTTTTAAAGACTTCTTGATTTAAGGTGACCCGATTTACTGAAAATGCATGTAATGTGTTTCTCCATGCATAGGCATAAGTGACCAAAGTGCAGGAAAAGAAACATTGTTTCTAAATAATGTTTTTGCTTCAACTATATGACTATGCAAATTTGAGAAAAGGGAAGGAAAATCTATATTAATAGTGATTAATCTTAATAGTGATTAAGCTAAAAGAAATCCTACGTGTTTAATTACATCTGAGAAAGAAAAAAAGTTTAAAATGAAAATGTAAACTCTGGTTTTCAGTTGTTCAAGTCAAATTTGATTTCTTTAGTTTTAGTAATTTTTTATTACATT
Organism: Leontopithecus rosalia; assembly: GCA_028533165.1. Lineage (NCBI taxonomy): Eukaryota > Metazoa > Chordata > Mammalia > Primates > Cebidae > Leontopithecus > Leontopithecus rosalia. The sequence continues at coordinate 11,949,041 of CM052658.1, read as the reverse complement.
TATATTCAAGAAATATTTTTGAATAAATATGCTTAGTGTTTCATTTGTCAATGAAATGAATTTGACAAAAAGCTCTCCTAAAAATTATACTAATCAGAGTGCAAGTAATGTTATGGATATAAGTTTTATCAATAAATACTTGAAGAAGAGTTAGAAAACCTGAGTTAAAACAATTTTTTTAATCATTTTTGAGAACTTGGGAAAAGTAAATGTCCCTGCACTTGTTATCTCATTTGAAAAATTGATTCAATAATATGTTTTCATGTTCAATGACATTAGGATAATAAAATGATCTTTAAAAAATGTGAGTGAGTAATGAATCCTGGAATGAGGCATGGGTTTAGAAAGAATGATAGAATGTGTGGCTGTGGAGATATTGCTGCAACTCCAGCAGACTGACCTAGAGTTATTGAGAGAAAGAAGACTGTGGTGGAAAGAAAAGAATTTCCAGAACAATATGCTGTATTCTGTTATGGAATGAATTTGTGTCAGCCCAAAATTCATATGTTGAAATTGTAAATGCCAATGTGATTGTATTTGGAAATAGAGCATTTGGGAGGTAATTAGGGTAGATTGAGTCATGCTATTGTGGCTTAGTGTCCTTAAAAGATGAGGAAGCTAGAGATACCCACCTCTTTCACTCTGCTCACTCACACTCACACTAAATAGTCATCTGAGGATAGAGTGAAAAGCTGGTCTTCTGCAAGACAAGAAGATAAGTTTCATCAGGAGCTGAATAGGCAAGCACCTGGTTTTAAACATACCACTTCTCATAACTGTGAGACATAAACTTTTGTTGTTTATGCAACTCAGTATATGCTATTGTGTTAGAGCAGCCTGAGGACACTAAGACAATTACCCATCAGCAACAAATATGAATCTAAAAGAGAGAGAGAGAGAGAAAGAGAGAGAGAGAATGGAGTCAGGATGGAGGGAAGGCATCAAATAAAGAATGGTGTAGAACAGTGAGAAATAAAAGAAAGAAGACTATTTTATAGATTATTGACTATAGAAACAGAAGAAAACAAAAGAAAATAGAACTCAAAATTTACAATATTCGAGCATCCAAGAGTCTGGGACCAGATTTCTGAAACAACAATGGTAGGGTCTGTCATTAAAGTGAAGTAAAAGAAAATATTTGTATTAACTACAACCCTTTGAAGAAAAAATTATTTGACCTTATATAGGAAGCAGATATAATAATATTAAATTGAGTTAAAAAATATTAAAATCACTTATAAGCTTTTATGTAGTTTATATATTTCATTTGGAATTATATCTGTCTTAGCTAGAATGGTTTCATATTTTTAAGAGATGTCAACCATAGTATACATTCATTCATATAGTTTTTTTAAAATTCCAAATCTAGGTATTCACTTATTTTGTATAGCTAAGGTCAAATTTGGTTTCTGCAGGTCTTAAGCTGCTTCAGAATTAGTAACATCTCTATTACAGCCTAACACAGTAGAAATTTAGATATCTGAGTGTACTTAAATAACACTACTTAACACTAAAGTAAATCACGGTGGTCAAGCGATAAAGATCATATGGGGAGAAAAGGTAAAACTATAAAGTTGTGTGATGTAGCAAGAATCCTGAGGGAAAAATAATGAGGGAAATCAGTAGTTTGTTATTTTGGCTATTGCATATGTTTATCTGCTATTTTGAGTAAATCTCTTAGTTTCTGAAACTCAGTCTTGCCAGATGTAGTAAAATGGAGTAATGCTTCGTGTGCCCTTTACAGGAAAAAAAATAGATAATGCATGCGAAAATACTTTGTAATCAAAACACTGAGTGCATGTACATGGATGTAACTTATCCCAAACCAATTTTGTGCCACTTTTATACAGAGGCAATATTAAAGATTCCATTCATCTCTTTAGCACGAAGTCACTGTTGTAAATGATGTTCATGTAGAGTCATGATACCAAAAGGTGATATTCTGGTATTTTAGAAAATACAGAAAAAAAGACAGAGGAGTTTGAGATATGAACTGGAGATTATACATGGGAAATAGAATTCTGACAAGGAGATAATGGAGTTAACTCCCTGTAAGGTATGATTCACATATGCAGAGGGGAATTATAACTGTATAGGGAATAGTCAAAGATGTGTTACATGTTACTCGAGAAATCATTTGAGTGTAAATGTGTGGTCAGGAAAAGTGTTGGCTGTGGAGGACATAGTTACAGCTGTGCTTTCAGTAAAAGAAAATTTTGTATGACTTCTATGGGGAAGGAGGAAAGTCATATATGTGAAAACTAGTCAAAAGTTTTTAATAATTACCCTTTTCTAAATAGGTCTTAAGTAATACATTTCAATCCTTGAAGACAGATTTAATTTACATTGGCTGATACTATTTAAACTGTGGGGAGCTTTTATAAGGGTACATTTAAAAAAATCAATTTGTAAGTACCAAAGATTTCATTTAATTTTAACTTATTACTCATGGGGTCTTAGAATCTGTGTTCACTATAGAATAATTTAAGGTAATACATGCTATGACCAGAGGGAATTTGTCAATGTAACAGTTTTGATCATTAAAGTAAAGCAATTATCTATTATACATTTAATAAGATTATAAGGGGTAACTTGTTAAAATTTAGTGAGATCCCCAGGTTTATTAATAACTTGAATCCTTGTATTGATTAAGGCTGTTCAGACTGGCCAGTTGATCAATTTCAACAGCTATTAAAGTTATTTTAGAACTTACGTTGTAGAGGTGCAAGAAAATGTCATCATTTTTTCTGTATTAATTCTTTTATTCAATTTAGTAAAATTTGGATATTCTATTGGGTGAAATTGAATTATGGACCACTAAGGTTTTTAAATTATCTTTTAGCTTCCTTCTTCTGTGCTCAGAATTTTTTTTTTTTTTTAGACGGAGTTTCGCTCTTGTTACCTAGGCTGGAGTGCAATGGCGCGATCTCGGCTCACTGCAACCTCCGCCTCCTGGCTTCAGGCAATTCTCCTGCCTCAGCCTCCTGAGTAGCTGGGATTACAGGCATGCACCACCATGCCCAGCACCAGGATGGTCTCGATCTCTTGACCTCGTGATCCACCCGCTTCGGCCTCCCCAAGTGCTGGGATTACAGGCTTGAGCCACCATGCTCAGAATTATTCACTACTTCTTCTTCCTCCTCTTCTTCTTCCTCCTCCTCCTCCTCCCCTCCTCCTCCTCCTCCCCTTCTCCTCCTCCTCCTCCCCTCCTCCTCCTCCTTCTTCTTTTCTTCTTTCTTCTTTCTTCTTTCTTCTTTCTTCTTTCTTCTTTCTTCTTTCTTCTTTCTTCTTTCTTCTTTCTTCTTCTTCTTCTTCTTCTTCTTCTTCTTCTTCTTCTTCTTCTTCTTCTTCTTCTTCCTTCTTCCTTCTTCCTTCTTCCTTCTTCCTTCTTCCTTCTTCTTCTTCTTTCTTCTCCTCCTTCCTCCTTCCTCCCTTCTCCTTCTCCTTCTCCTTCTTCTTCTCCTTCTTCTCCTTCTTCTTCTTCTTTCTTCTTCTTCTTTTCTCCCCCCGCCCCCCATCTTGTTCTATTATGTGGTTATTAGATACACTCTGGGATGGGGAAGTGTCTCTTGGTGCTGTTCATCTTTCCATATTTCTTCCTCCTGGGAGTTTCAAATTAGTATCACCAGGGCTGGGGGCCTCATTTTTGGTAGATTTAACCTTTTGATTCTGCCACGAGTGACATGAGTGCTCTTTCCTATAACCCTGAGGATCAGGATCTTCATTTTAAACAGAGGTAGCAGCAATCAGGCATTTTGTAGGGTCCAAAAGAGCCATGTAAATTTTAGGAATGGACCTCAACAATTCTAATCTGCAAAAAGTAACTGCTCTTCAAATTATGACTATATTTCCTCCACATGAGGAATCCCTGAGGAGCCCTAGGATAGCACAGCACAGCCTTTCCCTGTGCACTCTATAGGATGAGATACACTGCTTGATTGAGACACACAGTTAGTCATAGGGTAAGAGTCATTCCTCTAAGTCTAACAGCCAGGGTAGCTTATGCTGGAATTGAGACATGATTCATTCTAATATTCACAAATAGATCTGGGCTAAGACATATAACCCAGTGCCATTTTAAGGAGAGTCCCAATTGTATACTCCTGCTCCTACATGGCAACGTATTAGAAAAGTTTATGGTTGAGGTCAGTTATATCTATAAGAGAGGCTCAGTAAAATCAGGAAATGTAGCACAAGATAGCACAACTCAAACCCACACCAGCCATTAGGCAGCAGCTTACTGTACTTGCTTGCTACCATGCAGCAGAACTAGTTGGCAAGCCAAAGTAAGAGAAGAAGGACCCCAGTATTTGCTGCCATGGTGTAGACTATCCTATTTACAGAGCCAATTGTTGTGACCTCTCTGAAGAATCTGGTTGCCCAAACACCCCAAATTTAGCTTGATGACAACATTCATGATTCTACACATATACCAAGAAAGTATGAAAGACTTATTATTTATGTAATGAGGCTTTCTGGGAAGAGGAGGGCACATCTTCATACTGACCCAATAGTAGAGGTTGATTTGGAATTTGATTGTGGTTAGGCAGTGGGACTTGGCTGAATGCTTCCAGAAGTAGGCAAGGACCTATGCCACTTCAAAGGTGTGAGCAGCTGAACATCAAAAATGGAGTCAGACTTTGAATTTCAGCCCCAAATTAATTCATGTATTTTATGCAGTCACAGTTGAAAATCTATCAGGGATTCTGATAGATATTTAAAAGTGAACTATTTATATGACAAAACAAGGTATCTAAAATAGCCAATATTTAATTTTTTTGTTAAAGAATAAAATTGGAGGGCCGGGCGTGGTGGCTCACACCTGTAATCCCAGCACTTTGGGAGGCTGAGGCGGGTGGATCACGAGGTCAAGAGATCAAGACCATCCTGGTCAACATGGTGAAACCCTGTCTCTACTAAAAATACAAAAATTTAGCTGGGCACGGTGGTGCATGCCTGTAATCCCAGTTACTCAGGAGGCTGAGGCAGGAGAATTGCCTGAACCTGGGAGGCGGAGGTTGCAGTGAGCCGAGATCGTGCCATTGCACTCCAGCCTAGATAACAAGAGCAAAACTCCGTCTTGATAAAAATAATAATAATAATAAAATAAAATTGGAGGGCTTATGTTAGCTGATTTCAAGACTTAATAGGGAGTAATAAAGACAGTGTGGTATTGATGTAAGGCTAAGAATATAGACCAATTGGAAAAAACAGATTTTCTGGAAATGGACCCAAATGTGTGTGATTACTTACCATATGACCAAGAAGCCAATGTAATGCAATTAAAAATATATATCCTTTTCAACCCTTGGTACTGAAACATGTGAATGCATATATTGGGAAGACAAGAACCTAGACCCTCACCTAACATCATACAGAAACGTTAATTGAAGGTGGATTAGAGCCCTAATTGTAAATTATAAAATTTTTAAAATTATAAACAACAGCTTTTGAGAAATCTTTGTGACGTTGATTTAGGTAAAAGTTTCTTATACAGAGATTTAAAAGGTAAAAACTATAAACAAAAATACATAAATTTAATAATAATGAAAACATTTTCTTCAAATATATATTTAAGATATGAAAAGGCAAGTCACAGAAAATCTAATCTTTCCAAAACATGTGTCAAACAGAAAGCTTCTATCAAGAAAATATAAATTAAACCTACAAATTAATAATTAAGACAGACAATTCAATTAAAAGGAGACAAAATTTTGAAGGGATATTTCACAAAGAAGACATATAAATGACAAGCACATAAAATGCTCAGCATTACTAGTCATCACGCAATTTCAGAAACAAAAAAGACACAATAAGATGCCACTACATACCCACTAGAAAAGATACAATTAAAAGCACTGATGATATCAGTTTTGGTAAGAATGTGAAATAACTGAAACTCAGAGGATGCTAGTGGAAATGAGGTCACAGCCACTTTGGAAACAATATAGCAACATCTTTTTAAAATGGAATATACACTTATAGAAACCAGAAATCCTACTCCTTGTTATATTTCATAAGAAAAGTGAAAACATTTGTCCACCTAAGGACTACTATATAAATATTTACAACAGCATTATTTAAAATAATAAAAAGGGAGGAAAAAACCTGGAAACTATCCAACCACCCATTAACTAGCATATGGGTAAATCAATTGTGGCATATTGTTACTATGAAACATAGCTCAGCAGTAAAAGGGAAAATACTAATATTCACAACAGTATGACAGAATCTGAAAATGTTAAGTAAAAATCTCTCAAAAAGCTACATTCTGTGTGATTTATTCATATAAGCTCTTAGAAAAAATGCCTAGGAAGAGAGATGAGATGGCTGGTTGCCTGAGGCTGGAGACTGGGAGAGGAGATGTTCTACAAAGGATTATGAGAAAATTTAAGACAATGGAACCGTTTTCTATCTTTTTTGTATTGTGAGAGTTAAATGTCAGTACACAGTTATCAAAATTTCTCCAACTGCATACTGTAGTTAAATGGGTGAATACAACTTAATTTAAAATTTATTAAAGTCAGGTTTTAATTTTACTTTCATCAGTTTTTACTTTTGTGGTTCTAAGCAAGTTTATATATAACTTTCATTTTTCTTCTCTACAAAATGGAGAAAATAATAACTATTTTGCATGGTAGTTGTGATGATGAGTGTCATATACAAAGTGTTTAGAATTGTGGGGTCAGATAGTTTATTATATATTGAGAAAATGAGAGCGATTATTTTTATTAGTAGAAAAAAACATGTTGAGTCAGAGGAAAAAAAATTAGGTTGTTTGGCATATCATATTATTTGGTCATAAAATGCAAAATGTTTCCATATTTATGAATTAAATATGAATATTGTATAAATGCTCTTTAAAGTATAATTATTTTCAAAAGCCTAAGTTGTATGAGGAGATTTTCTAAACCAAGTACATTTAATGATTACCTACAAATATGTGGAATAATTAAATTCAAGGATGTGTTTGTTTGTTTTTATAAAGATATAACTAATGACTACACTACACAGAGAATAACAAGACAACAGGTCACAAAAATGGAGAGTTAACCTTGCATTGTATTCCATATAAGCACTGTCTTTTAGGTAGTGATAACAGGGTTTTTGTTTTTTGTTTCCTTCGTTCTAGGTGATGATGAGGTAGTCACATTGTTACATTATTTTATCTAGGATCTTGCAAGTCAGGTTTCAGAACAAAGTGACTGTGTCTGTATCATGGAAAGAATGTATCTTTGGCAAAGTGCATCTAAAGATAAACCATCAATATCCTTCAGAAAAGAGAAAAATAATTGTAGAGTCAAAATGATAGTGATAAAGTAAGTGACCAAAGGAAAGAGAGAATGAAGAGACAGGACATTATGCATTAAAGTAAACAGTAATATCATAAAATGTGCTAAATTACTTGGTCCATTATTAGCAGTATCTGTTTCCTTACTTGAAAATAAGTCATATAACAGCCATAGTAATATATGTGTTTTTACAACTGAATACTTAAATGGATCTTAATACTTGGTGTATGTTAGTCTTCATAATATTGTCTGAGAGTTAATGGGAAATCTCGAGGAAGTTTCCTATGATTATCCTTTGGGATGGAAGAAGTCTTTCTTGTTTGCGAAAATAGAGCAATAGTTAAATTTGAATATTAATATTACTAGCCTCCATGTACCTCTGCCACACATTGGGTAGGGATTTTCTTTTAACTGCTCTGTCTATTCATATAACGTGTTGTAGACAACTACTAAGTCATTTTGGCAATGCTTCCCCCACTCCCCCTCAGTGACTTCACCCTGCCTTTTTCTTTTTCATTCTGCTTTCTCATTACTCGTTTTCTATCTGGTCCAGTAATGTTGAGGGTTTTTCTCCTTGATTAAAAATAATTACAACTCCAACCTTTGTTATGCCTTTAAAAAAATATTATACTCTGGAATGGAGAGAAATAATGGGAATCATGGGTAAAGATGATTTATCTTTTAACAAAACTTTGTCCAATTTGGTGTTCGGCTAAATGAAATACCATCTAAATTTCCAAAATATATTATGCCACTTCCCTAGGACATAGAAGTGTCTTTGGTCACTGTTTGCTTGGAACAGTATGTTTTTTCTTTTCATCAGTCAAAATACGGTAATTTGGTGAAATTTGGTACTCAACAAACAAATGGCAATTATAAACAAAATGCTGTTTCTCAGCAGAGCAATGGAAAATTATCAAGTTTATAGTTGTCAAGAGTAAAATAAGGTTTGCTTGCTCATTCAGGTGTGTTAAGTATGAGACCTATGACATATATCTTATTATCAATCCCAGTTTATAGATATAACATATATGGCTCTTTTCTTTTTCCTGTTTCCCCCGCAATGTTAAATTGATCTTTTTAATATTTTCCAGTTTGATACATATTAAATGTATCTCATTGTTACTTTAATTTACATTTTCTCCTTATTGTATTTAGATATTTCTTTTTTATTACTCATTTGGTCTAACTCTTCTACAGACTGCCTATTCATATAGTCTATCAATTTTATCTTTTTAAATAAATTAATGCATTTATTATTGTAGTTTTTCAAATTTGCTTATTTATGTATTCTGACAACTTTCTCTTGCTTTTCAAATAAAGTAATGTTTCTTATTATTACAGTTCCAATTTTTAAGTTTTTTCAATCTTCAATCCTATCTCTATCTTATGTCATAGAGATATGTGTTCATCAAAAATATACATCTTCCAGAGCATCACTTACTATGATGACATTTATTGTGTGATTTATCTTCTCCCAGACTGTTATCCTATAGAACACGATGAGTTGTGCCTTTTGCAATTTCCTAGGCTAATGATGTTTAACTATGTTAACAACTGGGCTGAGCTTTAAGTACCAAATATAAAATCACCATGTACATAAACAGGTCCAAAGTAAAGATAAGCAACAGGATTACAAGAGGCTGTCAACAAAATCTGAGTTCTGGAGGACAAATATAGCATTTTTTAAAGTGAGTTAATGCATATGCATACAAGCATAAATACATTTCATACACATACACACACACGCAGGAGCATGTACATATAAGTATACATGTGTAAAACACCTAACAAAAATCATTTGTAGCACAAACTTGAATTTTTGGAATTAAAAGATGCCCTGTGATCTCCAAATATAACACCTTAAATTTTGAGTGCAATGACTTCATATTCTGAGCAATGATTACCAAACACAGACAATCCTGCCCAGAGGCCTGGGAGACTTATACATAGAAATGAAGTTTCATATCTCACAAAACTTAAGTATGCATATGGAGAAAGACAAAGGGAATAAAAATATTTTCTCATGCATTTCTTGGGAAATTGGGGGTACAGAAGAGAGAGAGTAAATTCTAAATGTCTGAAGTCTATGCATTGGTATCTTTAGAATTTCAGAACAACTTGATAATGTATTAATCAGAGTTCAATGAAATTAAAATCAAAGACACTGGAACCAGCCAGAAGATTTTTTTTTTTTGAGACTGAGTCTCATGCTGTTGCCCAGGTTGTAGTGCAGTGGGGCAGTCTTGGCTTACTGCAGCCTCCACCTCCCGATTCAAACAATTCTCGTGCCTCAGCCTCCTTAGTAGCTGGGATTGCAGGCGCGGGCCACGATGCGCAGCTAATTTTTGTATTTTTAATAGGGACGGGGTTGAACCCCTGACATCAAGTGATCCACTTGCCTCGGCCTCCCAGAGTGCTGGGGTTACAGGCGTGAGCCACCGTGTCTGGCAGCCAGATGATTTTGTACTTAAATCCCACTTAACTGAAAACAAGTAGATGATGTCAGCAATGATCAAAGAATCAAGAGCATATACTTATTGTTTCTAAAGAAGCACTATACGTTCTTTCCAGACATGATTACAGTTAAAATTCTCTTCAACTTTAGCAGTACCTGATGTGAAAGACTTAATTTTTGCCAACTGGAAAAGTTTGTAACACATCAGTGTTGCTAGATTTGAAATTTCTGATTAATAATTATGTTGAGTGCTGTATCATAAGCCTATTGGCCAATTGAATTCCATTCCTTGATGTGGGAAAGGCTTATGCTTAGGTATTTTCTTCATGTTACACTGGTTTGTCATGTCATTTCCTTGTTAAATTACAAAATTTCTCTACTCATTTGTTGCTTGTCTTTTTAATCTCATGATGTATGTACAAAGTTTTACAATTTATAGATGCTTTATCAATGCTTGCTTTTATGATGAGTGCTTTTTGTGTCTTATGTAAGCAATTTTCTACCCTAAAGTTTTGAAGGTATTTTCCTTTATGTTTTAAAAGTTCTGTAGTTGTCTTTCACATTTAATTTTTTAATAGATATAGAATTGCTTTTTGTATAATATAAAATAGTGGCCTTTAAAACTAGTTCCTTCCTTTCTCTTTTCCTTCTTTACTTTTCTCCCTTCCTTCTTCTTTCATTTTTCTTTCTTCTATTTCTCTATGATACCCACTCCTTATTTGCTGACGTATTTACCCTTCCTCCTCTGATGTGTGATGTCATCTCTGTCTTATATCATGAGGATACATGTGTATCAGTCAAGGTCCAATTGGTGGACAGATACTCATGGTAACATGAAGAGAGAAAGTTTAACATAAAGAACTAATTACATGGGATTAGAGAAATGTGGATTTGTCAGTAAGATATAAACTTGAGAAATACAGAAATGGCATGTGTAAGAGGGTGTTACTACCTATAGGGCTGAGATAGCGCATCCAAGGAAGATCCCAACCCCATTCCTCCACTAAAAGTCTGAGACTGGGCTGTATTGGAGAGGGTCTGCCTGTGGCTCATGGATGTGCCATGCCAGCAGGACTCCCTGGAAATTGTCCCTCTGGACTGCACATGCCTGTGGCCATGCATTCTGATTTGTGGTAGTGTAATATATCCATGCAGCTAGCATTTCATCTACTTAAAAATAAAGTTGTTTGCATAATGTAGCTTTGATTGTTTAGAATTACAATAATAAGCTCAATAGAGAAATTCATCTGCAATATGCTCCTAAGTAGTTGACCTAAAATGATAAACTTATGTACATGTATGAAGTTTTAAATAATATATACATACCAATTAATTTATATATAAAATGTATTCATATAAAGGTAATATAGATTAGTGATATGATGGGAAGTAACAGGTACACAGGAGCAGCAGGGTAAAATGCAGAACAATCAAGTAGATATGTATTAGTATCCTTTTTATTACACTTATTCTTTATGTTTTATCATATAAAACTAGTCATAGAAGCATTTTATACATAATACAACCTGGTGTATAACCCAGATTATCACTCATGAAAATTCACCAGCAAAATATATACCACCAGATGCACCTTCTAAGATGGTGGCGTCTGGGGCCAGTGGATTAATGGTGGACATGGGAGAAGTTGTCAAGTACTGGATGAATTTTGAAATAGTAGGGACAGAACTTCCTAAAGAAGATGGATGCATAATGTGAAAGCAAGAGGAATCTAGGATGACTCCCAGATTCTGGTGTGAAAAATTAGAAGGTTATAGTTACCTTTGACTGAGATAGAAAAGAAAAATAAAGTAGGCAATATAGGATGGGAGCAGGGATTGAGGAGCTGAGCTTTGCAAATTCTGTTTGAGGTGCTTACTACAAACTATGAAAGAGGCAATTGAATATGTGAACAGAAATCAGGGGAAGGATATTAGGTGAATAAATAAATTTGAGAGTCTTCAGAGAATAAATGTGAAAGTACATCATCCCTGCATTGTGGAAACATGTTTAGGACATTCTGTGAAATATTTTAATGTTTGGCTCTTGTATATTGCTAAATAATTTTTGTAAGGTTCTAGAGTTTTAATGATGAGTCAGGACAAGATTAATTTCTCTTATTATAGAGAGCATTTTAGGAACATCTAGGTACAGCAGTAAGGCTAGGCTTAAGAATTATAAAGAGGCATAGCATATTCCTAGTAATATTACAGATAAAAAGAGAAAAATTGTGCTAAAAGTGTATATGAATAGATTTTACGATAGCTTTAACAATACAGATCACTAATGCTCAGTGTGACATGAAAAAGCTATTTGCTTATATATAAGATTGATACTGTTTTAGAATGCTTTGACTATTGAGATCTTGTTTTAATCAAGAACAATAAAATGTTATGTATGTATGAATATTATATTACTTTCATTGAATTTAAATTTTTATTTGTTATATTCAATTTCATTGAATTAGTAAAATGTATTTCTAAGTAGCAGGCACTGGGCAAAACAATGACATTTATAGACACAAAATACTAAAAATAGAATATGCCTAACTGGATAGACAGTTAAAGCATTTAAAAAAGTATATTTTGTAATAGCTCATGCAAGGGAACTTTTATAAGAATTTGACAATAATTGCCTATGAAATACTCATACATTACTCCCTGCAAGTTTGGGAATCGAAGGGATTCTACTTATTTCTTCTTTGTCTAGATAATTTTTAAAATTGGGTTTTACCACTCCAGTTAGTCTCTTATTTTCCAGAGCTCATCTTGAATATATGCATAAAAATTCACTTATCATTTCCCGTCTTCAAAAAAAAGCAGTGTGTTTGGCTTGCCAGAAACATTTTTGTGTATGTGAATTACATTAGAAAATAATAGAGTTGAGGTTTTATGTGCTAATTGGATTGTAATTAGTTTGGTAAGAAAAGAAGTAGTAAATAAAGGTAGCTGTAGGACTTAGATTGTGTTAGGACATAGTTGCCAGTTTATTTGAATTTTATTTCGTATGTTTTGAGTGACAGCTGGAGGGTTTGGGAACAAGAGTGCAATGCCCATAAAGAAACATCTTGGGAAATTTAATCCAGTGCAAGTTATAAAATCAATGGGAATAGAAGGTATTTTCTAATCACACCAGTGTCTAGCTTTGCAATCTTTCTATGAGAAATTAAAATCCTTACCAACAATTGTTTATGTACTTCTAAACACTGGGCAATAGGCCACATGTTTAAAGAAATAAAGTAAAAGTTGTGTAAGTGTCTTATAATGTTAAAGGATTTGTAGTGTTATGAACCAATAGAAAGTAAATAAGAAAAGATAAATATGATAGTAAGAAGATGTTGGGCATCATGAGAGTGATTGGGCAATTAAAAAAGAGGAAGTGCTTACTAAAATTTGAAAAAGATTTGTGTAACTTTTGAAACTGCTTATGTAGAACAGATAACGACTTGATAGATGGGTTAAAAGTGCTGAGAATATTCGATATGGGAAAAAAGCATGCATAAAAGCCTATGTGAGACAACCAAGAAACCAATTTGTCTGCAGCGTAGTGTCACATAGAAAAGTAATAGTAAATAAGAATAAATGAGAGTAAGTGAGGGATTTTCATAGTGACGGTTTTTCTGGATCTCATTTTGTTTGTGTTGAGGAACCATTGAAGATTTTTGGAAGAAGGGTGCAATGCCTAAGAAACAGAATCTTAAGAAGTTTAGCGTAGTACACGTTATAGGGTCCACGAGGTAGTGGCTAGAAGTGAAAGATCTCAGGCATAAAGCCAAATGGAAGGGATTTAGCCTACATTCAAGATAAATGTTGAGAAAATGCAGAGAGGAAGACAAAATCAAGAGGAAAAATGAAAGCAAATTTAATATAATAAGTGAATAAATTTGGAGAGGAGCATATCAGAGATGAATTCTGGAATGTGATCTAGGTGAAATATCCACCACATCACAAGAAACTGACTCGCATACATTTTTGAGAATCATTTTGGAAATAGAAGCTTATTTCAGGCGTGCAGGGGAATATGAATTAGAAAATAGTACTCTTTCTAGTCATCCAAGTGGGTTAGTGTGCTTGTGGTGTTCTGTGAACTTCATGGAAAAACCGACATGATAACACCTCAACTTCTACAATATAACTTAAAATTCTTTTGGTTTTAGACAGTTTTAACATGAAGTTAATGAAGCTTAATCTTCACTGTTTCTCAGTTAAACTGTCCCTTTAATGAGCTCTGCACAAACTTTTGAGTTTACAAATTCACGTATTCAAATATATTTTATACATTGGTTTACACATCTACATATTCTCCTAAAGATCCCTACAGGTTGTATCAGTTTTAGACCCACAAAAACCTGCAGTTTTACAGCACAAGTGATAGGAATTAATCCCGAATATATTGTTTTCTATTTTGTCAAAAGTATCAAGGGACAGAAAAAGTGGTTGTAGAATTAAGGACTTCTGCATCCTGTCTAGTACAGATGATTAACAGAAGGATTTAAGTGTGGAAGTTCAGTGACTGGGTTTGGTGGTGCATTAGTTTTGATTTTGATTGATTTTGGCATGGAGAATGTAAGAAGATAGCCTCCATAAGGCAAAGGATAATGCCCAACAGAAACACAAGAAAGGCCAGAAGAGCTCATCTATGTACTGCTGTGCTTGGCTTGTGTTCAGAAATATCTATGTAAGTGATTGGTCACTCAAACATATTCTGATTTGAAAGAGACATCCCAATAAAGACAGGCACTAGGTTAGCACATGATCTTAAACAAAATCTTATAAAACTTGATTACTTTTGCTCATTAAAATTTTTCATTTGAATTTGAAACTTGAACTCTGGAACCTCTGGGGATTTGGTTATCCCAGCAGAGTATATTGAGAATCCTGGTTAAAGGGCGATCTCTGATATTCTCAAGAGATAGTCTTCAGGGGGAGCAGTATTTCCTTCTATTAAAAAAAGAATCCAATCCCATTACTGGGTATATATCCAAAGGATTATAAATTGTTCTATTATAAGGACACATGCACAAAAATGTTCATTGCAGCACTGTTTACAATAGCAAAGACCTGGAACCAAACCAAATGCCTATTGATGTTAGACTGGACAAGGAAAATGTGGCTTATAGCTCCTGTATACCGTGGAATAATATGCAGCCATAAAAATGATGAGTTTGTGTTGTTTGTAGGGACATGGATGAATCTGGAAACCATCATTCTCAGCAAAGTAACACAAGAACAGAAAATCAAACACTGCATGTTCTCACTCATAGGCGGGTGTTGAACAATGAGAACGCATGAACACAGGAAGGGACCATCACACACATTGGGGTCTGTTGAGAGGGTTAGGGTAGGTACAGCAGGGGGTGGGGAGATTGGGGAGGGATAACATGGGGAGAAATGCCAGATATAGGTGATGGGGGGTTGGAGGCAGCAAACCACATTGCCATGTATGTACTTATGCAATAGGTATGACCTGCATGTGTACCCCAGAAGCTAAAGTACAATAATAAAAAAAAAGAATCCTTCCATCTGTGCTCATCAGCCTATACCCTTCCATTCCCAAGAGGATATTATCAATGTTGGTGCTCTCTCCAATGTGTTTAACTTTTTTCTTGCAGGTGGTTTCTTTCTTTTTTTTTGAGACGGAGTTTCGCTCGTTACCCAGGCTGGAGTGCAATGGCGCAATCTCGGCTCACCACAACCTCCACCTCCTGGGTTCAGGCAATTCTCCTGCCTCAGCCTCCCAAGTAGCTGGGATTACAGGCATGTACCACCATGCCCAGCTAATTTTTTGTATTTTTAGTAGAGACGGGGTTTTACCATGTTGACCTGGGATTACAGGCTTGAGCCACCGCGCCCGGCCGCTGGTGGTTTCTTAATAAAGCATTTAAGGATCCCAACATCTTTCCTACATATAAACAAATTACCTCTATTATCTGCTTGTTCCCATGACTACTTTTTCATCTATCACCTCTCTCCTTCACTAAATGCTTCCTCATTTTTATGTGAGAACCTCACAGAAAGCGTCAGTAGTTGCCACCTGTTTCTGCACCTCTTACTCCTGTATTCCTGTGAACCGCCTTCACACCTAAGCCATGACCACTCCATTGGGATCACACGGACCAGTGCCATTGATGACCTCATTATTTAATCCAATAGAGTCCTTCCAGGGCTCTTTTTTATGTCCGCATTGTTTGACAACATTGACAATATTTTTTTCTTAAATACTATTTATTCTACTGGCTTTCATTGATTTCACCCAGTTCCTTCTCTTCTGGTTCATTCTTTACAGTGTTTGGTAGGTCATTCACTCTCTATCGACTTTTGTAAGTTGTGGTCTTCAACACTATTTTCATTTCAATGTTCTTCTTGCTTTCCATATATATTCGAAGTGGGCAAGGATATTCAATGCCGTGGATTTTATTATAAAACTGGAAATGGCTACCTTTGCCACTTGTTACCCTGTGTATTGACTTCACATGAGCTTGGTCTTTTCTTGTCCTTCATCCCAAATCCATTTATTATCTGCTTGTTCACTAAGGTTTTTAAAATGTATTTCCAAAACATTTTACCAGGGGTTGTCTTTCCTTTCCTACACCATCACTTCATTATCATCACCACTGTAAAATAAATGCCTGTCACCTCTCCTAGCCTTTCCTGATTTATCTTTTTAATCTCCCCTCTATGTTGTAGCCATGTTTTTAAGCCTAAATGTAATACCTTACTCCTATCCTTAAAAAGCTTTTACATGTGTCCCCGCCACTTACCGAACATATCTTTAGTGTAACCCAGCAGGTAATACCCTTCACAATTTAATTTTAACCTAAAATCCCTAAAAACCTAAGGCATATTTGTGTGTTTGTGTATGTGTAAAAACACAAATATAATACCCTCAACACCCATGGCCATTAATGCAAATTTATTAATGTTAAGAATACTGATAGGATAGATTGGTAGAATCGTAAAAGTTTATAATCATGGACCATTAGACCCAATATAATCCAGACAAAAATTAATGCTCGGAGAACTAGCCAGAGTTTTTTTAAGTGTGTAAAACTTGTTATTGATGGAACAGGAACAAAAGCCATAGTCGAACACATTTGGAGCCGTTAGTCTCCTTTTCGGCAATGCAAATACATCCTACAAATATACAAAATTAGGGCATCAATACATTGGTAAACAGAAGCTACCAACTGGCTATATTAATCCAATTGTTGCTTGGTAATTGTCAACCTCATGTTTTGTACATCTGGCTACCATCCAAATTCTTTTTTTCTTTTTTTTTAATGGGATGAAGCTACAACAGAGGCAGGCAGGGGAAAGAAGGGGATTAGGAGACAAAGAGAGTCAGTGAAGAGTAGAGCAGCTAAATTACAGAGCTCTGATGAAAGAAATGGGTGAGAAAGAAATAGACGTTTTCCAGTGTGCTGTGCTGTGAACTCCGTGTTTTGTGTTCCCACAAACACTTGATTGAAAGCTGTTAAAAGTTAAATTTGTTTCTTCTGGTTAAATCATATAACTATGCTGAGAGGGTTTTAAGATGAAAACAAAAAAGCTGTTTTAAACTTTTGTTTTTCATGTTTTTATAAAATTTTCAGGTTCCCCTAACTGCATTTCTAGTGTTGGATCTTAAATAAAGCCACCCCATTAGACTCCACATCATCCTATCTAGACTCAATAAATCTGATATTTCGATCTGAAGCTGCCTGATTCCGGTGTCTTTTTCTTTTCTCTTTTTAGAAAGAAAGAAAGAGAAAGAGAAAGGGGGAGGGAGAACAGGAGTCTTGCTCTATTGCCCAGGCTGGAATCTAAAAATTGGTATTAAAAACCTCTTTTATGCCGATAATTGTGCTTAACAGCAGAGACAGTAAGGAATAAGGGAAGAAAATAACAAACAAAGAGCCAACCAATTTTTCATTTAAGTCTGTGAAATGCTATTCAAACGCTGAAGAGTGATTTATTTCCAATTATGTGGTCACTTTCAAAATAGGCGTAATGTGATACTGAGAAAAATGTATATTCTGTGAATTCTATAAATATTCACTGAGTTTACTTGTTCCAGGTCTGAGTTCAAATCACAGATGTCCCTGTTAATTTTCTATCTCATTGATCCGTCAAATATTAACAATATGGTGTCAAAGACTCCCACTATTATTGTGCGGGAGTCCAAGTCTCTTTATAATTCATTAAGAACTTAGCTTATGTATCTGGGTGTTCCTATATTGGGTGCATATGTATTTACGATCATTGACTCCTGTTGTTGTATTGATCCTCTTACCATTATGTAATGTCCTCCTTTGTTTCTTTTAGTCTTTGTTACTATTAAAATCTATTTTGTCAGAGTTGAAAGTTACAACTCCTGTTTTTTTTTTCTCTCTCTCTCTATTTGATTGGTAAGTCTTCTACCAACCCTTTGTTTTGAGACTTTGTATGTCCTTGCTTATGAGATGGATCTGGATACAGTGTACCAATGGGTTTTGACTTTTTATTCAATTTGCCTGTCTGTGTCTTTGATTGGGGCAGTTAATCCATTTAAATTGAAGATTAATACTGATATTTGTGAGTTTAATATTGTCGTTTAATGCTAGCTGGCTATTTTGCCCATTTGTTGATATAGATTCTTCATTATGGAGATACTCTTTACCTTTTGGTAAGTTTTTGGGATGACTGATACTGGTTGTTCCTTTCTGTGTATAGTGTTTCTTTCAGAAGCTCCTGTAAAGTAGGCCTGGTGGTGACGAAATTTCTGAGTGCTTGCTTGCTCATGAAAAATTTTATTTTTCCTTCATTTATGAAGCTTAGTTTGGCTGGATGTGAGATTCTGGGTTGAAAATTCTTTTCTTTGAGGGTATTGAAAATTGATCCCCACTCTCTTCTAGTTTGTAGGGTTTCTGCTGAGAGATCTGCTGTGAGTCTGATAGGCTTCCCTTTATCTAACCTGACTTTTCTCTCTAGCTGCCCTTGGAATTTTCTCCTTTATTTCAACCCTGGTGAATCTAATGATTATGTGTCTTGAGGTTGCTCTTCTTGAGGAATATCTTCGTGGTGTTCTCTGTATTACCTGGAGTTTAGTATTGTCCCACCTTACTAGGTTAGGAAAGTTTTCCTGAATAATATCCTGAAGAATATTTTCCAGCTTGGATTCATTCTCTACATGACACTCAGGTACACCTATCAAATGTAAATTAGGTCTTTTCACATAGTCCCATATTTCTTGGAGACTGCTCATTCCTTTTTACTCTTTCTTCTCTAATCTTTTCTTGTTTCATTTCATTAAGTTGGTCTGTGACCCATGATATCCTTTCTTCTGCTTGATCAATTCGACTGTTGGAACCTGTGCATACTTCATGGCGTTCTTGTATTCTTCAGTTCCATTAATTCACTTATATTCTGCTCGAAATTGTCTATTCTCATTAGGATTTC
Organism: Leontopithecus rosalia; assembly: GCA_028533165.1. Lineage (NCBI taxonomy): Eukaryota > Metazoa > Chordata > Mammalia > Primates > Cebidae > Leontopithecus > Leontopithecus rosalia. The sequence goes on along the minus strand of CM052658.1, from coordinate 11,929,878 downwards.
GTCAAACTTTTTTTCAAGGTTCTCAGTTTCTTTGCATTGGGCTAGAACATGTTCTTTTAACTCACAGAAGTTTCTTATTATCCACCTTCTGAAGCCTAATTCTGTTAATGGAATGCACTTGTCCTCTATTGGGCCTGTTCCCTTGTTGATGCGGAACTGTGATCCCCTGTAGAGGGAGAGGCATTCTGATTTTGGGTATTCTCAGCCTTTTTACGCTGGTTTCTTCCCATCATTGTAAATTTATCCACCTGTCGTCTTTGTAATTACCGACTTTCAAATTAGGTTTCTGAGTGGACGTCCAACTTGTTGATTCCCAGCACCGGAATCTGAGCAACCCACTGTGCTGGCTAGAACAGGGGCATTAAGATCGTGATGCTTTTCTGCCCAGGAATCTCAGGTCTGGCTTCCTTCTTGAGTCCCTTTTTCAATCAGCTGAATGGGCGACTCTGCCTTTCTGGAGCTCCAAACGTCAACCAAAAGGGGACCCAGTCCCATTTACTCTGCACCAAGAACCTCTGCGCCAGCCACAAGAGTCACACTGGTGACCCATGAGGCTCCTCCGCTGGGAATCTCCTGGTCCGTGAGCAACAAAACTTCATCTGAAATTGTGGCGTCCCCTCGTTCTCTGTACTTTCACTGGGAGCTACAATCCTGAGCTGCTAGTAATCAGCCATCTTGGATCTCTCTCCACATAATCTACCATCCAAATTTCAAATCTCTGTAAAAATCTTCACAGGTAGCTTACCAACTTTTTGTTATTTGACTTTTAATGAAAATTAAGCTGTTGTATGATTGTTATTTGATACTGAGGTAGTACATATTTATCAACATTAACTTCTTAAAGACCAGTGCTAGGGAAGTTCATGCTAATTATTAAACATTTTAATATTAAGAATTATAGTGAGAAAAAAGAGAACTATTGTTTCTTCTCATCATTCTCTTCTAGCAAATGACCTTCTGTCTTCAAGATAGAATCATCATAATTTTCACATATTTTCAAAATAGGTTTACTTTTGTTCCATTTATTAATAGTTAAGGAGTATTTGGTTGTGTTGACATGGAAAACCAAAACTTGGTTAAGTCTGTTAGACATAAGAAACATTAGAGATTTGTTTTCATCATTCATTTTTGTAATAACAGGAAGAAGTATAACTAAAAGATTTGTTATAACTTTGTCAATGACTTCTTATGGTAATCAAGTTTAGAGGGGGATATCTCCTTATTTCCTTGGCATGAGCAGTGGCATATGGTTGATACAATTTCCTACTCTTGTTTGAAACAATGGAATACCATTTTTAAAGTTACCCATGAAGTAGGCTGGAGGGACACATCCTGTCATCAGAATTTAAATGATTTAAAAAAATAGTGTTAGTAAGCCACACAGTTTCTTTTAAAACATTTCACAAAAAGTAATTGAATTTTTCTTTCCCTACTTGCTTATTAAGGAGTTGATAGATGTCAGAATTGCTGTGCTTTGAATACTGCCATATACTGTGAAATTTGGTTAACAAAGCTTTGATTGTTAGAGGGTTCATTCTTTTGAAACAGTTAAAACTGATGGTCATAGTCCTCGAAGTGTTGTTTTCCTTGCATGGATTATGTATTTTGGAACTCATTGCTTTTTAATTTGGAATTTGAAATTAACTCATATCATAGCCATTATTATGGGAAATGACCACCTGCCACCCCCATATGTTGGCTTTAATTATGAATATTTTCTCTATTCTATATAAGATCAAAAAAGGAGGACCAACATTTTATGAAACATCTTTAAGCAAATATCTTATTATGAGGAGCTTCATAGCAAATAAATAAATGACTTGTGAAAAGAATAATGTTAGAGGCATAGCAGATGGTTCATAGTAAGAGATTTGTTAAGTGAGTTACAGGAAGCTGTGAGAACACAAAGGCATAAGAGTGATACATTCGACTTTGGGGTCTTGGGGGAAATAATAGGAGGGGGAGGGATTAAAGACTACACATTGGGTACAGTGTTCACTGCTCAGGTTATGAGTGCACCAAAATCTCAGAAATCACTAAAGAGCTTATTCACGTAACAAAAAAACCCCACTTTAAAAGTCTTTCACAACTCATAGTGTTTTATAATAATTTTTAAAGATCCCACTCATAGCACAGTAGCCTTAGGATGCATTTTCATTCGTATTTGCTTGGTTTGATAGTAGTTCTTTTCCCCCCCGCCTCCTCCCTCTACATTTTTCTTCCTTTCTTCCATCCTTCTTGCTTTGCATGTTACATCAAGCAACAATCAGCATTAAATAAAAATTAACTTTAGATAAAATTTCAAAGAAAAATTTTATAATCCCCGTCTGACCCATGGTTCCTTATTAGCATCTCTCACTTTCCTTTTGACTTACTCTACAGCAAGCATTGGCATGTTCTTTTTACATTCCAGATACTTTATAGTTGCTGGAACTACACATCATAATAGAACATGGTCCTTTCATTCAATGGCCTCTCAGTGAAAGGCTAGGAACAGACCTGCCAATATAAGGTAAGTGTCAAAATAGGGGCACAAAGAAGCAATACAGTGACTACTCTAGTGTGAAGAACTTTCTTGCAGGCAGGTAAATTTACTGGAAATAACAGTAAATAATTTTGATGTTGATAAACTATGGGTAACATCATGAAAGACACGAATTTTTATGAAGAGTCATCCTTGTGGAGATGGTGGGGGGGTGGTGATTAAATAAATGTGAATTTCCTAAGGTTGACACTTGTTATCCTGTGTAACTAATCTCTGTCTCATTTGTAGGAAATCACTGTCAGTGTTCTCAACCTATCTGTTAGCTGAGAAGCCTTTCTTAATCTGCCATAGTGTATTTTTATTTGCAATATCTCTCTTAGAAAACTAAAAGTTTCCTTATACAAGAAAAAGAGTTTCTGGGTTGTAGAAAACAACATTTTGAAAACTTACTAAAGGATAAGTATTTTGTTTATGAAATTTTATCAAATCCTTTCTACCAAATTATTAATATTAGGGAGATTTGTTACGAATGAATGAACTGAAAGGTAGGTCAAGTAAGTCACATATCAAGTAAGAGATTATTCAGAATTTGAAATTAAATTGTATACTCAGCTTCCCTAGAATGAGGAAGATAGTGGAGTACAATCTTTGACTCTTTGCTTTCTTTGTTCTTCATTTGTATTAGAATTCAACTGAACCTCCTAGTTACTATGTTTATTTATGCTATTCTCCCATCTCTGTCACTCAAATTCTAACCAATACTTCCAGACTCAGATCTAATGCATTTTCTCTATGAAATCTTTTCTGATTACATATAACAAAATATTATTCCTCCTCTGAGTTTCTCAATGATTTGCCTAATTTGCCTAGTAACATTGATCAGGTTTCTGATTAAATGGATACCTCCGTGAATTCTAATCTCACAAATTAAAAAAGATAAAAAACCCCACTAAATTTCTATCTGCCTTTCATCAGTGTCTCCTGTGTACACCAAGCATAGCATTCCTTCCTTCAAAGTGCTACAGAAACCTAATAATATAAAGACGTGGCTTTTCTCTCCACAAAATGAGACAGGCCTGGCTCCTTTACCACAGACCCTGCTAAAAAATATCACTTTACAGCAAGTATTTCTGAAAACACCCAATCATAGCAATGATCTTTGATGCTGTTTCTAACACTAGTATAGACATCTCCACTTATTATATTTCAGCTTGACAAACATATATATATCCCAGTCCCCAAAACTACAATATTATCCTACCTGTATTAATAAGTATATCCTTCCACACCCGAGATTTTACTTGTCTGAATCTGTTTCCATATTACAAACTAATATGGAGTAGAAAATTGCAGAATTTCTATTGTTGACTATCTAGTCTAAACAGCTTCAACCTATTAAGCAACATTCTACATTTATAGTGAAAAATAAATATCACATAATGGAATCATAGAGTACCTAGCCTTTTGTGTTTTGACGTTTTTTACATCGTTTAATGTTTTTTAAGATTTATCCATGTATTTGCTCCTTTTTATTGCTGAATATTATATAATGAATATTACATTTTTGAAATTTATTCAGTGTCTGAAGGATATTTGTAGATATTATTTCTAGTTTTTCCAATTACAAACATAATTGCTGTAACATTTGTACCCAGATCATTGCATGGATGCACACTTGTGGGGATTCAATCAGGCTGGTGGAAGAAATTTTAGTTATAGAGAATATACACAAACTCTTTTGGAAGGCCTATGGGTTTTTATTATAGTTCTTGGTTGAAGGCAGCCTTGTCCCCTTAATTAAATAAATTAGAGTAGAAACTAAGAAATGTGGAGAGTTTTTCTAACTAACTTGTTTACTCTTACGGTCCTAAGACTAACCTTTTTCTAAAGCAGGTGCTTGAGTTCCTCCTACTCTGGGAGTCCGCAAAAGTTTATTACCCATAAATTGTCTTTGCTTTAGGCCTCTGAAACTGCCCTTTAATCTTCACCCTCTAGTGGTGTTGACTCAAAGCCTTTGTCATTTAATATGTGCTAAATAAAGGCCAGGAAGGTCAGAGAATTGGGGCTGGCAGTGGGTATCTCTTTATAGCCTTCTCCTTGAATGTCTGTCAGTGGTCACACCCCAGCCTGCTCATTCACTGTATTCTGTGTGTAAGTGAATTTATTCATCTGTTGTAGAGTCAGGGTCTGCAGGACAGACTCCTGCATGTGGTGACTCCAACACACAGAGTCTTTGGAATAAATTTCTAGGAATTAATTAGCTGTGGTAGTATGTATGGTAGCATATGGTAGAATATATTTCTATAAGAAACTGGTACTTTCCTTTTCAATGTGACCATACCATTTTGAATTTCAATCAGTGATCTATGAAAGTTTCAGTTGCTCTATGCATTTGTGAGCACATGATACTGTCAATCCTTTTAGCTATTATAGTCTGTGTAAAGTACAATCTTACTGTTGTTTCAATTTGTGTTACTATAGTGATTAATGATGTTAAGCATTTTTCATGTGTTTGTCATTTATATGCTTTTATTCGTAAAGTGTCTGTTAAATATTTTTAACCATTGTTTACGTTGGTCTGTTTCTTTTATTAAATTTTAAAGGTTATCTATATTTTGGATACAGGTACTTTATAAGAAATACCATTTATAAATGTGTCCTCCTAGTTCAAACCTTTTATTTTTACTATTTAATTATAAATTTTTGTGAGTACAGTGTAGAGATATATATATTCCTAATCCCAGATTAATACTTCCAACATATGGGTCATCTCTGGCTCTAGTTCTGTGAACTCCTTCATCTCTTGACTGTAGTCATCAGACCCAGAACTATGGTTGTGTGGCCCTTTTCTCAATTTTTTGTTTCATGATTTTTAATACATAATTTTTATATAATGTCTCTAGACATTGCATGCAGAATAATAATGGAGGCTGACACATAATGTTTTTTTCCTGGGAATGGATACTCCTTTTCTCTCAGGCTGTTAGCATGGTTGTTTGATCCAATATAGACACTTCATTTGGCTGGTTTGGGGTTTTGTTGTTGCTAAAGTTATTTTCAATGCCCCATAGTTTTCAAATTTCTCTAGCATTAGACAGTTACTACTATGTGTTCAGTGTGAGGGTGGCAGTACACTTTTCTCAGTGTTTCTGCACCAGCGTCAGTGTTTCTGCACCAGCGTCAGTGTTTGACAGGCATTGCCTATCTGTGACACAGATGGATTCTTTCTTCCTCCTGCCTCCCTTAGGAATATACTTTGACCCTACATATCTTAGCACAAGGGTTGAACTTTTTTAATTGAGTATTTCTGCTCCAGCCCCAATATAAGTCTCTATGTGCCTATGCATCTAAATATGGCAAAGGGATGGGCTTTTTAAAATAGGTTTCCTTTTGTCCTTCTGCTAAATAGTCAGCAATCTTGTTCTGGAGTTAGAGCCCTGCTTCTTTTTCAGCTCTAGCAGATATGTTGGGCTATTGTAAGATACTGAATTGAAACAAGTTTTTGTTCCTCTCCCAGTGGCAGATGGCTTTTTCTTTTACCCTTCTCTCAGATCCAACAGAACTTTTCCTTGAATTATGGGGTAGATGAGCATGCTTCCCTTCCTGTTGCTTTTACTTTTTAATCCAGTAGCACTGTGCCTTTGATTGCTTCTGGGAAGATACAGCTTTTGTGCTTTTCTCCCAGGGACTGAAGACTTTTACTTCATAGGAAGCAAATTTGGGCAAGATTTTGTGTCTCTACACCACTGAGGAAGGCTTTTCCATGTCTCTTGTGCTGTACTCAATCTCTTCTGTAAGCACCCTTGGAAGCCCAGGGAAAAGATCTTGTGCTTGGACCCCTTCTTGTGTCTGGAGCTTCCAGAGATTCTGAACAGTCACAATAGTTCATACTATTGGTGTGAACAAAATTGATACCTGTGTGTATATGCATAGAATATCTCTGGAAGAGTACAGAGAAAATAAGTAAGAATCATTGACTCTCGGCAGGGAAATCTGATGGATACAGAGGTTGGAAGGATTACTTTTCACATCGCCTATTTTATTGTTTAAATATTTTACCATGTACAGTTTTACTTAGCAAAAATTAACTAAAGACAATAGTACAAGCAATTCAGTGTTTGAATTTATTAATGTATGTATGTTATTTCCATAAAGGCAATAGAAAGTGCTGGGCATATGCATTTTTTACATTTTATTTTATTTTTTAGTTTTACTTTCGAGACAGTATCCTGCTTTGTCACCTAGGCTGGAGAGCAGTGGTGCAATCAGGGCTCACTTCAATCTTGACCTCCTGGGATTAAGCAATCCTCCTGCCTTAGCCTTTTGAGTAGCTAGAACCATAGGTGCATGCCATCACACCCAGCTTTGGATGTGTGTAGAAAGTCATGTTCTGAAACATCTCTGAGACAGATATCTTATGTTATAACTTCTGTCTCATACAGGTAGTTCTTAACTTCACAAAATAACATAACCTGGAGACCTTTTAAAAATGATCAAGTAGGACCTGCACTCGGATATTTTTATTGTATTAGAATTGTATAGAGACTATCTCTTAATTTTCTCTTTTATTCAGTATTCTGTTTTATTTCCCCTTTCATGAGGCAAAGTACAGAAAAAAATTAAAATATTAACGATTAATGCATATTTTAATAATACAATTAAATAATATAAACAAGTATATGTATATATGTAATATCAGATCAAGAAACTCAAGAGAATCCTATAATATTACTTATTGCCTTAATAATATGTATAAATAAATTAATAAAAGTTTTGTTTTGTATTTTACTTATTTTTAAAAATATCTGCATCTACATTAAATTTTCATTGCTGTACTGTATTCCATTGCATGAGCATAGCATAGAACGTATATCTTTTCTACTCTTAATGGATATCTGTATCATATCTTGTTTGGGGTTATTACAGACAGTGCTCTCATAAACTATCATTTATATATATATATATATATATATACACATATTTTTAGTTTTTAAAATTTTTGTGGATACATAGTAGGTGTCTATATTTATGGTATACATGAGATGTTTTGACAGAGGCATGCGATGTGAAATAAGTACATCATGGAAAATGGGGTCTCTATTCCCTCAAGCATTTATCATTTGACTTACAATCAAGTTATATTCTTTATATTATTTAAAAATATACAATTAAGTTTTTATTGATTATAGTCACTCTATGGTGCTATCAAATAGTAGCCCTTATTCATTCTTTCTAATTTTTTTTGTATCTGTTAACCATCCTCACCTCTCAACCAACCCTCCCACCCTTCCTAGCGTCTGGTAACTATCCTACTCTTTCTGTCCATGAGTTAATTTGATTTTCTCTAGAGTATGGATCAATGAGTGGATTTGTTAAGTCAAAGGTAGGCATATCTAGAATTTTACTATATTAGATCATACTTTTTTTCAAACTGGCGATTTCCAGGTACACTTCTACCAGCAACATGTGGTGATAAACATTGATCCATGTATTTGCCTGTCCTTGACTCTATCAGATTATTTTTGAAAAAAACGTGGTCACATGGTAGATGTGTAATGATATATAAAAGTCTACTAATGTGCAAAGTTTGATATAAAGCAATTACTAATTGCCTCCTATCCTCTAACCTGGTAATTTCAACAGATTCACCCCAATGAGTTCATCAATTTCCCAATAACGCCATGCAATATATTACATGATGAATATTGGTTCCCACTCATAAAATTATGGAAAAATATCATTTAAATGTGCATTTCCATGACTACTAACAGACTCCATGCTATATGTTTATAAGCTTCTTGGATTTTTTGGTGTACAATGTATATTCATGTTTGCTTTTTGTCCATTTTTCTTTTCAGATTTCTATTTTTCACCTTTTGATATGTAGGAGTTCTTTATATATTCTCCATATCGACCTTGTTTTGGTTATATTATTGTGTATACATTCTCCAAATTTGGGACTTGCATTTTTACTTGTTGGATGTCTTCTGATGAGTAGCTGTTCTTAATTTTAATTAGATGTATGTAATAATGTGTTTTATTGATATTATTTTGTGTCTTGGTCAAGAAATCATTCCCTACCCCAAGATCATGAACATACTCTCCTATGTTTTCTACCTGGAGTTTTATGAATTGCTTAAAAGCTTTACATGCAACTGTGCTCAAACTCTGACCAATTTCACTGAACTCTCAAAATGTTTCCAATTGTCATCCCAGCTTTCAAATCTGTGTGAAGATTCTTTCACAATCAACTTCTCAAGGATTTTCTTTCCTTTTTTCTTTTTCCTTTTTCTACCTTACTTCACTCAGCATCAGAGTCTACTGTCTATAGAATTGGAAAAGTTTTGCTTCTGATTCATCCTTACTCTGAGAGTAGATCCCTTTGGAGAGCAAGCTCAAAATGAACACATTCTCCTAAAAGTTACTCCTAAAGAGGAAAGATTTAGCCTTGCCTTCTGTATATCCTTCTGCTATGTATATTTACAGATAAAATGTGTTGTTATTAACTATAGTCACCACGTTGTAAAATAGATCTTCCAAATTTATTCCTTCTATCTGTCTGAAATTTGAATCCTTTGACTATGATCTTCTCCCCAACAGCCCCTACAGCTCCCATCAGTCCTTGGAAAATATCATACTCTCTACTTCTGTGAGTTCAACTTTTTTATATTCCATGTGTAATTGTATCATGCCATATTTGTCTTTCTCTGCCTGACTTATTTCACTGCACATCATGTTCTCCAGGCTCATCTATATTGCTACAAATTGCAAGATTTTTGGCAACATTTAAAAAAATTTCTTTAAGGCTGAATAGTATTCCATTGTGTATATGTGCCACTTTTGTTTTCTGAAGGCCAGCTCCTTTGTGCAGGTCTGGAGCCTGGGACTGCAAAGCCCTTTCTTCAGCCTGAGTCTGTGGGGTCTGGCTTGGTGCTGGAACGAGCCAGAAGTCAGAGCATGCTGGGTCCAGCTCTCCACTGCGGTCAGTCCAGAGCCTAGGGACACTGGAGTTGGCCTGGAGTTGGGGTGGACACAGAGACTGAGTATGCAGGGCAGGCCTGGTTGCTGAGACTTCAAGGTCCAACCTGTCATTGGGATAGCCCTGAAGGAGTGGTCTCCAGGTACCTGCCTGAAGCCTGAGGCCATGGGGGCCTGCCCAGCATTGAGTTTTGCTGGGGTGGGCAGATGTTGTGTTCTAAGGCAAAGTCCAGGGTTCACTTCTCTCTCCTTTCCCCACACGATGGGTATCCTTCTCCATGCTGTGCATTTAGGGTTGAGAGCAGGGGTAAAACAGGTAATGTAATATTGCTCCTCCTACCCTCTTTGATGCATCTTTTTTTCTTTGTTTGTTTCTTTGCTATAGTCAAGTGCTGTAGTCTCTTACCTGGTGTCCTTAGCTCTTGTGAAATTATTTTATAATTATTCAGAAAGATGAGTGCTGGCAAGTCCCATTCCACCATCGTGCAGACATGAGTTTCTTCAATCAAGTAATTTTATGTTTCTGCACAATTCAGTACCTTAATCTAAAAGCCAATTTTATATATTAAAAAGGATGATAAATAAAATCAGTTGCTTATATTTTTAAATTCTCTCACATTAATAAATATTTTACTGGATAGCTGCCTTTTACTTTTGCTTTCAATTTCAATGTATTTCTCATTGTTTATCCTCTTGTTAAAAGCCGTAGCTGCTAAAAGACTGCATAAATTGCTATTTTCTTGCTTTTCTAGTGTCTTCCCCTTCAATTACATGGTAAAACTTAATTATCTCTGATGAAACTAATGTAGGCAGGAAAGAAGCAAGATACTTGATAAAGCTCCTCTATATAGTTTATTAAACCTAAACCCAAGGCTCATTATTAATTTTGATTGGAATACTGAAATACAATATGTTGGAAAGCATAGATTCAGTTGCAATATGTGCACTCACAAGGGGAAGACAAGCCCAGGGTATGCTGCAAGGAATAACAGCTACAATAAATGGTTCCTTCTGTATATGTTTAAGCTGATTTGCAAAATCAGAATCTTTAAATTCAACACTCTCAGAGTTTGTGCCATTGATTTACAGGTTATTTAAGCATTCAGACCCAATTACACATCTCTTAAATTATTCTCTGTATTACTACATGCTCTTTTGAAAACAAGTAAACATTATTTTGAAATCTGATTGTCCAGTGAACAACAGTGTAGCTCTCTCATGTCTAGAAGCATTAATATCAAGTAATTAAAAGATGTGAAAAATTCCAAGAAGATGGCAAGAATTGTATTGTTTGAATGTCTCAGAACTCTGTTAGTAAGTAGACATAGAAACTAGACAGCAAAAGCAAAATCTCATAGACATTACAAATATGTATGACAAAAGGAATTGGAAAGTTATCCCTGTGGTAGGTATATGGCCAAAAACCTTCAACATTTATAGGACCTCTGTGGAATCCGTTTTGAGCACAAGGAAGCAGAGGAAACAAATGAGAAATAGACAAATATTTTAAATCTGGAAAAATCCAAAGTATTCCATTGTTATTCATCAAAAAGTAGCAGTGACAATGGGAGGGGTTTTATCCAATCCAGTAGCTGGTGAATCTGAAGCATCAGAGGCGATGTCAGAATGAGCCGAGGCAGTGCAGTCCCTGTGATCCCACAAAGCTATCAGCGAGGGCCGATTCCCAGGACAAGACTTCACATTGAGGAGAAACTCCTGGCATGGCCAAAAATTAAAAAGAAGGAGAATAACAGAGACAAAGGAACAGACAACCAAGATAATAAAGGGTGTGGAACAGACTTAGTAAATCTCAGGAAACAAGTTGCTGAATGTATGTATTTTTCAAGTAACTATAGCAAAACTATAGAAAAGGGGGTTATACCAAATTAGGAACGTTATGTGAACCACAGGCCCTTCTAAAAGTTCAGAAAAATAAATTTTCACATGCAAAAATAAGTATAAAAGCTGAAATTAAGCCTTTTATTGATTGTGAGCTAAACAAGAATGAAAAGCACGATGATATTCTTATAGAATAGATACTAAATTAAAAGAACAGAAATATGAAATAGAACAAAACTGTAAGTTAATCTAAATGACTGAAATAAATCAGATTCCCTGAAGATATTTACAAACATAGAATCATTTGTATTTTCCTGTAAACATGTCCCTCTTCCTCTTCGTCTGCACCTACCATAGGTAGTAATTAGTCACATCAATTAGCCTGACCTAGATATTGGGAAGTATGATTTTCTTCTTGTTCTTCAGCAGCTCTGTATTTCTGCTCAGTCACTGAGTTCCAGAAATACTTTCTCCTAAAGACTTACTGAATCTATTTTTTCCTCTCTTTCTCTGAGAGGAATGTATCATCTCTCATGTATATTAGGGTCATGCTCCTCATTTGTGTTCTTATTTTATGGTAGTCATCTCCAGTCCATGTGGCAAATTGAATCCATGGAAAAAATAATATAAAATGCAATATAAACACTAGTATTTATAAAATAAAGACTTTAATGACCTTTGATTTTCTCACTATAGTTTGCCTTTTCCATCTCATCATCCACCGTTCCTTTTTATGTATTTTATAGAATACTTATGTTTCTTTGCATAAATCACTGTCTTCCATTGCTATGCCTTTTTATGTGTGGTTTTGTTTGTTTAGAGGGCTCCATCCCCTTATCCAGCTGGAAGACTACAGCTAATACTTCAAGATTCAATTCAAATATCAACCTCTCTAAGATGATTTCCTTGACCTGATAGGTAAAAGTTTGACATCCCTTTTCTATCATATCTTATGGCTATTATTTGTTTACATGCAAATATTACTCTCCATTAGCTCAGAGGTCAGCAAATTTTTCTGCAAAGGGCCATAGAGTAAATATTTGAGGCTCTGTGAGCCATATAGTCTCTGTGACAACCACTCAACTTTGTCACTGTCATGAGAAAGCAGCCATAAACAAGATGTAAATGAATGGGCATGGCTGTGTACCTGTAGAACTTTATTTACAACAACAGAGAATCATCTGGCTTTCATCGCTGAAAACTTTCATAGCCATAGTTTGCTAACTTCTGACTTAGCTGACTCAGGTTTACATTTGAAGCTTGCTATAAAATATATTTGATAAAGTTTTGTATTTATGGTATTTTAATACACTTGGAAGCCTGATTTCCTAAAAAGACCTTGAGTTCCCAAAGGAAACCACTAGTTTCAATTGGCTGTTTCTCTTCACCAACAGATTCTAGTACATATTAAAATCAGAAAGAATCCCATGAATTAATTACATAGACTATAACAAAAATTAGACATAATGCATTTTAAAAATTGGTTAAGAAATATACATCTTCATTCTATGTGGGCTCTTCCTTATGAACATCATAAGTTACCTGTTTGGTGCTGCATGGTGTTTTATTCAGAGCACTGCATCATTCAGTGTGCCTCACTGATGTTTTTAGAGATTCTTCACTCTTAAGAGTGTACAGTTTGTTAAAGAACAATGTAAGGATAAAAATTCATAAAAATGGCATTTATTTTGATGTATATTACTTGAGTTTATAGTAGAATAATTTTACAGTAGATATAGTTCCTTTTTTCCCTAATGATATCTGTACTTTACGATTTTATGATCACAGTAAGTTATTCTTGGGTATTGCATCAACAATAATCTTTCTTGCCCTTAGGTAGTTATAATTCTCTTCCTTTAAACAAAACAAGGAAAGGAGAAATGCAAAAAACATTAAGACATGTCATATAAAACCCACCATATCAAATTGCTTGTTTTTAAAGGCCAAAAACCTTAAAATCTAATGTTGGTCTAATTTAAGTATAGTAGAGCAGTAGCTACCTAGAGTCTGAATGCTATATCATCCACCTTGATGCTATATCAATGTAGATTTCCCAAGCCCTTCAAAAATGACCTAATAAGCTAATAAGGCACATACTCTTGAAGACTGCTATTCGATTGAAATTAGGTAATATTAGTTTACTATTTTTTAATAAATATAAGTCCCCATTGGTATTTTCTCTTCTAAATTTAAATTACTTTTACTCCTAAGGTTTTCAGGAGGGACATTCATGTTAAGATGTAGTGGCCTTAGTAATCGTCAGTGTTTTGAGTCTGTTTGAGGGTGTGTGTGCACACACATTTTTAGCACATTCGTAACAACTTATTTGAAATATGTATTTTTTTCCTCTTGAAATAGGGCTGATAAACTGGCATATTGGCCCCAATTACGGTGTGAAAAATTACAAAAAGTTTAGCAGTTTAAACAACACAAATTTATTATCCAACATTTCTGGTGGTTGGAAATCAGGTATGGGTCCCACTCTACAGAAATGCAGGTGTCAGCAGGGCTGCCCTCTGGAGGTTTGAAGGAAGAATCTGTTTCTGTGCTCATTCATGTTGTTAGCAGAATTTAGTTCCTTGCACCTATGGGACCAATAACCCTGTTTTCTTGCTGGCTGTCACCCGAGGACCATTCCCAGATTTTAGAGCTCATTGTGTTTGACTCATGGTTACATTTCTTCATCTTCAAAGCCATAGAAGATGGGTGGAGTCCCCATCACGGTGCCTTGTTGGGCCCTTCTCTGCCTTCTTCTGCCTTTAAGAGTGCGGTGGCTCAAGCCTGTAATCCCAGCACTTTGGGAGGCTGAGGCAGGTGGATCACGAGGGCAAGAGATCGAGACCATCCTGGTCAACATGGTGAAACCCCGTCTCTACTAAAAATACAAAAAATTAGCTGGGCATAGTGGTGCGTGCCTGTAATCCCAGCTACTCGGGAGGCTGAGGCAGGAGAATTGCCTGAACCCAGGAGGCGGAGGTTGCGGTGAGCCGAGATTGCGCCATTGCACTCCAGCCTGGGTAACAAGAGTGAAACTCCGTCTCAAAAAAAAAAAAGTGCTTGTGGTTACATTGGGCTCACCTGGATGATCTCCCTATTGTCATGTTGGCTAATTAGAGAACTTGATTCTGCCTGTGTCCTTAATTCTCTTTTGATGTCTAACCTATTCACAGGCTTCAGGGTTAGAACGTGGGCATCTTTGGGAAACCAGTATTCAACCTACCATATTTTTAAATTCCCAACATCCACAGTATAAGTAGTCAACCCAATTACTACCTACGAAACTTAGGGTAAAATAATAATAGCAACAATATAATAAAATGATCATATTTTGTATTTGAGGTCTATTATTATCATAATAAAGAAGGAACCAAAAATAAAACAGATACTTATAAAAGATATTTGATATGGATAGTGCCTGTGTTTGTTGTGGGCAAACAAATTTTATCTTAATTGTATTGATTGAAGAATAATTCATTTTGAAATTTTTAAATTTTAAGAGAAAGTGATATTTAGAGTGGTAATTTCTTTTTGTTATATTATTGTTTCTTTTTTAAAAAAATTTTTAATTATTATTTAATTGCATTTTAGATTTTGGGGTACATGTGAAGAACATGCAAGATAGTTGCATAGGTACACATGTGGCAGTGTGATTTGCTGCCTTTCTCCCCTTCACCTATATCTGGCATTTCTCCCCATGCTCTCTCTCCCCAACTCCCCACCCCCCGCTGTCCCTCCCCTATTCCCTCCAAAAGACCCCAGTGTGTAGTGCTCCCCTCCCTGTGTTCATGTGTTCTCATTGTTCAACACCCACCTATGAGTGAGAACATGCAGTGTTTCATTTTCTGTTTTTGTGACAGTTTGCTGAGAATGATGTTCTCCAGGTTCATCCATGTCCCTACAAAGGACACGAACTCATTGTTTTCGATGGCTGCATAATATTCCATGGTGTATATGTGCCATATTTTCCCTGTTCAGTCTATCATGGATAGGCATTTGGGTTGGTTCCAGGTCTTTGCTATTGTAAACAGTGCTGCAATGAACATTTGTGTGCATATGTCCTTATAGTAGAAAGATTTATAATCCTTTGGATATATACCCAATAATGGGATTGCTGGGTCAATGGAATTTCTATTTCTAAGGCCTTGAGGAATCACCACACTGTCTTCCACAATGGTTGAATTAATTTACACTCCCACAAACAGTGTAAAAGTGTTCCTATTTCTCCACATCCTCTCCAGCATCTGTTGTCTCCAGATTTTTTAATGATCGCCATTCTAACTGGCGTGAGATGGTATCTCAATGTAGTTTTGATTTGCATTTCTCTAATGACCAGTGATGATGAGCATTTTTTTTCATATGTTTGTTGGCCTCATGTATGTCTTCTTTTGTAAGTGTCTGTTCATATCCTTTGTCCACTTTTGAATGGGCTTGTTTGTTTTTTCTTG
>CM052658.1:11896586-11913631 GCA_028533165.1 Leontopithecus rosalia | reverse complement strand
CACTCTAATGATGGTTTCTTTTGCCGTGCAGAAGCTGTGAAGTTTGATTAGGTCCCATTTGTCTATTTTGGCTTTTGTTGCCAATGCTTTTGGTCATGAAGTCCTTGCCTACTCCTATGTCCTGAATGGTTTTGCCTAGATTTTCTTCTAGGGTTTTTATGGTGTTAGGTTTTATGTTTAAGTCTTTAGTCCATCTGGAGTTAATTTTAGTGTCAGGAAGGGGTCCAATTTCTGCTTTCTGCACATAGCTGGCCAGTTTTCCCAACACCATTTATTAAACAGGGAATCCTTTCCCCATTGCTTGTTTCTGTCAGGTTTGTCAAAGATCAGATGGTTGTAGATATGTTGTGTTGCCTCCGAGGCCTCTGTTCTGTTCCATTGGTCTATATCTCTGTTTTGGTACCAGTACCATGCTCTTTTGATTACTGTATCCTTGTAGTATAGTTTGAAGTCTGGTAGTGTGATGCCTCCTGCTGTGTTCTTTTTGCTTAGAATTGACTTGGCTATGCAGGCTCTCTTTTGGTTCCATACAAAGTTTAAGGTGTTTTTTTCCAGTCCTGTGAAGAAGGTCATTGGTAGCTTGATGGGGATAGCCTGGAAACTTTAAATTACTTTGGGCAGTATGGCCATTTTCACAATATTGATTCTTCCTAACCATGAACATGGAATGTTTCTCCATCTGTTTATGTCCTCTCTTATTTTGTTGAGCAGTGTTTTATAGTTCTTCTTGAAGAGGTCCTTTACATTCCTTGTTAGTTGTATTCCTAAGTATTTTATTTTCTTTGTAGCAATTGTGAATGGCAGTTCATTCTTGATTTGGCTCTCTTTCAGTCTGTTATTAGTGTATAGGAATACTTGTGATTTTTGCACGTTGATTTTATATCCTGAGACTTTGCTGAAGTTGCTTACCAGTTTTAGGAGGTTTTGGGCTGAGACAATGGGATCTTGTAGATATACAATTATGTCGTCTCCAAATAGAGACAATTTGACTTCCTCCTTTCCTATTTGAATAACCGTTATTTATTTTTCTTGCCTGATTGCTCTGGCTAGAACTTCCAGTGCTAAACTGAGTAGGAGTGGTGAGAGAGAGTATCCTTGTCTAGTGCCAGATTTCAAAAGGAATGCTTCCAGTTTTTGCCCATTCAGTATGATATTGGCTATTGGTTTGTCATAAATAGCTTTTATTATTTTGAGATGCATTCCATCAATACCTAGTTTGTTGAAGGTTTTTAGCATAAAGGGCTGTTGAATTTTGTCAAAGGCCTTCTCTTCATCAATTGAGATAATTTTAAAACCTAGCAGAAGACAAGAAATAACTAGGATCAGAGCAGAACTGAAGGAGAGACACAAAAAACCCTTCATGAAATCAATACATCCAGGAGCTGATTTTTTGAAAAGATCAACAAGATGGACAGACCACTAGCCAGATTGATAAAAAAGAAAAGAGGGAATAATCAAATAGATGCAATAAAAAACAATAAAGGGGAAATAACCACAGATTCCACAGAAATTCAAATCATCATCGGAGAATATTACAAACAACTCTATGCACATAAACTAGTAAACCTGGAAAAAATGGATAAATTCCTGGACACTTGCCTCCTCCTAGGCCTAAACCAGGAAGAAGTCGAAACCCTGAATAGACCAATAACAAGATCTGAAGTTGAGGCAGCAATTAAGAGCCTACCACACACAAAACGCCCAGGTGCAGACGGGTTTACAGCTGAATTCTACCAGACACACGAAGAGGAGCTGGTACCATTCCTTCTGAAACTATTCCAAATAATCCAAAAAGAGGAAATCCTTCCCAAATCATTTTATGAGACCAACATCATCCTGATACCAAAACCCAGCAGAGATTCAACAAGAAAAGAAATCTTCAGGCCAATATCCATGATGAAGGCAAAAATCTTCAATAAAATACTGGCAAGCTGATTGTAACAGCACATCAAAAAGCTTATCCACCATGATCAAGTAGGATTCATCCCGGGGATGCAAGTCTGTTCAACATACGTAAATCTATAAACGTAATTCACCACATAAACAGAACTACAGTGGTAATTTCTAAAACTATGATTCCAGATGTGGTAGCTCATGCCTATAACCCTGGAACTTTGGGAGGTCAAAGTGAAAGGGTCACTTGAGCCCAGGAGTTCGACACTTTCCTGGCAACATGTTAAGACCCTATCTCTACAATAATGATATTAATAGTAAAAAATAATAAAACTGTGACAACTGCTAATGTCATGGAGGGCTTAAACTGCCTTTTATGTACTGCAGAATAAAAGTTTTAGTTGTGGTATAAATATGGATTGTAAAGATTATTTCTTAGGTAAACATGAACAGATTTGACATAACTACCCAAAAAAGTAATAACAAAAAATAAATTCCCAAACTTGTTTATCCTCTGTGCTATCTTAATTCATGCTGGAAGATACAGGATTGATTTCAATTCTATTATTGGATAGCTCTGTTTTTCATCCTTAAAATTAATTTGTAAAATTTTTTATTGATTATATCTTTCCACCAACAGTAAGAAATTTCTGCTATCTTAGTGCTCCAAAATTTCCATGACAACATGAA
Source organism: Leontopithecus rosalia (assembly GCA_028533165.1). Taxonomy (NCBI): domain Eukaryota; kingdom Metazoa; phylum Chordata; class Mammalia; order Primates; family Cebidae; genus Leontopithecus; species Leontopithecus rosalia. The sequence continues at coordinate 11,911,048 of CM052658.1, read as the reverse complement.
TCAATAATGTGGTAAATAAATGAGCTCCCTTGTCCAAAACACTAGTGACCAGAAGTGTTCAGACTTTTAGATTTTGAATTTTTTGGATTTTGGAATATTTGCATAAACAGAATGAGATATCTTGAGGATGGAACCCAAGTATAAACATGAAATTCATTTATATTTCAGATATACCTTATACACAAAGCCTGAAGGCAATTTATACAATATTTCTATATATTTTTAGAAGAAAGCAATGTTTTGACTGTGTTTTGACTCTGACTTTTCACATGAGGTCAGGTATAGAGTTTTCCACTTGTGTTGTTCCGTCAGCCTCCTAAAAGTTTCAGAATTTGAAGCAGTCTGGATTTTGAAGTTTTGGAACAGGAATGCTCAACTTGTATTTTTATTTTGGGCATCAAACTGAAGATAATACACTTGAATATGTCCAAGGGGAGTGAATGATAAAATTAATAGATGTGACAATTCTTTTAATGTTTAATGAAATTAGAGATATTTTATCTGGGAAAAAAAAATTAAGTGACATCTAGTGTTTATTTTTTTATATTCCATTGGCTTTTTTAGAGAATGTTAGTGTAACTACTATTACTTTATTATATCTTAATAATATATTGATTTTATTATTATATTATTAAAATTATGGAAGCTCCTTCTTCAAAAAACTGAAGTAGTGTGATTGTGGCATTTAGTAATATGCTTAGGAAGACCCTCCACCTGTCACAAATATTCACCAAGTACCTACATTCTACCAGGATGTTCAAGGGGCATGGAAAACTGTGTGAGCTAACAACACAACCCAGGCAAAAAGCAAAACGGAACAACTCAAAGAAAAAATACTTCCTCTCCGAGCTGACCTTTTAATAGGACAAAAGAAAATGGACAGAATGAATAAGAAAATCCTATAGTACATCTATATCAAAATCTGGTAATCGTTCCTCCGTTTTCAGTCCATCTTTCTTTTGCATAGTGATGAAGACCTCCCTCCAAGTTTTCGGAACGTATCTGTCAGTTATAGTTTAGCTCTTCCAGCTTTGGTGTTACCTAAGTGGTTCATGTGCCTTAATTATTATCCAGAAATTATAAGTGAAATGTGTATATATGTGTGACTTTTGTTTCCATTACCTAAATGGAGTCTCTTGAAGGGTTATGCTCTGGCAGTGACAGACCAGCGGGTTTAGGGCAAACCCTCTCACCATGAGTAATTAGAAGAGCTGGAGAAGGTATAAAATACAAAGGATCTATTTGAAGACATCAGAGAAGTATCAAGGCCAGCATCCTGGATAAAAGAGAACTCCAGAGAGATGTACCTTCCATTTGGTAGCAATTTTTACTTCTAAATAATTTACTATTTACAAACATTAGCTTAGTGGCTAAAGAGCAAACTAAAATTAGGGGGGAAAGTCTGAGTTCCTAGCAGCTTTACAGGGAAAGAAAATAACAATAGATCACACTCTGCATTCCAAGTTTATAGTGTCTATATTTTCTTCCTTTGTATAACTATGTACAATATTTCAAGTTTTTCCTCTCATCTACTTTCTCATTTTCTTATTCTCTTTTAAACTGTGTCAACTTTTCTGTTAGATACTGTAATAAATATTTGATTTTATTAATGTGTTTTTCTGTTTCTAGATATTCTATTTGGTTCTTTTCTAACCTGTAGGATGCTTTTTATAGTTTTATGTTCCCTAAAGATATTTTCAAGTTTGACTTCCATTTCTTTAAAAATAACAAGCACTACTGAGTTACGATATCAATCCGATGTCTTTGTGGATGCTGTCAGCGACATGTTTCAGCTGGTAACTATTTGCTGTGTCCTCTGTACTTGGTTATTATTTGATTTGATTTTAATTTTACTTTAGGCTGCCCATTTATCTTTGTTAATTACTCAACAGGCCTCTTAAGGCATAAGATGATGATGACATCCTCCAGAGAAAGAATTTAACTAATGAAGTTTGTTTCCTGTACTAGCTAAGTCTTATTCCAACTTTTGTCTTTTTATTGTATAATTTTCTTAATAAGTATGTGTATTAGTCAGTTATCTCATTGCTATATAGAAATACCTTGCACTGAGTAATTTATAAAGAAAAGAGGTTTAATTTCATGGTTCCATAGGTTGTACAGGAAGCATGATGCTGCCATCTGCGTGGCTTCTGGGGAGACCTCAGGAAACTTACAATCCTGGCAGAAGACAAAGATGGCACAAGTGTCTTATGTGGCAGGAGCAGAACTAAGGTTGGAGAGGTGCTACTCTTTTAAACAATCAGATATCACAAAAGTTCAGTCACTCACTACCACAAGTACAGCACCTAGAAGATTGTGCTAATCCATTCATGAGAACTCCACCCCCACAATCCAATTACCTCCCACCAGGCCACACCTCCAATACTGCAGATTACAATTGGACATGTGATTTGGTGGGGAAAGATCCAAACCATATCAGTATGTTAACATATTTGGTTATGATTGTGGTTCTTTCAGCTCTTTGGTATATATGTTGAGGTTGTTTGAGATATAACCCAGTTATTGAGAATTTAGGCTTCAAATCCATGCAGGAAATACCTTATGAATATATTGTCTCAGGAAAGCTATTTTTCTAGCTCAGTAGCAACTCAACTTTCATTTTAGTTATCTAAAGAGAGTATCCTTCAGATTCAGCCTTGCAATGAAGGACTGCTGGGTCTGTCCTGCAGACCCTGGTCAAGCAGTGGATGAAAGGGATACTCAGACACAGGTATGCAGTGTAAGAGCAGATGGGGGCTGCCTGGCACTAGAGGCCAAAGAAGAGGGCAGCTCCAAACAGCTGGAGCTGCTTCCTTCTATTCAGGACAGACAAAATGCCAAAAGCCTGGTGCAAACACAATTTGTGGGTAATTAACTTTATTGCTCCCCCTTTCAGGGAGCAGTCATGTGTACGAATGATCAAAGATCAGTTTCTGGACAACATAAGTAAACAACATTGTTTAAGATAAACTCCCCTACACTTTCTTGTACCTATTCCTCGCTCTCTGCCTCAAGATAAGAGTTGCCTTCAGCATATTCTCCACTGAAGCTATGCAGAGCCTTCTGACATTTTAGAGGGTCTGCTCCTTTCCTTATAGTTTTTCCTACCATTCTGACCGATTTCCTACAAAGGACTTCTTTGGTTTTTATTTCTGTCCTGCTTGTCTCATAAATCCATCAAAACTAAATGTCATTTGTGCATAGTTGAAGGTCAAAGTGGCTTCAATGCTCTTCTTATTTCTCTGGGTCCTGACTATCTCATGGGTTTTGACTTAATATTTCTTTTGCCTCCTTCAGAGATTTTGAGGAATTAAGATTTATTTTCAATATTTGATGCAGCATTTAAAATTTGTTAATTTTTAAAAAGATTTTAGTTCTATCCTTGAAGTTCTGTATTCTATCTTTATTGCTCTTTTATAATCTAGGATTTTGTCTGGTTTTGTTGTTTGAATTAATATATTTCCTTCAAAGTACCACTTAAGTAGCATTTCTTAATTTTTAAAACTTCATCACATTTTCTACTTAATTCATGGATTGTATTTTTAGATTTCCACTTAATTCATGGATTGTATTTTTATATTTCAAACATATTTTTCCTACCAGCCTAATTATTGGCTTCTAATCAATTTATCTGTGAAAAAAAGAATAAGTTCTACAGGCAACTAATTTTTTAATTAGTTGTGGCTTACATCATGACCTATGAAATTGTTGAATTTTAAAAATAGAACAGTCCACTCTGTTGCATGCAAGCCTCCCTCTCTGGCTCTCCCTGCATGAGCTGTATGTGTTAGTACAGTTTGTTAATTGTATTTTTCCAATTGGCCACACATTTTCTATCTGCTTAGACTATCACTTTTGAGAAAGACGTTAAAGTCACCTATTATGATTTCTTAGTACATTTTTCTATTTCTGTCAACACTTAATGTTAGGAGACTATTTTGGGGTATATACACATTTACAATTATATCTTCTACTAGTTTATTTCTTTAATCATTATCTAGTGATTATCTTAGCACTCATTTATTCTTACCCCTCATGCTGTTTGATGCCTGCTTTTTCTTTATACCTCCATATATAATCTTTCTGGTTTTTTTTTTACTTTTCTTTTTGTGGGACATAGAGGTAGATTTTTAATACAGTTGAAATCTTAAGGTTTTAGTAGATTACTAGCAATTATTATTACTTATTAAAACATTTCAATGAACTTTTATTTTGGCTTTTTACCTCTTTCTGCAGCAATTTTTCAATGGATTATTTTTTGTTATTAATGTCTTTCTTCCTTCATTCTCTTTTCTTACATTAGAAGAATAATTTGAATTTAAAGTTTCTCTCATTAACATATGCATATGATTTTTTAAATTTTAGCAAAGTTTGATGTTTTTAACTTTTTCTCTTTTATTCTTGGGTAGAACGTGCAATTAATGTGTTTCGTTGTCTCTTGTGTTCCTTCACTTACATCACCTATATCATTTATGCTAAAATTTAACTCTTAATTTTTAATTAAAAAATGTAAGTATTTTTAATAGACTATAGTTAATTAGATCAACAATATGTTTTGCTAACTCTCCTGGGTTTATTCTTTCTCAGTAAAGTATGTTTTGTGCTAATAGTTCTTTCACAGGAAGTTTTTAGGTGGTGAATTTTTTTTTTTTTTTTGAGATGGAGTTTCACTCTTGTTACCCAGGCTGGAGTGCAATGGCGCGATCTCAGCTCACCGCAACCTCCGCCTCCTGGGTTTAGGCAATTCTCCTGCCTCAGCCTCTTGAGTAGCTGGGATTACAGGCACGCGTCACTGTGCCCAGCTCATTTTTTGTATTTTTAGTAGAGACGGGGTTTCACCATGTTGACCAGGTTGGTCTTGATCTCTTGACCTCGTGATCCACCCGCCTCGGCCTCCCAAAGTGCTGGGATTACAGGCTTGAGACACCGCGCCTGGCCTGGTGAAATGTTTTAACACATTTAAGTAATAATGTTGTTGTTTTATTCCACTGTTAAACCACCATTCTTAGCAAACTGACACAAGAACAGAAAATCAAATACCACATGTTCTCACTAATAGGCAGGTGTTGAACAATGAGAACACATGGACACAGGGAGGGGAGCATCACATACTTGGGTCTGTTGGGGGGGGGTCCAAGGGATGGACAGTGGTGGGGTGGGGAGGTCAGGGAGGGATAACATGGGGAGAAATGCCAGATGTGGGTGATGGGGGCAGGAAGCAAACCACATTGTTATGTGTGTACCTGTGCAACAATCCTGCATGATCTGCACATGTACCCCAGAACCTAAAGTGCAATTAAAAAAAAACAGAAAAATATTATATTTGGTGATATCAATCCAGAATGACAATATTTTCCCCCAGTACTTTTGAGTCACAGCATCATCATGATGCCTATATTTTTGCTGCTGAATATATCATTAGCTTCATTATCCTTCCCTTGTAAGATAGCTGTCTTTCTGTGTAGCTGTTAGATATATGTTTTCTTAATGTTTCCCAATGTATTATTATAAACAATTCAAATTCATGGGAAAGTTGAAAAAATGTGAATCAATGAATACTTGTATTATTCCCACATATTATGCTATATCTGCTTTATCACAGGCAGGCGCATGCACACACACACAGACACAAAGGCATACATATTGAAACATCTATTTTCTTTGGGTGATTTGCAAACTTAATCTTAGATTTGATTTAATTAAAAAGTATCGCTATTAATGGCCAGGTGCAGTGGCTCATGCCTTTATTCCCAGTACTTTGGAAGGTAAAGGCAGGTCAAGAGATCGAGACCAGCCTGACCAACATGGTGAAACTCTGTCTCTACTAAAAATACAAAATAAATTAGCTGAGCATGGTGGCCTGTACCTATAGTCCCAGCTACTCGGGAGGCTGAGGCAGGAGAATGGCTTGACCCAGGAAGTGGAGGTTGCAGTGAGCTGAGATCACGCCCCTGCACTCCAGCCTGGCGACAGAGTGAGACTCCGTCTCAAAAAACAGTATCACTATTCATAATGAAGTCTTATTAAGGTATGATAGACATGTAATGAACTATGTATCTTAAATGTAGAATTTATTAAGTTTTGGCTAAATTCATCACAATCAAGATCATGAGTGTAATCATCAAAAAAAGGTATTCTTCTCTCTGCACATACCCCTCAGCACTCCTTCACTGAGCAAACAATGATCTCTTTTCTTACACTACCATTTCCAAAGTGTTAGTTTATATTTCCAAAAATTTTATTTTATGATTTATATAATATGTCTTCTTTCTGTCTGGCTTTTGTTATTAAGTGTAATTTTTTAAGATTAGTTTATATTGCAGTATGTCTAAATAGTTCACTATTTTTTTATTGCTGGATAATATTTCATTATATATATACACTACAGTTTACTTACCCATTCGTATGATCATGGGTGTTTGGGTGCTTTCCAGTTGTTGGCTATTGCAAGGTGCTCTGAGTAGTTTTTGCACTAGCCTTTGTATGGATATATGCTTTCTTTCTTTTGGGTGAATATGTAGTAATGCAATGATTATGTTACCTGGTGGTATATATTTAAATTTTCAAGTAACTGTCAAATTGTTTTCTCAATTAATTGTAGAAATTGCAATGCAAGAAAATTCCATGTAAACATATTATTCCCAATGCTTGTGTTTTTAATGTTGGTCATTCTAATAGGTGTGTCATGGCACCACTGATTTCTGTTTATGACTAATAATGTTGAGTATTCTTTCATGTGCTTAGTTATCTGTACAACTTCCATGGTTAATTGCCAATTAAGATTTTTGCTCATTTTTAGGGATTGTTCTTTTACTATTGAGTTTTGAGAATATATATTCCAGATTCAATGTCTCTATTAGATGTGAGATCTGCAAACATTTTCTTGCAGTCTATGGATAAAATGTATAATATAACTATGCAGCACACCCCACTGAGGTGCTCAACTGTTCTTTTATCCAATGATAAAAGTAAAAGAGTTACTTAAGTTTGTTCACTCTTTTTCTGGGGAAACAAAAGATTGAGGCTTATGCTCTGTTAAGATTCAATTTTGAAATTTTATAATTCTATGGAACTCAATATTTATTCTAAAATTTAATACATCTATGCTTTTTAATGTAACACTTTTTTACAAGTCATTTAAAAAATAAGATATTCTCATCTTTCCAGTATTATACACACAAATAGGGCAGAAAGTACTTTCAATATCTGCCATTAAACACATCAACATGAATGGGATAACCAATATTTGATTGAGACAGTTTAGTTATGAAAATCATTTTACTTGTAATGGTATAAAAGTATATGATAGCTAGATTAAGATTGCAATGTCAGGCCTATAAAGATAAGGAGATTGAAAAATTTACATTTATTCCAGCAATGTTATCTTAGCCATTTACTATTTATTATCAAATAATCTTATTGAAAATGAATTAGTCACTAATTAAAATAAATAAGCATTATGTTTTACATAGAAGTTGGTCAAACTTTTATTTTAAGAATTCTTTCTGTTTGGTTGAAATATTCCATCTTAATATTTAATTGTGGATACAAACTTTTACAATTGTCCTTCCTGCATCATACAAGGTATTCAAAATGATTGAAGACAGGTTGAACTGATGGGTAGGAACATTGCCTCTGACCTTGAGTTAATGCTTACATCCAAATGGTAAATTTGTTGTAATTGCTAATGATAAAATCTGCCTTAGTCTTCCTCTATACACTGTCATTTTTAAGATATCAGTGAGCAATGCTTTTTCAAGTACTTCACTAATCCACAGAATTTCTGAAATCTGCTCACTGTTTAGACCTAAAGATATTTTCTCTGTTCTTCCTTCTTGACTGATGTCCTTCCATTTGATATTCATTAAGCTTGTTCTCTATAAAATGGGCTTGAATTTTCTTAAGAGGAAACTCATTACCTGCTTAACAGTTATTTTTAAAAATGGAGGGTTAATACAAGTATTGAATTCCAATTTGTTCTTTTTTTTGTAGGAGGTATGCTACTGAGGAAATCGAAGACTCTCCCTTGTCAGATAATAACATGAGACTGAAATTGAAAGACATTTAATGCCTATAAGGTCTCATTATAGTTCTCTTACTGCATCTCCAACAATTATTTCCATATTGATATCAATATTAATTTATTCACTATTACTTAAAATATTGTGCTTTCCTGTTCTTCCCCATCCCACACCTTTCTCTTGGCATTATTTAATACTACATCCATTCTCACTAGTCTTTCATCTCCATTTTCTTGCCTCTTAAATTGATGTTTATATTTATTTACACATTTAAAATACCTATTTAAAACTCTCAATAATATAATACAATTTTGATTTCTTGCTCCCTTCTGAATCTGTTGAATCTTGAATATCTAAATGAACAAGCAAAAATCCAGGTCTTACCCTTGATCCCTTCTGTTTAACCTATTTGTTATTTAACATTCTAAATAGTTTTAGGACATTAAATAATAAAATTCATTCGCTATTTACTTATATCTGAAAACCACAGTCTTCTGTGTTTATCTTCCAATTGTTTCTAAAAGCTGAGAACCACTGTCTGCATTATTATAATGATGTAGATATTTTTCTTTGAAAAGCCAAGTAGTGGGCTGGCATTACAGCTTTTCCCATATGGGTCTAGTGTCACAATCCCTGTGACACTCAGGGAAGAACATATTGTCAATGTCAAACAGATCCTCTTTCATAGCCCATCATCAGTAGTTGCATAACATGGCACGTTTCTATTTTTCTTACATTCATACATTAGTTTCTTAAAGATGTTGGTTGGTTTTGTTTTTCTTAGTATTTCTAATTCTATTATTTTCATTGTTGAAAGAAGAAATACATGCCCTTTTTAATAGATTCCTTCAATATTCTGGCACATGAAAGACTTCATCTTTTTAATAGAAACTACTCCATTCTTTCTATTAACATTTTCGTTACAGCTCAGGAATTTCTTGTTCACCTTTGTCCTGATTATTACTAGGCTATCTAGACATCTTATTTTAAAATTTATTTGCTTTGGAGTCTGTACTTAAATCTGAAACAGGATAGTTCCTTGACACCTTCACAAGTCCAGAGAAGGGGTTGGCTCATTTATTCAGCCCACAGCTCTCAACCCCTCATCAGTGTGGGAGCAAGCAAGTGAGTGTCTAGGAGTTGTCAGCAACCCCCAGAGCCCCAGAGGGTGTATTACAGTCTGCTTTTTTAGTTTTGCCATCCGTGGATGGTGGAAGTCTTAGCCCAGTGGAAGGTCAGTGTAACAGCCTCTTTAATTTGCACCTGAGTCCTTGTCTGGCTTTTAGAGGAATCAGGTTGCACGAATGAATTGAAGGTGGTAAATGTAGAGGATTTTTTTTAACCAATGAGAGTGGCTCTCGGTGGGATGGGGAACTGGAAAGAGGATGGAGTAGGAAGGTGGTCTTCACCTAGAGTTTGGTCATTCCCAGCAGAACTCTTTTCTGAGGTTCCGCAGTCAAGCCATCCTTCTGAAATCAAGGTGTTGCTTCTCTTCTCTTCTTCTCTGCCACTCAGCTGCTAGTGCAGACTGGGTTTTTCTTAATGGGTATAGGATTGGGGGCAGGACAGACAAGGATGGCTTTGGAAAAGGCAACATTTGAGCAGGAAAACAGGAATGCATGTTCTCACTTTGGGCCATGAGCCCAGGCTTGAGAGTGGAGACCTCACCAGGGACCTTGCCCTTTTCCACTCATTATTTCTCTGCCTCCTGTTTGCATCAAATCCACCATTTAAAAAAATGCCACACCTATATCTGTGATTGCTAATTTTGTGTTGTGTAAACAGATCCTCATGTAACCTTCTCCAAAATGGTATGTAGAGGTACATTTTCTAATTTATAGAGTTACTCAAAATTGCTTTATTTTGCCATTTCTATTGATTGATAGCTTGGCTGGACATATAATTCTAAGTTTAAAATATTATTTCCTCATAATTTTGAAATAACTGTTACCATTTTTTTAGTGCTAAAGTTGCAGATTTTAAAAAATCTGCTGCCATTTATGACATTGATTGATTAATATTTTTTCTTAGTATTCTTTGGTTGCTTTTTTAATGTTCTTTATACATGGTGATCTGAAATTTCTCAATGATATCAGTGATGTATCTTTGAATTATTATTTTTATATTGAGCTCAGAAATCAGTGGGCCCTGTTATATCTACAGCTAGGTCACCACTCATCAGCCCTGGAAGGTTATTTCAGATTATTTATTGGGTAGTATCTCTGTTTTTTTTCTTAATGCTTCCCTTTTGAAATTACTGTTGATTGGATATTGAGCAATCTGGACCCATTATTCACCAATTCATTTTCTTTTATAGGTTTTCTCTTTTTTATGTTTTCAGGTATATGTTCCAGAAGAACCCCTCAAATTTCCTTTCAATCTTCTTATAGATTTTCATTTTTAATTTTTTAACATATTTATAATTTCTAAAGTTTTATTTTTTCTGAGGGCTATATTTTTTATTCAGTACTGTTCAGGACTCTTGTTTTATAAGAGGCATCATCTAGATGTCTTCTGAAGAGATTATATTATTTAAGGTTCTATTCTGTCTGTGAATGATCTCTATTTCTTCTTGGGACCTGATTTTTGTGTAATCGACCTTATTTCTCCTTTCATGCTGCTAATTTGCTTTATATGTCTAGTAATCTGTGGTTTTCCATTCAAATGATGAAATAAAGGACTAGATTAGTTGCCTGTTTCTGGCATATCTCATACATTTTTTGGTATTAAGGCTAGACATTTCCATTAATATTTTTTCTTGAATATGGATGTTCAGTAGGGTAGTACAGAAGCAGAGCTTGTGAATTGGCTAACTTTCTTTCATACTGAAATGGTGTAGAACTGTCTTTAAAATGGAAGACCCCACAGTTTCAGAATTAGAAGCAATTTACTTTGGAACAATAACACACATTTGAGCAAAATTAGTTCTATCTATAATGTTCTTTATAATTGTTTTGAGATGGACTTATAATTCAATCAAGTCCCCTCTCCCGCCCACTAATTCTCTCTTTATGGTCATGGAAAATGATGTTTCTTTGTATTGTTTCACCCTTTCAGTCCTATTATTATCTCTGCTCATTCGACATAAAAAAAAATTTCTGAGTTTAAGCTCTACAGTTCAGGTTGCCTCATTTTTGCCTCTGTCATCTGCTATATCAGAATTTGAGAAATATATTCTCTTTTAATTTTATCAATATTATTTCATCTTTTACTTTTATAAAAGTTATAGAATTCCCCCAATATTCATGCTCTTCACCCATTTTTTTTTGCATTTATGGGTTTATCCCCATTTTAATCCTTTATTATTTCTATCATGTCTTGAAGATAAAATCTAGACTAATACTTTTGCTTAGTCTCCCATATTTCTGTGTAAGTATAAAGTATATATTATTCCTAATTATGAATTAGTATGAATAAGAACTTGGAAGTTGTTTATCAAAATAATTAAAACTGTAAATGTGGAACTTGCAATTTTATTTTAGCAATTTATACCGAAGATTAAAGTTTTATTCATATATATAGTTACATAGATGTTCAATGGAGGGTTATTATAAAAGTTAAATCAGTAAAAAAGATTTAACAAAGGGAGACTATGTCATTAAAATATGACACATATAATTTTAAGCTATAGAACTTATTTTTATAGTTGTACTCAATATTAATGCAGTAATTTTCAGTTCTTCCTACTTTATCATAAATATTATTTTTATAACTTTGATCACATTTACATTTCATATTCATTTGGTTTAGATTTAAATTGTAGTTATTAACATAAGAATTTAAGAGAGTGTAACAGAACAAATAAAATACAAGTATGGCTTGCTATAGCAAATTTATATATGTGAAGTTCATCTTAGAGAGGCAGAGATTTATACAATGATGATCAAAGTTTGGCTCAAAAATAAATAGAAGGTTAGACAAAAATGGATAAACTTTTGCATGAAATTAAACTTAAGCAGGAATTCATCTTGTGATTAATATTCAAAAGTGTACTATTATATATATAATCTAATCTGATATGACAGAAGTCTTAGAATAATTGCTTTAAACGTAATGCACTAAACAATAAAAACAGCAAACAGACAAACAAAACATAACAAAATACTGTGCTTCTAAAGAGCTCTTATATTGACCCTATTTTGGGCAATAGTTTACAGTTCATTAAAGGAATGTCTTTAGGACACTACAATGATGCCTTATATGTATTTTGTTTTTGGAGAACCTGCTCTGCCAGACCCTGAATTCTCTCATGGTTTTGTAAACCCGGTTTCTAAATCCAGAATCAAAAGTCTGGATGTCTCCATTCTCTGTGGATGGGTTTTCATTTAATTTACTTAGGTGTCTGTCTTCCTCTTTCTTTCTTTTTCTTTCTTTCTTTCCCTTCTTTCTTTCTTTCTCCTTCCTTCCTTCCTTCCTTTTTTTCTCTCTCTGTCTCTTTCTTTCTTTCTCTTTCTTTCTTTCTTTCTTTCTTTCTTTCTTTCTTTCTTTCTTTCTTTCCTTCCTTCCTTCCTTCCTTCCTTCCTTCCTTCCTTCCTTCCTTCCTTCCTTTCTTTCTTTCTTTCTTTCTTTTCTTTCTTTCTTTCTTTCTTTTTCTTTCTTTCTTGGCTTTAAATTAAAAGGACTCCGGTCTTCTCTACTTTCTTTAGCTTAGTATGTCTCAAATGAGAAGCGGAAGACTAAGCCTCTTGAAACTTGATTCAATACTTCTCCAGAGCTCAATTAGAGGAAAACTTACAATTTGTTGCCATTTCAGGATTTTGAGGTGAATTTCATGTAGACTTTAATTCAGTCAGAATATGAAAAAGAGGAAGAAATAAAAATTATGTTTGCAGATATTCACTGATTGTAGAAATATTATTTATTATATAATACATGATTTCTGTGTTAAGGCTATTGTATCAATGTATTACATGCCAGGTGGCTTATAAACAGCAGACATTTCTAACAGTTTTAGAGGCTTGAAGTCTGTGATCAGAATTCCAGCATGGTCAGGTATTGGTGAGATCCCACTTGCAGTTTGTAAATTGTCAACTTTTTCTTGTATCTTCATATGGCAGAATGAGAGCAAGCTAGCTCTCTGTCCTCTTCTTTTAAGGGCACCAATCGCAATCCCATTTGTGACCTAATCTGCTCCCAAAGGCTCCACCTTCAAATACTATCCCACTGGAAATGATATTTCACATATAAATTTATAGGGGACACAAACATTCAGTCCATAACAAGATACTATTACATGGTATATATCATATATATAATGTATGATTACATATAATGTGATATTTTCCATTCAATCTTTTATTGGAATGATTACGTATACTAGCATGATGAAATATTAGCCAAGAAGGAAAGAAATGGGACCCAGATAAAGTAAATCCAAGAGAAACAAACTTGTAAAGCTGTGTATAAAAAATACCAAAAGAATAGCTAATGAAATAATCATCATCATTAATTTTCATAAATTTGCTACATAAGGACAGTGTAAAACAATGAATTGAATTCCTACATACCATCAAGAAATAAAATTTGTAGAAATTTATAATAATCACAGTCACAGTTATATTGAATATCTAGAAATGGTCCTAAATTTATATAATACCTCTTCATAAAAAATTATGAAACAAATTGATAATTTAAAGAACTAAGTAAATGGACAAAATATGTTACAATCATAGATTTGAAGACAGCAATTTAAAGATGGCAATTCTCCTTAAACTTCTTAAATATAAATTCAATCAAAAATTTCCCAACAATGCATTTCTATGTATTTTGTATTTAAAAAACTTGTAAGTTAATCTCATTATCCTGGGTTAGGCAAAATTTCTTAAGGTGTTTTTAACATAATGTTTCTCAAAGTTATTTAACTACAAACTCTGTGTGTGTGTGTGTGTGTGTGTGTATGTGTGTGTGTTTGTGTATAGGTGTGTGTTCAACACATTAATACATTGGGAAAATATATTTTTTTCTGAAACCCTTTGGGAAAAGCTACTTTGAATTATCTGCTTTATTATCTAATTAGCACAGGACAATCACCAGAATTAAAGAACCATGATTATCAGCTGAATAAATTTACCAGAATGGTTCAGGGCATAAAGCCTGACCTGGGTCTGGTGAAAACATCAAAGCAGCAAAGTGCCATTTCCCACAAGAAGACCATACCTTAATGTATGTTGGCTGTTGGTCAAGATCCATTTCTAGCGTAACAAGGTTAGCTGCACTCAAGAAAGCACATACGGGCCGGGCGTGGTGGCTCAAGCCTGTAATCCCAGCACTTTGGGAGGCCGAGGCGGGTGGATCACGAGGTCAAGAGATCGAGACCATCCTGGTCAACATGGTGAAACCCCGTCTCTACTAAAGATACAAAAAATTAGCTGGGCATGGTGGCGCGTGCCTGTGATCCCAGCTACTCGGGAGGCTGAGGCAGGAGAATTGCCTGAACCCAGG
>CM052658.1:11829097-11896486 GCA_028533165.1 Leontopithecus rosalia | reverse complement strand
GCAAGAGCGAAACTCCGTCTCAAAAAAAAAAAAAAAAAAAAGAAAGCACATACGGTGCAATTTATGTCATCAAGAAACATTAACCAGGGAATTGCATAGGATTTCGTTTCACTTTTCTGTAAGATTTTTACTACGAGAAAAACACTGATTAAAATATATATTTGCAGTGGTGGCCAGGAGTGGGCCTGGAGAGGCCAAGTGGTTCAGAGACTCAGAGGGAGGGAGACTCCTGCCACATGCGAGCCAAGGGGTGCCCTGGCCTCCGCGAAGACAGTGGCAGAGGAAGAATGATCCCAAGTAGAATTGTGCCAAAGAAAAAAGCCAAAGTCTTCAGAAAATAAGGAATCTGCTAAAGAAGAGAAAAATCAATGACATTCCAATTCCTGAAAGAGCTCCAAAACGAGGTTGAACGGAAAATCACGTTTCAGGCTGACAGTGCCATGTGTTAGTCCTATCATAAAGATATGTTAAAGGCACCTTCATTTGAAAGACTGGCACACAATAACAAACCTGTATCTCTGAAGACTGTAAACGCAGTGCAGCAAACGTGTATCTATCCTGAACTTATTGCCAGTGTTTTATGTCAAGCCGCTGGTAGCAATGAGATTATTGAGCCGGTGTATTCCTATGTTGGCATTGTTTTTTGGATAGCAAAGAATGTATGTTACTGCCTTACTTGTTACAAGTTGGCTTATGAGTGGAACATGGCTAGTGGGAATGCTTACTATTGCATGCCTCATTATTAGTGGGGTAGATACAACAAGAATGTATATTTCATTACTTTAAGAAAAAACTGAGCACTACCATATTTTGCATGCCAAGTTGCTGCCCCTACAGGATATTTAAAAAGCAACTTAAATGCTTACGGCGAGAGGTTTTGCTACTTGTTGATGAGTGCTTCAGCTTACACTTTATGATGATGTGGGGTATGGCCACTATCTCCTGTTTCTTCAAGCAGTGTTTCTATTCTTGCTAGATAGCTTTCCACTGGAGCAAGTAGCAAGGTTTATAAGGATTATACAATCTATATATTTTATCTCTTTCTTGGATATTTACTGCAGTTTGAGAATTCACCTTTATTGGTATTTCCTTTGTTAAGTTTAGTATCAACCTTAATGGTTGCTAAGTGCCTTCAACAATGTGAAGAAATAAATGTTTGTGGCTAAAATAATGAAAGTGATTTTTACTTGGTGTGTACTCTGACAGTGACATTGAATATTATAATGAAGATGTTTGTCCAGCATAAAGAAAATAAGCACATGCTGAAATTCCTTGAAGTAAAATTTGGATTGAATATGACTCAGAATTTTACAGTGATTTGGTTACAAATCACTGACAAAAATCCCTGCAAGCACCATCTCAAGACTTTTTTTTTTGCAATTAGCATAGTCTTCTTTATTATCTTTCTATATTCTGTGTTAATTATTTGTTTTTTTTCTATACTGCAAGTTATTTTTAGAGGGTTAATGTTAGGTTACTGAAGGAAACTGTTACTCTTGATGATAGATGAATTGGAGAGAGGCCAGAAATAATTTCTCATGTAGTTCACACTATTTTATTGGGTTCTTTTGTGATGCTTATAGAAGACTTGAAGACATCTGGATTCCTTATGTGTGCATGTGAGCAGCATTTGGTGTTTGTTCTTCTTAACTTTGTATGACACATTTCAAGTGGCTTCCCTCAAGAACCATACACCCAATGCTGTTGGTGATTTGTGAAGACGGTGACAGGCTAATCTACTCAGAATATGTGAGATTTTGTTATGAGGTCAAAATTAACTTTCTTCCTATGTGAATTATTACACTAGAGTTTTCTGGAACAGGTCCTACTTCATATATAAAATCACCCTGTGATATCCTTCCAATTTTGAAAAAGAACAGAGCCTTCATTTCAAAGACTACCTGAAGTAAAATACAGTTTTCTTCTACTTTCCTCAGTGTCTTTTGCAAATTAGAGTATGGCCTTTGAAATATTGCTGCCTCTTTCTCCCTCTTGCTCTTAACTAGATCCAGAGTTCTGTGGGAAATAGAAGATCAAGCATTATTGTCCTTTGATAAAATGCAATATCTATTATTCTGCAATATTCCAAACAGATGTCTTCCTTACTATTGCATGGTCTTTCATGCTTTTACTGATTGCAATATTTTCCTTGTAAAATCTTTATTCTATTATAATATTGATCTTTAATTTGAATATGTTCAAGTTCAGAATATATTTCTCAAACATAACACATAACAAATATGTAATGTGACATAATTATTTACTAGAAAGAATTATTCCTATCTTTAAGCAGGTTTCTAAAGGTGTGTCATGATTTATAAGAGCTGACGTTTTAGTATAAAAAACTAATGTCAATGTTAACTGAAGATATGTGGCATTTAAATTAAAATGAAAATCATATAAAGGAAAGTGATTTTTAGGAATGCACATAAAGATATATCCAGAATTATCATGATATTCTTCTCATCATCTGCTACTTCTATAAATGAGCACTTTCTTAGTAATACAAAGTGTATAATTATTTCATTTTATATTTTATGACTAGTGATAACTTTTTTCACATATGCCTATGAATTTGATACCAATTTGATCATGATAAATAACTGTTGCTTCTAATATTTTTTAAATGAACATTTATATGAATGTTGCTCATGTTATTTAGAAAAATACTGATATTGGGTATATAATTTATTCATGTTTTCTACTAATATATTAAGTAAAACATTAAATCTTTATCATAATAAAAATATGTGCCCTAAAATGAGCAAGAATTTCTGGAGATACATACAGATACTGTTAAACATAACTGTACAAAGAAATATGTTTATTATAAAACACGAGTGATGTTATTTATGGAACTGATGCAGTCTTCAACATTAAGAAAAGAATGATGATTATAAAATTTACAACACTGCTTCACAGTTTAAATTCTATATTCCTTGAAGTTAAATATTTTTATACTTTTAATCATCTATTAAGAGTAACTTTCAAATAATTAATTTGGCTGTATAAAGAGATTCAGGATAGATGTAGCCTATAGATGTATCATTTCAATAAGTTGGAGTACATGTTTAGTTTTTCCTTATGCTCTTGCTGAGTGAACAGATTTTCAAAATTTTCACTTGTCAGAGTACGGCAAAAGTTCACATTTTCAGTACACTCTTACCTTAGAAGAGAGCATTTCTCCATTGTCTTTATTTTCTGTTATGTAAAAGTCCAGGCATTCTTAGATTAACTCAAAGATGCCTTTCTCTTTTGGGACTTAGGAATCGTTTGATGGTGATATCATATATCTGATAGATTAGTTTCAGTGGTTCTCATGTCACTCTTAGACATAATTTTTTAACTATATTAAGATAGTTATAGACAATGTACTTCAGGTTAACTCTGTACATCTGAGCAGTGCATCACTAGTATTCCACTTTGAGCCTTCTGAAACTATTACCATAGTTATCTAAGCACTCAGTGAATAGTCACATGGTAGCATGTGTGATTAGAGGATGTAAAACAGTGTAATTTAAAAATCATCTTCCATATTTTGAAGGGGAAATAGAACACCCTACTTTTTATTTAGTGTGGAATATTTAATTGAATTTTTATTGATTTATATAATAATGATCACATATGCTGAATTAGATTCGGTGGCTGTGTTTTGGTTACATATTGGTAAGCTGCTTTTACTTCTTTCTGTCAACTTATTTCTTAAATAAAATTGATCTGGTAAAAATGTTAAAAAGAGATTTGCATAATTTATGCATATGTTATTAACAATATTCTAGGATTAAAGTAGTCCATGTTTACCTTTCTAACAGGAACCAGACAGCGAAGGGTGCTGACTAAGCATTAGACATAGTGCACCATCCCCAGTGCTCAGGACAGAGGCTGGAGATAACTTAGAGGCATCTTTCCTGCCTAGCTGACCAGGCTCCCTGAAGGAACCATTCAGACTTGCCCACAAACTTAAAGTGACCCATTTACTGTTCTGATACATACTGCAAATTCTCTGTCTCCCCCGGTCCCCAGCCCTCTCCCTCTCCCTCTCTCTATCTAACTCCTCTTTCCTGCCTCATGTGATCCAAGTTTGGAGGACTCCCCACCCAACTCACTGCATCCTCCCTGACAAGGACCTGTAAATAATAAATCTTTGAACCTCATTTCTGATATGATGGTGTATTGAATTTGTGCCTTCCATCTGAGGAACCAGGGAATACCCTAGTCTCGGTTTTCCCTGCTATGCTAGGGTGACACAAGATGGGGCTCCCAGCACCAGAGCTGTGGTTGGATGAGAGCCACAAGGGGTCTGCTGTGTAAGCAAGTTTCTCATGTGAGGGACCGCCTGGTCACTGGTTGGACAGTTGAGCATTAGGCCATCCATGAGGTAAAGGAAGCATCCTGTGAAAGGCACTTTGCAAACACATCCAGCAACTCCATACAAGAGTTGCTAGCCATGTTGTACTAAAAGCTGAGTTTAGCTGGAGTCTCTCAAAGCAATCCTATTCAAAATAGATTACATGAAAGGCATTTTGTACCCGCCTCTATGTCTAGATCCATCCCTTAGTTTTTCTAAAATATTCATTATGGTTCTAAGCCTCACATATCTACTCCATAAACTAAGGATAATGTTAATTGCCCTTAATTAAATGATAGAGATGTGGATTTTCTTATTGAAGCTATGTCCTTTAAATAAACATTACATGGTAACAAAGGAACAGGACAGCAAGAGTCATTACTTAAATTTGCAAGCACAATGGCAATTCCCTCTTTAGAGAGGCTGGTTCATGAAACAACCTATCATGGAGTCTATTCAAGGAGAAGGAGCCTTGTCAGTAGCCTTACATGGCACAACTCGTTCATTTGATGCAGGTACTGACACATTCAACTGACTGAGTAGAAGATTCTAGAAGTCATGTAACACAGAGACAGCTCATGGGAAGGAGTGGTTCATGTACTCTGGGGCTAAACAGTATTAGCCTGTGTGTCTCTCAGTCATCACTAAGTTATGGGGTTCAGGGGGTACATGTATGTAATAGCCAATTTCCCATCTGGGTAATACCCAATTTCTTACACTGGGCCTTTTCCATCTCCATATTACATGTGAATCATTGTGTTCCCTTTCCATTTCTCTTGCTGTTGATCACATTTTAACACAGCGCACTTGAAAGATATAGTTAGCATAATATGCTTGAAAGATAAAATATTCTCATAGATTTTATTATTTGCCTTGATGTTACTAATTGTTAGAACTTTTTAAGTATGTGAATATACCTAAAATAATGCATACCAAAAATATAATAATAGCAAAATTCTTTAGCATTTAATATGTGCCAAATATTGTGCTAAGTGCTTTACATGTATAATATCACT
The DNA here is from genome assembly GCA_028533165.1 of Leontopithecus rosalia. Taxonomy (NCBI): domain Eukaryota; kingdom Metazoa; phylum Chordata; class Mammalia; order Primates; family Cebidae; genus Leontopithecus; species Leontopithecus rosalia. The sequence continues at coordinate 11,891,122 of CM052658.1, read as the reverse complement.
GAATCCAAATTTGGGTAGCATTACAATCATCCTTATTCAAATAATAAAAATATGAAGGCCACAGAAATGAAATATGCTACCCAGAATTGCACAACTTTTAAATAAAGCCAGGCTTTATACCAAGATTTGTCAAAATCTAGATTTCAAATTTTTGTGCTTGACACTAGATCATGCAATAACCCGTATACCACTGTACAACTCTTTGTTTAATATTAAAGGCATATTGGTTAATAACGATAGTGCCTGAGATTGTAAATGTTGCTTTAAATACAGGTGTGAAAGTTGTTAACAATATTTAATAACGGATTAAATGTACGTGGTATACTTTAGAAAGATGCTTCTAAATTCATGACTTCTATTAAGGTCACTCCATGTTTAGCACCATTTCACCTGACAAGGAAGGTACTTCCTTAGGCTTACTGAGAACTGCCTACTACTGTTTTCAGTTTAATAAAATCTCTATAATAGAATTAAATTCTATTATAATTATATCTATTATCTATCTATAGATAATTAGAATCTATTTTAAGAACATTATATAATAATGTACATTTAAAATATCATATTCGTATCTATGTAATTCAAATAAATTAACGAAACATGCATATGTCAATATTCTTACCAAGTTTCAATCTTCTTGCTGTTAAAAGTAGATTTTATATTAATGCTTGCAAGGCAAATTTCTATGAACCAAGACCACATCTATCATTTTCTAAGTTTAAGTAAGGTATTTTTTAGAGAAGAAGAATAATCACTATAATTGGTACATATATATCAAAATGTCATAAAAATCCTATGTATATTTTTGTGACTATCAAAGTTTGAATATGTTGAGATTCAGTTTTTTTTTTTAATGCTAGTGATTTAAGGGATTGTATATGTTGCTGAAGTCATAAAAATTAGTGGGCTAGAGCCTACTAACAAAAAAATACTACCAGGATATAAATTAGATTCTTCGTAAAGGGCATTATTGCTACAAATATCCAAAATGGATTTAAATATCCAAAATGGATTTAAAATTACAGAAATAATAGTGCATCACTTGATTCTCAGAAACATGAGACATTTCTAAATACTTTTAAAATTTCCTTCCTCAGTTCTCTACCTTGTTAGAAAAAATATGTTACTTTATAGAATCTGTCCTATAGATGGGATGTCTTAACAGTTTATTATTTTCTATATTTGATTGGTTATTTGGAAAACCCAAAGCAAACATAATGGAGAAATCATTATTTTGTTTGAATATCATATATACCTGTACTATGAAATTATAGAAATATTAAAGGCCATAATGCAGTTAAGATTCTGACATATATTAGAGATATATTAGAAAATATTTTATTTAATCATTTCCTATCAAAGAACCAAAAGAAACATGTTAAAACATACATTTTTACTAGTAAAACATGTTCAACAGGTTTTTAGTCAAATTAAAATTCACAAAGATTTTAAGTGCTTACTACATTTTAGTAACATGGAAAAATATAGGTAAGAAATATTCTCTTGTATCAAAGAATTTATAGTCTCTTAAGATAAAGAGTAGGGTGGAGTAAGGGACAAGGAAAGTACATAAAGCAAAATGCTATCACAGACTAAAAGATAACAACTAAAAAACTAACCCAGACTAAGCAGAAGGAGGCTGGGATGTATTTTAGGAATATCAATCAGTACATTATTAAGAACGTATTCAGCTGGACACACCAATCAGCTGCCCTTCTGGACACACCAATCATCTGCCTTTCTGATGTTTTTTTTTTTTATTTTTTTTTAATCTAGAGGATATAAATACAGTGCTTTGTACCTTGTACCTTGTAGTTAATTAATCATCCAGTGAACGCTTTTAATTCTGTACCTGTTAATATAGACCAAACCAGACCCATTTGATTTCACTTAGACAGAAAAAAAAAAGGTGTCATTTACTTTCCTGGAAGATACATGAACACTCCAGCTCTCTCTCAAAATGTAACATATAGGAAGCTGTGTAATTGCATTCTTCCAGAAGACATCATGCTAGTTCCCTCTATTAATGGTAGCATTCTGACTGGACTCTGTAAGCAAGATGTATTGAATATCTCAGAAGCCTTGGTAAGAGACTTGGATGCCTGAAAATGAGAAATGGAGCCCTTTAAAAATTCAATTTCTGACCTTTTGTTTAAGTTTCAAGGTTTTCTTCAGTCTGAGCCATGAAAACATATCTGCTCTAAGGTAAATGGAAAGAGGCCATATCTGAAATCTACAACCAAGAAAATAGCACTGTGCCCTGTGGGGCTCTTTGAAGTTTTGAGGCATCATATGACAATGTTAGGTATGCTACTCCAACATATTTACCAAGAAACTCTTAAGCTCACTTTTTTGACTGGACCAGAACAATACAAGGCTCTAGAATTCTGGAGCAAGTTGTACTGCCACTGGGCCATACGAGCCAGGAGATTTAGAGGTACGTCAAGGGTGCATGGCCTTTAGTGTTATATGGAAAAGCATTATATTTAGGAAAACTACAGCCTATATTCTTATGATGCGGAAGTAAGCTGCTCCATATTCTTAAGATCACTTTTATCTGTTTGACATACAAACAACAACAGAAAAATAATTTCTGACTTGATTTTTTGATTTTTTTGATTTTTTGATGCAATCCTATTTGTCCTACTAGCAGTAGAAAATTTGATTGGGGTCGCCAACATACCATGCAAATCTGAGCTGCCTGTCATGATCCGGCTGTTATCTGACCACAGAAGCCATCAATTTTGGCATTTGTAGTATCATCCTATGGTGAAGTAAGGGAGCATATACAATATTGGGCTTGAACAACTCCTGAAAACACAACTAAGTTACATGAAAAAGAGGCTCAAATTCCAATAAATCTACTTTTATTTTTAAATTTAAATTCAATTGTCATTAGCAAATAACAATTGTAGAGATATATATAATATATATAGTATATATAGTGTATATATATAGTATATATATTGTATATATATATTGTATATATATATGTGTATATATATAGTATATATATTGTATATATATATGTGTATATATATAGTATATATATTGTATATATATATTGTATATATATATGTGTATATATATAGTATATATATTGTATATATATTGTATATATATATATGTGTATATATATAGTATATATATTGTATATATATATATGTGTATATATATAGTATATATATTGTATATATATATTGTATATATATATATATATATATATAGTATATATATATGGGGTACAATGTGATATGATACCTGTATACATTGTGGAATAATTAAATCAAGCTAATTAACATACCTATTACATCACACACTTGTCATGTCTTTGTGGCGAGATCATGTAAAATCTACTCTTCCCAATTTTGAAATATACAATAAATTATAGTCACTATGTTGTACAGTAGATCATTATAACTTATTCTTCTGTTTAAGTGAAACTTTGTACCCTTGGAGTAACATCTTTTCTTCCCCTGATCCATTCTGCCACCAGTGTTTGGTAACAATCATTCTGTTCTCTGTTTTTATGAGTCTGACACTTTTAGATTGCAAAGAGAGGTGAGACCATGTAGTGTTTATCTGTCTGCGCCTAGCTTTTTCACTTCACGTAATGTCCTGTAGATTCATCTATGTTGTAAATGACACATTTCTTTCTTTACAAAGGCTTTGTATTGTGTATATCTATCCCATTTTCTTTATCCATTCATCCACTGATGGGCACATAAATTGTCTCCCTATCTTGGCAATTGTAAACAATGTTGCAATGGATATGGTAGTCAGATATCTCTTCAATATACTGATTTCTTTTCCTTGAGATGTATATTCAGAATATATATCTGGTTCACATAGTAATTCTATTCTTAGTTTTTTGAAAAAATTATAATTTTTTCCAAAATTGATATACTAATTTATGTTTCCACTGACATTATACAAGTTTCCTTTTTCTCCACACCTTGCCAACACTTGTTACCTGTTATCTTTTTAAGGATAGCTATTCTAACAGGTGTGGGGTGATAACTTATTCTGGTTTCAATTTATATTCTCTGATTATTAGTGATGTTGAGCACTTTTTCATACACATGATAGCCATTTGTATGTCTTCTTTTGAGAACTCTCCCTAGCTGACTTGTCTGTTTTTTTAGTGGGATTGTTTGTTTTCTTGCTACTGAGTTGTTTGCGTTTATTATACAGTGTGGATATAAGCCCCTTATCAGATATAGGATTTGGAATACTTTATCTCCATCTGTAGATGGTTTCTTTTAAAGGTTAATTGTCGTTTACTGTGGAGAACCTTTTAATTTGATGCAATCCTGTTTGTCTATGTTTGCCTGTGTTTGCTTTCATTGCCTCCCACACCCCCTGCCAAAGCATGGTCATATCCAATGAGTATTGGATATAAATGGTTCCTGTTTATAAATGGTTCTACATCTATGCTGGTGTTTTAGTGTTATCCAGAGACAGAGAACCAACAGGGTATATAAATCTAGTGTGAGATTTATTATAAAGAATCGGCTTACACATGTAAGGAGGCTGAAAAGTCTTAGCATCTGCCTTATGCAAACTGGAGAATCAGGAACACTGGGGATGTAAATCCAGATTTCAGTTTAAAGACTTGAGAAGTGTAAGTGTCCACGGTGTAAGTTCCAGTTCAGTGGCAGAAGAACTTTGTCTCAGCTCAGGCATCCAAGTTAAGACAGAAAATTCAACCTTCCTCCACCTTTTTGTTCTAATCAAGTCCTCAGTGCATCGTTGATGCTTACCCAGTGTAATCTACTTTACTCATTCACCAGTTCAAGTGCCGCTGTCTTCAGGAAACACCCTCACAGGCACACCCAGAAATGATGTGATATAACCAGGTATCTGGGAATTCCTTGGCCCAGTATAGGTGACAGATAAAGTTCCCCATCATAGCTAGGGACACCTAAAAGTAAATGACTGTAGTATTATGTTCTTGCTCAGGCATGATGCAGAACAATGGTGAAAGAAAATCTACTAATGGGAAGAACTCAAAAGAGTATACCTGGTAGTTCAGTCTGCTTGGAAAAGAGGCGAAAAATGTCAGATTATGAGGAGTGACTAATGATTTGGTTGGATGGTGGTGGACTTAGAAGGAAAAGTATTGAGACATAGGTTACCAAGAAGCCTGGGGGAATGTCATAGAGCTCACAAAATGGGCACAAAACACAAGGATATTTTCATCTTTTGTAAATGCCCACTAAATGGCAACTACTGCAGATCAGGCGCTTGGTAATCACATGGAAACGATGGCCCATTATACAGACATCAGTGGAACTTCCTGCCCAGCCATGCTAGTAATTGCTGAAAGGGCTGCTGAACCGAGTGGCTGTAGAAGTAGCTACGGAAGCAGGCTTGAACTCAACAGCATGGATTATGTGCTATAGCTATTGGTGAGTTCCCAACCTGTCAATAACGTAAAGTGACACTGAGCCACAAATATGATAATGTTTCCCAAGTGAACAAGCCAGCACCTGGCGACAATTTTATTCCATTGGGCCACCCATCACAGAAGAGGAAGCAATTTGCTCTTCTTGGAATAAACAGTTATTCTGGAAATGGATTTGTCTTCATTGCCAGCAGTGATCCTGCCAAAACACCATTCATGATTTTGGAGATTGCATTACTCACTATGAGGAAATTTTCCACTGCATTTCTTCTGAAAAAGAGAATTATTTTAAAGCAAATGAAGTTTAGCAATAGGTCTTTGCCAGTGGAGTTCATAGTTCCATATACTCTGGCCCCTGCCTAATTGAATAGTGGAATGCACTACTGGCCTGATAGAATGGCGGAAGGGCTTCAGAAGACAGAACACCTTTCAGGTATCAGGTTATATCCTATGTGCAGAAGTTAAGTTCCAGATCTCATACACCAAAAGTGCTTCTATTTCTCCCATAGCTACACTTCATGGGTTCAGGATCTAAGGAATGGAAGTAGAAGCTTTTCTCCTATTGCTATACCTAATGAACTGCCTCCTAATGGTTTAGAAGTCTTAGCTCCCTAAGGAGAAATGTTCTTACTAAGAACACATCAGGCACAACGTCAGAAGGAAGATGAGAACTATATTTTTCAGAGTATCTTATTCTTCATGTTAGAGTTTGCCAACAGGAAGAAATTGCATGTGATTCTAAAGACGGGGGAAAAGCCAAATCCACAGTTTTCTGGAGATGGTTGTACCCAGATGAAGGTATTTATTAGTTACAGGTTCTTACATTACACATTTTACTCATTTTTGTCTAAAACCAGTATTCAATATACTGTGACATTTTATTTGACTCTATCTTGATATTTCAGCTTTTTACAGTTTATCAATTTGTTTCATTGAACTATTATAAAAGGAATTGTGAGATCTCACATTATTATTCCTTATTTTCAAAAACTTTACTGGGTATTTAAAAAATCTTACCAATCCCCCGCAATAATGACAGGTCAAAATCTCAAATTGGATTCTTTCATTCAAAACTGTTTGTTGTCCCTGTGTTCAATAGCATGAATAGTTGATGAACATCTTAAATATTGTAAGAAATCCGGTTCAAATCCTACCTCTTTCATGAACATTTTTCTTATCATTATTTTTCTCTAAATCTGTAATTCCCCAGCCCACAGCACAGCCCAAATTGCACTATAAATTGGGTAGAATTTTCCTAAAATATATTAAGCATGTATTGTGCTATTGGAATGCTAGCTGTATTAAATGTTGCTGGTGAGACTTGACAGGGAGAAAATGGGGTCCAGTATGCTCCTCTAAAACTTCTTACCACTTACCCTATTTCCCCATTAATAAGTTTATTGGAAAGAAAACCCAAAGATTGAATAGCAGGGAAGTGATTTTCAGATAGACTATTTGGTCATCTTCAGAGATATTGAACAAGAAATGACTCATCACCTCAGGAAAATCAGGCTACTCCACAGAAAGGTCACTAAACACAGAAGTAAGAGGTACATAGTCCTGGCAGTACTCTGACAACTTCCCATTCCATTGCACTCTGAAGCATCTAATTGAATCAAGAAAGAGATATTATCTAAATTAAAAAGCATATGCAGCATATTCCCTGGAGGTCCAGGATGCCTCCCCTATGTGGCAGCAGCTAGAGTCCTGCCTTACACACCAGCAACATCTGCTGAGAGTGAAATGGAGTGATCTAAAAGCCCCATATCATCACCTTTCCTGATTTTGCCTCAGGTTGAATATCAACATTTATCTGTTTTTAAGTGGTAATGATTGAAGGATTTATGGTAAGAATTTCAACATCACTTTATAGTCTTCTGTGGAGGTAGAAATCTAAGAAAAGAATTTTTGATAAACTAGTCCATCCTTGAGGAGTGATATTTCATTTCCATTTATTGCAAATATGTGGTTTTCAAAATGAAATAAAATTCAGCCCAGGAGCAGCCAGAGAGCAATGAAAAGAAACAGCAGTAATTCCCTTTTTCTGGTTTTAGCAGCTCGTATTCGCTCGTTTCTCCAGACACTTTTCAGACCAGTCAGGTAAGTGTGAGACTGAAGATTGCACAGCAACAAAAATTATTGTCATGGTTACCTAATATCACTGAGAACAAAAGTGTTGTTCTGGTTGTTAATGGAGCTCAAAGTACCCCAAAAAGGGATGGGTAAGGAGAAGTGACCTGAAAAGGAAAGAGATACCCAGCGCTTATCCCCACTTGACTCTTCAATAAATTCTCTATTTCCTGGGGAGAAAACTTCATTTTTGTTATATGACAAACAGCATCTTCTGATGAAAAGCCAGAACCAAAAGAGTGCCTCTGGGAATGGTCTTTAGGAAAAAAATTTAAAATAAAAAATTAAAAGAACCTAACCTGGCAGTTAGTTGTAAAGGCTAAACTAGATTTTGTTGCTAATTTCAGCTCTACTACAGAGAAGTCATTTGATAAAGTCATTTTAAAAATGCCATCAACACTGATGTAAATGTAAACCAGCCTTAGCTAGAGACGTTTTGCTGTTTATTCCAAGAACAACTAAATGCACATAAATAATTAGCTAAAAATACTTATTTTTCCATATTTAAAACCACTCTGTTATGTGAAAAAGATAAAAACCTGGCCTTGGAGACTTATACAATGTAGTATAGAGTCTGCAACTTTGCGATTTAAACCAAAGTCTTAAAAATGGCTGTAATAAAATCTCATGCTGAGAACCTAGAAATATGTCTAATTGTTCTTGGCAAAATGACTTTGCAGATGTTTTCTTTAAAAAAAAAAAACCTGTAGCCAGCTGGGTCACAGAGCAGTCAAGGTACTCTATGATTTTCAGTAAGGGCATAGAAAGTGGGAAGAACTGGGCCATACACTTGCCCACTGTTGCTGGGAACACAAAATGATGCAGCTCCTACCGTAAACGCTATGGAGGTTCCTCAAGGGATTGAAAATAGAACTACCATGCTCACTACAGCAGAACATATACTAAAATTGGAATGATACAGAGAAGATTAGTGTGGTCCCTAAGCAAAGATGGCCTGAAAATTTGTGAAGCAGTCCATATTAAAATAAGAATAATGAATAACAAAAATAAATAAAACTACACTATGAGTCAGAAATCCTACTTCTGGATGTTTTATCTAGAAGAATTGAGGCCGGGTACGGTGACTCATGCTTGTAATTCCAGCACTTTGGGAGGCCAGGCAGGCAAGGAGTTCAAGACCAGCCTGGCCAACATGGTGAAACCCTATCTCTACTGAAAATACCAAAAAATTAGCCATGTACGGTGACACACCCTGTAATCCTGGCTACTCAGGTGACTTTGCAGATGTATTGAGAAGATTATCCTGTATTATTTGGGTGGGCCTTGCCTTATCACATGAACTCTTTTTCTTTTTTTTTAATTGTACTTTGGGCTCTGGAGTACATGTGCACATCCTGCATCCTGCAGTATTGTTGCATAGGTACATACATGTCGTGCTTATTTGCTGTCTCCATCCCCCACTATGCATCACCTACATCAGGCATTTCTCCCGAGGTTATCCCTCCACATCCTTTCCCCCCACGCCCCTCGCTGTGCCCCCTCCCCTCCACCACCCACCTAGCCCTGTGAATGTTGTTCCCTTCCCTGTGCCCAAATGTTCCCATTGTTCATCACCCACCTATGAATAAAAACATGCAGTATTTGGTTTTTTGTTCTTGTGTCAGTTTGCTGAGAATGATGGTTTATAGATTCATCCATGTCTCTACAAAGTACACAAACTCATTTTTTATGGGTGCATACTATTCCATGGTGTAGATGTGCCACATTTTATTTGTCTAATCTATTATTGATGGGCATTTGGGTTGGTTCCAGGTCTTTGCTATCATAAACAGCACTGCAGTGAACATACATGTGCATGTGTCTTTATATAGAACAGTTTATAATCCTTTGGGTATATACCCAGTAATTGGGATTTGCTGGGTCAAATGGAATTTCTATTTCTAGATCCTTGAGGAATCGCCATACTGTCTTCCATAACGGTTGAACTAATTTACACTCCCACCAACAGCCCAAAACTTCCATAAGCTAAGAAGCAACTTCCGCAGAGTCTCAGGATACAAAATCAATGTGCAGAAATCACAAGCATTCCTATACACCAGCAACAGACAGAGAGCCACTTGGGTTCCTAAAAGCAGCAGATCTTTCTCAGTTGTAATGAGGGAGAGAGCTGTGCTTTGGAAGAGAGAACCTGAAAGGTGGCCGCAGCAATGTGAGAAAGACTCTCGGCAGCTGATGGCTTTGGAGATGGAGGAAGGAGGCAAAAGCCTACGTACATAGTAGTCATTCTCTAGAACTGGAAAAGGCAAGGATATGAACGAATCCTGCTGACACTTTGATTTTAGCTGGGGACACCCAGGTAAGACTTCTCATCTGCAGAACTGTAAGATAAATTTATATGGTGTTAAGCCACTCAATTTGTGGTCATTTGCTATGGCTTCAGTGGAAAACATACTAGGTCAGAACATAAACTACAGGCAAGGGGCTTTAAACGTTCACACAATCTACACACACCTATTACAATTGAGCTGGTTTTTATATGCTCCTCCTGACTCTTTATTTTCCCTATTCATGCTTAATTTTATGCAGCCCTATGTTAAATAATTCCACAAGGAGGTCACTTACTGCCTCCTGAATTTACCTTTGACTCTCAAAGAAGCAAGTTACATAAAGCACCCAAGTTAGTGAAGTCCTCCGATGACAGTATCTACCACAGTCATGTCAGAGGTGTTAAATTAAGATGTGTCTTTCTGACCTCCATAAAGGCAGTGTAGGTCACTTGCATGTATTACAACTCTGCTACCTTGAAAGGGATATTCTATGTGTGAGTCAGGGAGGGGGAAAGGTGATTATACCTCTCAGAACACAGTATTAAACCCACAGTTTTACCCACTGCAGCAGGGTAGTTGTAATATCCTAAAGAAGAGTCAGCTTACAAAGGTGTGAAGCCATGGGGGTAATAGTCTTGACCTAAATTTCACCTTACATGCATCAGTATTAAAATTATTAATGTTTCCTCTTCCCCTTTCACCATTAATTATAAAAATTTACACCAACATTTTTTTGTCAGGCTTCTACTGGTACTTCTTGGTAGTGATATAATTTCCTAAGAGAATATTTTCAGGATTTTGGAGTAACCTGACTTTGGTTGGTCTCCATATAATTTTCCAGTAATCAATAGTCTTAGTTGAGTTACTTTGCATGGAACTATTGAGATTTTTCAGGAAGATAAAATATAGACAAGAGTATAAAAGTCCTAACTTTTTGAAATGAAGTAATTCGATTTTGTATTTACTAGTTTTAAAATATATTGAGATTTCCAGTTAGCAATTTATTACTGATTTCTTGCACAATACAGCTTAGTAAGAGATGGAGTGCCTGCAGTTAAAACTTGTTGATGCTCGGCTTATGGATAAGTATATGGACATTTTTTGTTATTTTTCTTTTTGGCTTAAACAACTACCTATTTGCTTTTGTTGGATTCAGCTTTCTATGTGTTTCCATGAACTTAAATTCTTTATCATATAGTTCAGATACTTTATAGTCTTACTCTTTTCTCTTATTGTTCTATCAATTATTCAGACCACTTGTTTATTTTTTATTTATGTTAATCTTTGTTACATATGTGTGTATATGTTTCTGTATATGTATGTACATGTATGTTATTTGGGAATGCAAATTTAGAATTGTTATACATTCTTGTGTTTTGAATGTTTTATTACATAAAGTTATATTCTAATTTTTGAGATTTTCCTGTTTCAGAAAGAGGATTGATCTGAATCATGTACTCAGCTATTGTCAGAAGTAGAATAATTCTCTATTCAATCATCAACCAATTTCTTAATTAGTTGCTTTTACAATTCTAAAATTTTCAATTATTTTTAATTCATTTCATTTATCTGCTGAAATTCTCAATCTTTCCTCTTATAAACTTGAACAAGAAAATAAAGTTCTTTGGGTATTTCTTCCTGATATCTCACAAGTCTGGTTTCTCTGCACATCAGATTCCATTGCCTGTTGTTTCTACGGGTTTTTATTCACATTCCCTTTTTCATATTCTTGTTATTTTTTATTATGTTAAACACTTCTCTTTGTGAAATTGTAGAACAACCTTGTGGACAATAATTTACTTCTTCTTTGTGTATATTTACTTCTGGAGGATGGTTCCTATCACAAACAATTCTGGATAACTTTAATTTTTTTTCAGAAAAGTTAAGATGTTTGAGGCTGAGCTATATTGTTCACAGAAAGCTCTGACTTGCTTTCATCCTTGCTACTGTGATGTAACTCTTTGTGGTTCAAACCCCAAATGAAGGGTTTACACTTATGATCTCTCTTATTTAGCCTGCTCTGGTTCTCCAGTTTTCCACTGGGATTGCCTATCACGCCAATGATGCCAAAACTTGCCCTCGGATATTTACCTGTTATCTACAAAAATCATAAATGCTTCCATCAAATGTGTTCCACTTGATGGAGTCATTTTGCTTTCCTAGTGGTAATCTGTAAGTCTTCATTATCAGTTTATCTCTTTGATGCTCTTTAAATAAATCTATTTTATATTTTGTTCAGCTTTTCTACTTGCCCTCTACTTTGGAGGAGTGAGAATAGGGATTTTGGTCTGATTTACCGTAATCCGCCATCATCAATGTACTTACGTTTAGTTTTAGCTTATTCCTGGTTGCTGTAGTTGTCAATAAAAGATTATTCCCTCATAAATTTGTTTTTAGATTCACCTTTTACCCTCATTACCTATATTAATCCCACCATAAACATAAAATAACATCGATTGGTAAACCACACACCTCATAATATAAACAGTCCTCTTTGTACAAACATGATTTTTAAGTGGAAATATTTACTTAATTAACTTCACAGGAGCAGCCACCAGCTTTTCCATTGTGACCAATTATTTCTTTGCTTCACTTCTCCTGTGAGCTAGCATTTGAAGAACTTTCTGTCCAGAGAGACATGGAGTAAAGTATCAAAGATCTTCATACACGTTCACATTTAAAAATTCTATTTATCAATTATGGCAAATCTCATAATTAAATATTAAGAACAACTCCATCCTCAGAAATAATCAAGCTTAAAACAAGGTCAGATTATGATTAAAATTCACTAGTTCTCAGATGGAAGGCATTTATACTTGCCGCATCACTTAGACTTCTCTCCATTTTCTATTTCCCTAGAGGTCATAGGGAACAATGCTAGTTGGAAAATAAAGTTCAATCATCCTTAAAAACATATAGCCAAATGCCGCTTTCTCTTACTAAAGTAAGAATTCTGTGATGCCTCTGAAAAATAAGCAAAATGGAGAAACCAATCAACTACATGAAGATATAAGCTCTTGAAATCCAAGTACAGAATTCTCAAACTATAGAAAAATATAAATAATAAAAATAGGTATACACATGCCGTGGGGGTTTGCTGCTGCATCCTGCATGATCTGCACATGTACCCCAGAACTGAAAGTATAATAATAAAAAATGAATACATATATAATATACAATATATAAATAATTCTTATAAGAATTATATATGTATAAATAAATTATATATATAAATACATAGTATATAAATACTTTTTAAATAGGAATAAATTACAGTGACTCCTTCTGTTGTCACAATGGGTTACATACAGACAAATAATCCTATACCTTTTGCAAATGAAGAGAATTTCAGCTTCAACCATAATGGAGCTGTAGACATAGATACAACCATAATGTCGTTATAACAGATCATAGGAGACTAGTATGTCTTGTCATTGATTGCTATGTAACAAGTCACTCCAAATTGTAGTAGCTTAGAACAATAACTATTAGAACTTTGTACTGTAATCAGTTGGATAATTCTTTTGCTGCCTTTTCTTAATCTTTCACAGCTACAGTATCTGTGTCTAGACGGTATAAGATGATTATCTCGTGTTTATTGATTAGTGCTGGCTGCTGGTTACAAGATTAGTTAACAATCTAATATGCTATCCCAGTCTTCCTCATATGACATTCCTAAAAAGGACTAGGCTTGAAATTTATACAGTATCTCTACTGCCATAATCTATTGGTTAAGGCAATTAACAAAGCCAATCTAGATTAAGGTATGAGCAAAGAGACTCCACCTTTTGATGAGAGTTGCTACAAATTGTTTGTGGTCATTTTTAATCTATCAACTACTAGTCAGACTCCCATCTCAAAAAAATAAATAAAATAAATTTTAAAAATTAAAAAGAGGCGTCTCAGGTTCTTTCATCAGGGGAAATCATATACATTCCTCCTAAATACAAAAGATACTCATCCTGTCCTAAGATTTTCAAAAGACTTAGTCCATCAAGGCATCAGGTTCAAAGTCAATTATCTTTTAGCTGCTTCTGGTTCAGATACCGATGTTGCCTCCTTGGGTTGTCTTCTCAAGTGTAAGCTTCTCTTGGTCTATAGACATGTAAATTAAAAAAATAACTTGTTCCCTGTGGAGCCAACAGCAAAAAAATCTTTCGGGTACTGCATGGCATTGAAAAGAGACAGCATAAGTCCATGCATTCACTCATCTTCAATAATTCTAAAATCCAGCTGGGTATGTGTTGTCAGAAACCCCTACTTGAGGCGCAGAAAATGTTTCTTCTTTAGAAACCAATTTTGCTTCTTTGGAATGGTCCCATAATCCATTGTTCTCCATAACTCACGATCTACCCTGTAGATTCCTGGCTACACCCACAGAGACATTTTTCCTCTTCTATTAAAAATGGTCCATGTTGGCTGGGTGTGGTGGCTCATGCCTGTAATCCCAGCACTTTTGGAGGCCAAGGCAGGAGGATCACGAGGTGAGGAGTTTGAAACCAGCCTAACCAACATGGTGAAACCCTGTCTCTACTAAAAATACAAAAATTAGCCAGGTGAGGTGGCACGTGACTATAATCCCAGCTATTCAGGAGGCTGAGGCAGAAGAATGGCTTGAACCCAGGAGGCGGAGGTTGCAGTGAGCCAAGATCTCATCACTGCACTCTGGCCTGGGCAACAAAGCGAGACCCTGTCTCAAAAAAAAAAAAAAGGTCCATATTTGCAATTGGATCATTTTCTCAGCCAACTTTCTGCCCACAAATAATTGGGTGCTCCAAAAAAAATTTATTTTGAATTGTCCCTGTCCATTTTAATTCATATTGATACAACTCCCTTAATAATGAGCAGAGGCTGGGCACGGTGACTTAGGTCTGTGATCCCAACACTTTGAAAGGCTGAGGCAGAAGGATCACTGGAGCCCTGGAGTTCAAGACCAGCCTGGGCAATATGGCATACCCTGTATCTACAATTTATTTTTTTTTAATTAGCCAGACATCATGATGCTTGCTTGTGTTGTTAGCTACTAGGGAGGCTGAGGTGGAAGGATAACTTGAGTTCAGGAGTTTGAGGTTACAGTGAGCTATAGCTATGATTGTGCCACTGTACTCCAGGCTGGGTAACAGAGTGAAACCCTGTCTCCAAATATTAAAAAGTAAAATAATGAGTGGGTCTTATAATCATCAGTTTATACTCAATTAAACAAATGTCACACACATTTTAAGACTACTCTTCTCTACACTTATCAGTGCTACTAGAGAATGAGACTAAACTTAAGGCATTTATACACATTGTCAAGTAGCTGAAGATGTTGACTAGACTTCACTTTAAATACACGCACACACACATACACATATGTTTTAACAAAGTCTTATTGTCAAGAGTTTTTTAGTCACATCCTTAATAAAATATTTATCCTAAGACCATTTCTTATTTGGGAGTCTTTTGCCATCTTGAAAATATAAGCAATATGAGAATCTTTACTTTCCAACTTGGCAAGTCCTGGTTTCTTTATATTCTCTTTAAATTCTTCTTACAAATGGAAAAATTCTCTTTTTGGTTTACTTCTCTCTTCCCATACTTTATCATCCACAGTCAAAAGGAGCCAATTGACATTTCTAGCTTCCTGTTTAGAAATCCTTTTAGCTATATCCAAAGTTAATTAAATATAGGTTTTATCTTTCAATTAACCTCCGGTTGTTAATAGCCTTGCCAATCGTTTTCACATTTTCTCGAGGGTCAGCATTTAATTTCCTCCCTGTGTTTCTGCCCTGCCAGAAGTCTGATTGCCACTTTCACCACCTCTGACTGCTTGCACCCAAATGTCATGTGACATGTTTGGGGCCTTTAAAATGTGTCACTACAGTTTGGGGACTCCATAACCCATTTTCTATTGCTATGTAATAACCACATTAAACACTTAGTGCCTTAGATCAAAGCTATTTTATATTTTACTCATGGTGGACTGTCCTTCTGATGATCTCACCTTCCTTCAGTCAGAAGTTTGCATCATTTAGCTTCTCATGGGAACTGGGGACTCTGTGGTGGCCTAATTCACATGTATGATAGTGGGTGTTGACTGTGAGGTTGGCCAAATGGTGGCAATATCCAGTTATGGTAATGGTGTAAGCTTTGAGCCTCTTAATGCCTGAACTTTGGAATTGCATAATTTTATAGTTTTCAATTTGTCAAAAACCAGTCACAAGGGCAGTCCAGATTCAAGCCATGGAGAAATCAATGCCCTTTCTTGAAAGGAGAAGCAGTAGAGAATTTATGACCATTTTTAATCTGCCTGTGTCCCACGTACATTAGCTGATTTTATTCTCCAACCTCAGCTTCCTGGGCCCAAATGGTATGGTTCAAAATCTGGATATGTTTACTATTAATTTTCTCTCAAGAGCTCTCAGTCTGTTTTATAATAACTTATTTTTGTCTTTACTAATGCTTTTCTGCTCACAATTTCCTATCAAAGCCGGATGCAGTGCCACATGCATGTCTCAGCTACTTGAGAAACCCATGCAGAGGACCAGTTGAGCCCAAAAGCTTGAGTTCCACCTGGCCAACATAGAAAGACCACACAACCCCCAGTTTCTAAAAAATAGATTTTAAAAATCTACAATTATTTTGTACAGTTTTTCTTTATGCTCCCAGAGTAAATGATCATAAAATAATTAATTCATGTTTATCCTTCATTTTCTTGCTTTAAAAATTTTACTTTAAGTTCTGGGATACATGTGCAGGATGTGCAGATTTGTTACATAGGCATACATGTGCCATGGTAGTTTGCTGCACCTATCAACCTGTCATCTAGGTTTTAATCCCCCATGTATTAGATATTTGCCCTAATGCTCTCCCTGCCCTTGCCCCCACCCCTCAACAGACATTGGTGTGTGATGTTCACCTTCCTACGTCCATGGGGTCTCATTGCTCAACTCCCACTTGTGAGTGAGAATATGTGGTATTTGGTTTTCTGTTCCTGTGTTAGTTTGCTGAGAATGATGGCTTCCAGCTTCATCCATGTCCCTGCAAAGGACATGATCTCATTCTTTTTTATGAATTCATAATATTACATGGGGTATATGTGCCACATTTTCTTTATTCAATCTCTCATTGATGGCCATTTGGGTTGTTTCCAAGTTTTTGCTATTATAAATAATGCTGCAGTAAACATATAGTGTGCATGTGTCTTTATAGTAGAATTATTTATAATATTTTGGCTCTATATGCAGCAATGGGATTGCTGGTCAAGTGACATTTCTAGTTCTAGATCCATTTTTTGTATTTAACATCATAAAATCTATTTGAAATAATTTTGATTCTCTCTGGTACTTTAATCCTCTTTCCCGAACATCACAGCCATAGGTAATGACCACAATTTTCCCACTTTTTCCAGGCTTTTCTCTATCTTCTCTCCATCTAACCCTCATTATTGTACTAAACATCCCAATCCACCACTACTTTAATTATCCCTCTCTTGATCAAAATCCTAGAGCAGTTCTCGATCATATAGCTAGACATTCTAAGCACTTCCAGAATTTTGAGAGTTTTTTAATGATATGATGCTAATATGGTTTGGCAGTGTCCCAACTCAAATCTCATCTTGAATTATAGCTCCCATAATTCCCATGTGTTGTGGGAGGAGCCTAGTGGGAGATAATTGAGTCATGGGGGTGGTTCCCCCATGTTGTTCTCATGGTAGTGAATAAGTCTCATGAGATCTGATCATTTTATGAGGGGTTTTCTCTTTCACTTGGGTCTCATTTTGTCTTGCCTGCTGTCATGTAAGATGCATGGAAGGCTTTGCTCCACCATGCCTTCCACCATGATTGTGAGGCTTCCCCAGTCATGTGGACCTGTGAGTCAATTAAATCTCTTTACTTTATAAATTACCCAGCCTTGAGTATGTCCTTACTAGCAGCCTGAGAACAGATTAATACACCTTATTTATCCAATTTTACTATTATTATATATTTATTTCCCCATTTTGTTACCTCATATGTTTATACATAGAATGTTCATTTTCGACTCTTTATATTTTTTATACTTGTTTTCCTTTAATACTAAACAAAATTAATTTTTCATATATTTGCATATATGAATATAGTGTCAGTACCCAATTTAATTAGAGTCTGCTCCTCTCAGATTTCCATAACTACTTGAACTAAAATAGATATCTACCTATCTTAAAGTCTTGGTTTATTTATATTTACAAGCATACAGGTTAATATCTATGCCTTTACAGTTTCATGGTCTTTTTTTAATTTCCCAAATATTTATTGAGTTACTTTTATACAACAGGCACTAAGATATGTACCTGGAATACAAAGGTAGGCAGAAGCCCCCAAAATTGACAAGGTCTTTTTGTATTTAATAGTTTCATGGAGTGGGAATATAGTAATAACATAATAACATTAATAAATACGTAAGCACAACTAGATAATCGCTACTAAAAAAGAATGTGCAATTTAGGTGCTACATAAACACAGATAAATGTGGAACTTACCATCTTTGAGTTAGGGATGGTTCCAGGAGGAAGTATTGGTAAAGCCGACATATGAAGATTTAGTTGCAGTTAAAAGGTAACTAAGTGAAGAGGAAAAAGATACTCAGTAAAAATACAGAGAACAATGTAAAAATCTGTGTGATGAAAGGAAAAGAATGAAGAAAGTTGAGATGATCAGTGGGACTTGAAGACACTAAGAACAGCATAATCCTCTGAGTGGAGGCTGCAGTGGGAGATACGATGCCACCCACTAGGGTCATTTAGACTATGTTGAGGACTTTGTTCTTCTTTCCAATAGCAATGGGAATATGTTAGATGATTTAAGTAGATAAATAATTTGGTTTAATTTATATTCTGAAAGTTTACTAGAACTGTGGTTTAGGGGACTGATTAGAGGCTGTCAAGATGAACAGAAGGATTTTTAAAGAAAGCACAATGGTAATGCTGAAATATAGGATAAATGTTATCTTTAGATTTTGTGAAAAGCTTGCAAGTAAGTTCATTTAGTTGCCTAAGTGATGGTGGATGGGAATGATAACCAAGGTTAGGCTGCATGTAGACATTCAATAGCAGGAAGGACGGCGTCTCTATTTCAACAGGAAAGAAGCAGGTAATGGTGGGTATCAAAAGACGAAATCTTGCTGTAACTCAATAAAGGAAGTTCACATCTAAAGGCTTAGCTTTTTGTTTCTTTCATTTTTTCTTGTCAACAACTTTATTAAATATGAGTGTCATGTAAAATATGCTGTAGAGAGATCTACAGCAGATCTCTCAGCAGAAACCCTACAAGCCATAACAGAGTGGGGGCCCATATTCAACATCCTTAAAGAACAAAACTTTCAGCCCAGAATTTCATATCCCGCCAAATTAAGCTTCACAATTGAAGGAAAAATAAAATCTTTTATGAACAAGCAAGTACTCAGAGATTTTATTACCACCAGGCCGGCTGTACAAGAACTTCTGAAAGAAGCATTACACACAGAAAGGAACAACCAGTAGTAGCCTTTCAAAAAATGTACTAAAAACTAAAGAACATCAACATAAAAAAGAATTTACATCAACAAATGGATAAAATAGCCAGTTAACAGCAAATGGCAGTAACCCTAAATTTAAATCGACTAAATCCCCCAATTAAGAGATACAGCCAAAACCTAATGGTATAATATATCCAGACCCATTTTATATCCAAAGATACACAAAGACTCAAAACAAAGGGTTGGAGAAAGATTTACCAACCAAATGGAGAGCAAAAATAAAGAAATAAACAAAAAGCAGGAGTTGCAATTCTCGCACTTTATAAAATAGATTTCAAAGCAACAAAGATACAGTGGTAAAAGGATCAATGCAGCAATAAGAGCTAACGATCCTAACACCCAGATACATAAGACCCATAAAGAGATTTAGACTCAACGAGACAGAAAATTAATAAGGATATCCAGGACTTGAATTCAGATCCGGAACAAGTAAACTTAATAAATATGTATAGTGCTCTCCACTTTCAATACATAAAATATTGATCAGCCATTATTAATAACCATTCTTAGAATTAAGCAATATTCCTGTTCTCTCTCCCTCTTTTTCTTCCTCTTTCTTCCTCCTCTTCTCTCCTTTTTTTTCTTAAAAATAATATGTGTAGCTTTTATTTCTTGAATAGAAAATGTATCCTATGCCTCTGTTGCCACCGAAGCTCATCATGTAGTAATTACCTCCAGTTGAGACATAACTTCAGCACAATTATGTGTGGGCTTGGGCTTAATTCACATTAACAGTGTCTCAAATGTACACTCTTCACTTTCTGCTTGGACTTTTCTGACAGCTACAGGTGACTCCTGGAGCCTGCTGGATGAGAACATTGAGTTACTCTTGAAATGTAGGAGAGTTAACAATTCCCAGGGAAACCCTTAGTCGATAGAGATTGGGATAGTCAGCCCTAAGATGGACAATTTGGAGAAGGTTGTACGTAGGGTCAAGTCCCAGTTTTCCACAGTGGTGAACTCCATAATGTACTCCTATATTGTTTGGTTCTCGTATTTCTGTTTTTTTTGCTCCCACTCAAATGAACTACACCCATTACATATCATTTTCTTAAACTTTGCTTCGGGGAGACCCAAACTAAGATAGGAAGCAGGTTCTTTCTGGGAAAATGAGAAGACTATATTGTGGTCAGAGGTTTGAGATAATTGATTTGGAGAGAGTAAACTCAGTTATACAGAAAAACATAATAGAAATGACTGGGAAGGTTTTATTTTTTTCTGAAATGCATGTATGCCCACATTTTCCCCACAATTAAGTTATCTCTCTGAAAGTAGATATGTGCTTAGTAAGTCTTATATTTTTCTTATAGCAGGTTTCTGAGTGCATGAAAAATACTGATAGATACTTGTTGATTTTACAATAAAACTGATTTATTATGAATTGCTGTTTTTTGTACTGGCTGTACAATTACTTATATAAAAGTATCATATTTTCATTAAGGAAATTCCATAAACAACAATATAAGTGGCTAACCCAAAAAGATGTTTTTTGAATATAAGATGATGGATTTAAAGTTATTGCAATTTGTGACTATAATAATTACCCTTCATAACCTGGAAAATGTAATTGTTATAAATTAAAAATATTAAACTATTTTTATTTTTTCTTTCATAAAGGAATAGATTAATAATATTGTAAGTCAATGTGAACAGAACAGTAAGGCATTAATCAAATAAAGTACACATTAAAAACACTTAATAGAATTTTTTTAGCATGCTAGATAGTGATCAATTTGAGATTACATAAAAAATATTATAAACAACACTTTTTTAGTGGTTTAAAATGTAAACATAAGAACAATTAAGCATGTACTTATCTCCAAGTAATTTTCTATTTGTTGCAACATATAGACAAAACTAGGAATTTAAACTAAAAAATTATACATAAGAGATTAACATAGATCTGAGTTTTAGTAATGATTTAGCCTAATTTTAAAGATAAGCTGAGTCAATTAATATGGTACATTTGGGTGTACCTGAGCATTCTTCAATGTGTAAATCAATGAATGAGCTTGGCCACCTATTATATTTCTTAGCTAAGATATTGAGGCAGACACAAAGACATTTGTGTACCTTGCTTCTCTTCATTTGCTGCAATGTGTACATTTTACCTTCTACTTATTACATGTGGTTCAACAGCCACAGTTTGTTATCATGTTGGACATCAAAGAAAAAAATCAAAGAACAAAAATTGCATGGAAATATCACAACATGAAACATTTTGGATCCCTTAAAACCCACTTGTGGATAGAGTCTACTGAATAAAGGTCAAAATCCCTGCTGTAATGTTTTTCAGATTAGGCTTTCCAAAGTGTAGTTCTCTGAACCTCAGTTCTTTAAAAGTGTATGTACATCTATGTAAGAATAAAAACCCCAACACACAAAGATTCTGTGTCCTAAATTTTTGGACAATGCTTCACATTTTGGCTCCTTCTTGGAGACTCATGATGAATATTAGCATACTAAAGACTGATATTTACAAAAATTAGCTGGGTATTGTGGTGCACCCCTGTAATTCCAGCTACTCAGGAGGCTGAGGCAGAAGAATGGCTTGAACCTGGGAGGCCAAGGTTGCAGTGAGCTGAGATCGTGCCACTGCATGCCAGCCTGGGCAATATAGCTAGACTTCTCCAAAAAAAAGACTGTTATTTTAATGCTTAAAATTCAACATTAGAAGCATACAATCCCTTTATTCCAAAAGAAAAATATTTTTACTCATTTGTTCCCCATACTAGATTAAAAATCAGATTTTAGGATGAATTATTCAAAGGTTGATTTTCCAATAAAATCCATTAATAATGAAGTACGTGACAATAAGGCCCTTTCAGAACAACTTTAGATGACCACTATTTAAAAATGAAGGCTTTGCTTATCATAGGTGTCAGGCATGAATGTCTTCTTTCTTTGGAGGATAGAGATACAACACAGAAGAGTCAGAGAATACCAATATCTGACTAATTTCTAAAGCATTCTTCTATGCCAGTATGTGTGAAGATCTGCCTTATCTGTCTTACAGGAAAAGCCAAATCCTAATGAATGGGAAGAAACAGAAATTGGAATATTGTTAATTGTGCAGTGTGCAAGCATTTTAAAATATATGATATTGAGTAGAAAAGAGAAGTCAAGAGTGGATAATGGCACTGATAATGTTTCGTAATTGTAATAATAGACATAGTCTTATTAAGTGACCAAATGGACCAGTGTTGGCATCATTTAAGGTTTTAAATAATCAATATGAAATATGGATGAAATAGTTTAATATGTTGTAGAGAACAAATAAGAACAACAGCCATGTCTCAAATGATCCCAGATTACTCCAGTAATATAGTCTTTACATAGTTAATAACAGATATAGTAATGATCAGCATACTAAAACAAAGTACATAGTTGTAAAAGGGAAAACTTCACTATGCTTTAAAATGGATTGAATCTTATTAGCTAGATTTTAATTTTACTATTTATTTTGAGTCAAAAAATAAATACCATACAGATTGCTTTTTATAGATTTAATTATAGACTTAAGGAAGGTGTTTTCAAATAAAATGAGAATCAAATTTACTATTAAAAAACAAATTAGAAAATCTCGATTTTATAAATTCCATCACCAAGGTATACAAAACAACACACTAAAATATTTTCTGGGAAATGATCAGTTTACTTTTTTCATTGTAATATTTAGTCATCTATGTGGTAGTAAATGTCTTTCCAGAGCTGCTGTTTTTATTTTGCACTTTTAGTCTGTAGCTGAGAAAACACAGATCTTGAGTTTTTATAAGGAAGTTAAAATGCTTTAGAGAATTTTGGGGCTATTTTCAAGACTACCATGAAAACAGAAAGTATTCATTAAACTAGTAAAATGATACGCCCTATATTCCTTTGTCATCAACTTAATTTTCTCTTACTGTTTTTTTTTGGGTCTATTTTATATCTAATAATGTTGCTCTTATTTCCTTTATTGATGATTATTTAGTCTTGTTAAAAATGACACTGTCCAGCTAGGGAACTGGAGAAATACAGCATTTAATCAGAAGAGTAGAAACAGCATTCTAGCCCTAGGACTATTGCTATTTCCTCCTATGATTTATGTGAGACTCCCCATATCTCAAATTGACTATAAAATTGTGAGAATGAAATTCATACTTGTTGAAATATTGATGCCTATATTAAGGGTGTATAATAAGACAAGAGTTTTATTTCTCTCTTTTTTAGCACAGCACTATATGAATACTCTTGTACTTTCCTGTATTATCATAAAATGCCATTTGGGCAAGTTTTAAATTGTGCCCATTGCCTCTATCACTGGATTATATTCACTAGATTTGTGGTATGAGTTCATCACATATTAATATGAACCTGTTAAACTAATTTACTTTAAAATTTCATCAGTTCTATTTGAGAGGATAAAATATTTAAATATTAGAGAAAAATTTTGTTTCATTTTGTTCTTTGATAGTTTGCAATTAAACTTCTTTCAATAGTGTTATGTTTAATAGTGATTTAACATGTGCTATGAGAGAAATTGTATACTGAATATAATTTTATTAAATTCTGTATAAATGGTGTTCTTAGAAATGCCATCATACTACTCAAATACTTTAATATTTAAAGAATATTCAATTTATTTCTTAGAAAGCTATATCAGAGTAAAATTCCAGTTACATCTTATTTGGAAAAGCATTGTCTCAGTGATTAATGTGTAACCCTTCTTCAACTACAAACGTGGTATATACTATGCCCAACTCAATGTTAGGTGTTTGAATTGAACACACTTGTAAATTTTCTATTATTTGGTATAGACTTATAACCGTGTACATATATACCTACTAAAAAACAGATAATAAATATGTGTTTTAAAAGACAGAAATATGCTGATGACATAGATATTTGATAAGTTTATACTTTACTAATTTATTTTTCCTAAAAGAAAAAAAAAACAAGTTTAAATCAACCCAAGTAAAATGTTCTTAGGTTGAAATATTTTGCAATTGTCAAGGGAAAATAAAAACAATAGAATAGTTAATTGAGAGATTTTAATGTCACTATCTTTTAAAATAATAACAGAACATTCTATTCTAACAACTGATGTTCAGCTTAGAGATTCTCTCAACTGACAAGTATGTAATTCTTTGAACTTTACCTGGTTTCAAGTTAGCTTATAATTCAGCTTTAATGACTTCATATTTGTGACCTTTGCACTGATTTTAAATCACTCCTCAGGAATATTAGATTGCTTCTTTGTGACATCTTGGAATCTACCATTTCTAAGCAGTAAATATTTTCATGCTCAAATTACATTTTTGTTTTACATAACACCTAGTTCTCTTTGCCATCAAATTTTTCATCTTTCCTGAATTTCCATTCTGTGTATGTCTGTCTTCAGTGAGTTTATGGATGAGAAAAGATTGAACAAGAAATAAAAACAAATTCAGAATTAAACAAAACATCATTAAGAATTAGAATAGGAGGGATAAAGACATATTTGTTAAAAGAAAGTGCAGAAAAGCAAACCAAGTTGCAAATTGATAATTAATAATAAAAATATTTTGAGTACCAGAAGGCAATGGAAAAATGGCTTTGAAATTTTTACTGAGGTTAATTCTAATCTATATTTCTAGACTGTCAAATCTGAGTAAAATATAATGATCAAATAAAAAGATAGTTTTAGACACAAAAAACACAGAAAATTTATTTCTCATATATCTTAGGATATTAATGGAGGATATCCAACACCAAAACAAGGAAGAAATCTTAGGAAAAGAAATACAGGAAAAACGGGATCCACTTTAGGAAAGCATTAATACTGGTCAGTCTGAGTGTAGTCTGAAAAAAAGCTCTATTAGAGAGAACTGTAGAAAGTAAAGTAGCAATAATGCTATGCATTTGAACATTTGGAATATACATTTACAGAATACTAAACTAAAAAAATAAAGAAAAAACCACTTTGGCTAGTTTGAGCATTAAGTTCATAGAAATTTGTATATTGAAATGTAATTAAATCATTAACTCCTGAGTTTAACTTCTAAGTTATATAAGAAAATAAGTGTAAACATAGTAAACTGCTTTGTACTACAGCAAACCATATTTAGTCAAAATTATGTAAATATTTATCAATGACTTATCCATAAATTTATATTTTATATTGGGAGAACATAAAGAAAAGTTTAGCTTTAAATATTTTGATAATATTTGACATTTGAACAATTCCACATTGTTTTAAAGGCAAAAAAAGTCCTCATTTTTTAATATCATCTAAAAAATCACACCACCTAAATCAGTTTTCCAACGTTTGTAATCAGCCCTCTTCCCAGAAGAATTCATTTTCATTTCTGATCTTTTTTAATTTAAAAAAAAAAACTACCAACCTTAAAATATTTGAAACCTATTTGTATTTGATAAATCTTTAGGCAACTAAAAGCTATACAATTCATTTAAGAATTTTGATTAGAGTTTAGTTAACAACTTAATATTATAATTGTTTGAAAGATTGTGTGTAAATATAAAAAGCCTTTTAGGTATTTTAAAGTTATTATTTTTATCCAAATAAAATTTCTTTTTGAAATTAATTTAAAATGGAAAAAGTTGTACATATGTAAAAGCAAGCTAATAATTAACAAACTAAAATTATATTTTAATATATTTGTAAAAGCATGACATTTAACTTATTTTGTTTTATAAATATCTTACTGCATAAATATGTTTTGCTAGAATTTTATTAAAATACACATGTATGCAACACATTTTAAACACTATAGAAAACTGATCAGGCATACATAAAATCTCTATTGCAGTATTATATTTTAGTTTACAATTATTTGTAATATTTCTGAAAAAAATACAATAAGGATTTACCCATTTAGCATTAATTAGCACTTAGAAGATATAAAGGAAAGTTTACAAAAGACATTTTTCTGGAAAATATCAAAATTTGCATATTTTAGATTTTTTTTCAAATAAGCTGCATAGATTCTTGATACAGAAAAATATCAAACGTAATTTATGATTTTTTGATGATGGAAAGTATTTTACAATATAATACAATCAAACTGCAAGAATATTGAAGCCTATAGAATATTATAATTCAATAAACTTGGAACATTTACTGTGTTCTTAATCATTTTATCAGTATTAATGGTTTTTATGTCTTTTTCCTCTTTATCACTGTGTCAGCCATAGCTTCTATATGTTGTGATTGTCCCTGATTCTATTAGAATTCTACTCTGCCTTCAAAGTTGTTGGTTATTTCCTAATGTGGTAAAAAGACAAACAAACAAACAACAAGCTAACCACGTTTCCTTTTAAAGAATTAGATGCAAAACAAGTATAGATAGTCTTTTAGTGATGGCTTAAGTCTTCTTCTATGCGTAATTGGCATAAGCTGTAGCCCTCTAAGTAAATTATATTTAATAACAGTTTTATGATCAATTTCACTTAATTTTCTTTGCTTTTTCTTCTTTTTACCACTAGTGGTTAAACTTGTTGAAGAAATTATCTTTGAAAATGTTAAAAATGTGAACAAATACCCAGAGCGAAAAATAAAAACAACTATAGACCTACTATATTTTAATATTAAGAGTAAGATCTATCATGAGCAAAGATGTGGCTGTCTTTCAGTCACTTTCATGGCAGAGGTAATTGAAAGGGTTTTTTGGTAAACATATTTGACTGCCCATCTAGTACACGTATTGATTTATCTTATGCTGATGGAACTCTGGTGTTCTTCAAATATATCCAATAGACCAGTATTTCCCAACCCTAACTATGTGTTGGATTCATGTGGGAAACTCTAACATGCTAGGAATGCCTGTTTTTCCACAAAAATTCTTTTCATTAATTCAGAGAAAATTCAAGGTATTGGTATTATTATTATTATTATTTTGACAGTCTCACTCTGTTGCCCAGGCTGGAGTACAGTGGCATAATCTCACCTCACTACAACCTCCATTTCCCAGGTTTAAGTGATTCTCCTGTCTCAGACTCCCCAGTAGCTTGGATTACAGGCACGTGCCACCACACCCAGTTAATTTTTGTATTTTTAGTAGAGACAAGGTTTTACCACCTTTACCTTTATCAAGGTTGGCCAGGCTGGTCTCAAACTCCTGACCTCAAGTGATCCACCTGCCTCAACCTCCCAAATTTCTGGGATTATAGGCATGAGCCACTGCGTCCTGCTTGTGTTGGTATTTTTTAAAAGCTCCTCAGAGGTTGAATTGTTTAAAAAAGTTTGCAGGTGATGATTTGATTCATAGCCCAATCTGCTGTCAGTGAAATGCTGATTGCTCGAGCCAACCTATTTGAGGTCTACTCAGTAACAGAGTCTTTGTCAAAGCTCCAAAATCTGTGACACAAAAAGTTTACCCAAATTTACTAATTAAGCTTACCAGAAATGGTGCCACTTTATAGGACATTGTTAGAAATGGCATCAATAACCTCTGAAGGAGAGTAGCTATACTTGCTTCAATACAGAAAAACACATATTTAATTTTGGCATTACTGTAAGCTGATTTTTCAGCGTATAGTCATCAACCATTCATAATTTTCTGGGCTCTTTCATTTGGGCAGGTATATTTCTCTGCTTGTGTTTGTGGTCTGCCTTACTGAGGTGGGATACAACGGAATCTGCTCAGCTGTGTTAGGTGAACAGCAAGAACATGCCAAGAGCCTGGCCCATGTCGACCCTTCCACTCACTCACTGAGTGAACTTTGAACTCATTCTCTTTCACCTCCAAGATCCAGGCCATATGCCCAAGAAAAGGCTTAAAAATTCCTCATATGCTTATTCTGTTATTGAAACAGAAGAGCCTCCATTTCTCTCCATTTTTCCAAAAGCCTCCAAACAGGTCTTCCTTTTGTTTGACCACCAGTAGACTCTTTTTCGGGGACATTGGCAACTGTACAATACACACCTTCCTCATAAGCAAAGAAGGGGGCACTTGTACTTTCCTAAATAGTGATAATTTCTGAAATATTTATTCTTAGTAACTTAACAAGGGTATTTCACATTTTGATACAGGTCCAAGTCACCTACTTTGTGTCAGTTTCTCCAGTATGCATGAGGTCATCACCCCATCAGCAGAGTCAGAAGCATGCCCATGTTTGTACTTACTGCATGGTGGTGTTGCAAGGATTATGTAAAAATGCTTAGAAAGTACCTGGCACATTGTAAGCTCCATATACATATGTCCTATCATTTCTCTAGTATTATTGTTTTTTTCTGTTTTTATTGCACTTTAGGTTTGGGGTACATGTGCAGAACATGCAAGATAGTTGCATAGGTACACACATGGCAGTGTGTTTTGCTGCCTTCCTCCCCTTCACCCACATTTGGCATTTAATAAGAGGGTCCATTTGCCTATATGGAGTTTTCTACATGCTCGGATGACAACTATACTAATACTCTTGAAATCCTACAATGACCCAGTTAGGAATTTTGACCACTAGGATAGTTTCTGATTTGTTTTGCTTCAGGGCTGGACTATTTTTGTTTGTGATTTCTGTGATTAATGGAAACTCTATGTTATTTCTTCCCACTCCACTGACTTCATCATTTTCAGTAATCGGAAAAAGTGAAAACCAAGTCCAATTCTATCAGAATGATCTTGTAGTGGAGTGTCATTCAGCATTGCCTCTGCATATACCTGCTTTAATGCCCATGTACATGCTTCTTAGATTCAAATATCTCCTAACCAGCACACTCTTTACCAACTTTTCCAGATTGAGTATAAATTCAATCCCTGAAAGAGATTTATAAGACTGACTTGTAAACCTTTATGATTAAAAAAAATCCCCAAGGGCTTTTATAAATGTCTCAGATATGTGGTCACAGTGAGGTATCATATATCTAGCATCAATGTAAGATGCCAAAAGTGCCAATCAGCCATTTCTTGAGGTTTTAATCTCAACATCAAAGCAATATGATTATTGAAGCATCTTGGTATTGTGTCTTCACTGACACTTAAATGCCTATGAGTCTGGGTATCAAATTTCTGGAAAGCATCATTTGTTTCTGATCATAAATTGTCTCAGTTTTGGGAAGGCACAAAATCTTCCCACAGCCTGACTCAATGTTATGGGCTATGTCTTGTGCCATATAGTCAGATTGAGTTGCATTGAATTACGTTAGCCACAATGCCTTTTCTCTACAAGGAGAGGTTAAGTGTATTTTAGAAAAACAGAGACTGAGATAGAAGACTTCAAAACCACTTTCTACTCCAGTCCTTTCTTAATGTTCTGGAAATACCTGATAAATTATGTTGCAAATTTCACTAAGACTGCATTGGTGTTTGGCAATGTCTGTAAATTACCCTAAAATTTCTCATTTAAAAAAAAATTTGAAGAATTTACATACACACATTTAAAAGCTAAATCTGAGCATGTTTCTTGAGACATACATTGTGAGCTGCTTTATTACATTGAAATAAATTGCTAAGCAATGAACTCTGTAAGCAAGTTTCCATAACTTCCTTCTTTAAATTGATTGATACATAACTGTACATATTTATGGGTTACATGTGATATTTTCATATATGCATACAATATGTAATGATCAAATCAGGATAATTAGGATAGCCATCACCCATTAACCATCCTCTCTTCATCTTTCCTTCACCTCCACTCTTCCCAACCTCTGATAACCACCATCCTACTCTCTATCTCCATGAGATTAATATTTTTTAGCTCCCACATATGAGTGAAAACATGACATTTTTCTTTCTGTGCTTGGCTTATTTCACTTAATATCATTACCTCCAGTTCTAGTTACGTTGCTGCAAGTGACAGAATTTTATTCTTTTTTATGGCCATGTAATATCCCATTGTGTATATATACCATGTTTCCTTTATTCTTCTGCTCGTAGACATTTAGGTTGATTCCATATCCTGACTATCGTGAATAGTGCCTCTATAAACATGCGAGTGCAGATATCTCTTTGATATACTGATGCACCTTCTTTTAGATATACATAGCAGAGAGATTGCGGGATCAAATAGTATTTCTATTTTTAAAGAAATCTCCATACTCCTTTCCATAATTGCTATCCTAATTTACAGTCCTAGTAATGTGTACATGAGTTCCTTTTTCTCCACATCCTCACCAGCATTTGTTATTTTTTGGACTTTTGAAAATAGCCATTTTAACTGGGTTGAGATTATATCTCTTTGTGGTTTTGATTTACATTTCTCTGATGATTAGTGACGTTGAGCATTTTTTCATATAAATGTTGACTATTTGTATGTCTCTGGATTTTTGAAGTCTTCTTTGGTACATTTTCAAACTCATTTTCAATTGGGTCCACTATATATTCTCCAAATCATCAGATTTAAAGAATCTCTATATATTTTTGCCATCCCATTTTTTTATTGATCTGAAATCTGTCTCAAAAAGTCTCAATGGCTCACGTCCTAGGAGTTACAGTTAGTCAGTGTGGCAGACACTTATCTTCAAGAATTGCCCACAACCTGAATCACTGTCTGTCTTAATAGGAACAGTACAGATTTTCTCCTTAACACTAACATGTAAGAACTATCTCCTTATTTATTTTCTGGAACAAATTATTTGATTCAGTACTCATTCTCCTAACTGAAAAACCCTCTGTCTGGACAAGATAAAAATTTCTTTCTCTTCCCAGATGATCTGGGGCACAGATCAATTTTGCAGTGCAGAAATACATTCCACAGGCTACATAGAAGGGCATTTTAAGTAAACTGGATTCTAGAACTTCAAATACTATCTTCTGCTTTCATAAAATGTGTCAGCTCTAGATTGTACCATCCGAAGAGGTATGATGCTTGTTCCCTTTCCATTTTTCTTACTTTACAAAAAACAAAAATAATAAAAATGAAATAAAACAAAAAAGGCTCTAGTGCAAAACAAAGAAACATATTTTTTTGTTGTTGTAGTTGCTTTAGTTTTTTGTCCTGAAAGAATAATTAAGGCAGCATTGTTTTTCTCTGCATAATATGCATTTCTGCTTCTAAAATGACTTTAGAAATAACATATTTGTTGGGATTTGAATAAGTATTGGAGTAGGACAGCAGAGAAACTGGCAATGTTCATTTGGAAACCTTGTTCTTCCACTCACCAGCTATTTTCACAAAATTAGTCACTCCTGAGAGAATCCCATGAAAGTGAAACAAAGTAGTTTCAGTAAGAAATATTGAAGATGGCATCACACTATTTCATCTGTTGAACATATCATGGGAAGTGTCTGTCTTATCTATCTTATAACTGGAATTCAGAAATGAGATGGTTGTCATAGGAATTCATATTAATATGTTTATTTGAGTTGAGAAATGAAGTCAGACTTTCTGTGACAGAAGGAAATCTGATCTGCTGATTAGTTTGAAAATATCGACTGCCTTGCCAATTAGGTTATATGACTGGCACTTCCAAATTGAATGAGGTAAATCTGTAGGTCTAGGTTTTGACAAACATATATAATACAGAGTGTAACAAGATTAAAACATTTTATCCAAAACATTTATTGGCAGAGGCATATTAAAATGAACAATATTTCAGTCTTTGCAAATCTTTCTGAGTATATTGATTTATTCTAGGTGTGCCAAGGTGAAAAATTAACATTATGATTAAGAGGTATATTTGCTAACTCTCAGCAAAGTTTTTTTGTTATGGGTTATTAAAAAATATTCTCTAGAAATTGACAAGTGAATGACTCTAATTACAGAGTAATGAATTCAGTTGCAGGTAGGGAAATGTATGCACAGATCATGTCTAATGTAATTTAAACTTGTCCATGCAACTGTCTATAGAAGTTTATTTAAAATGTTTCTCTTTCATTAAAAACTAATAAATTGCATCTATTTAAACTGATGAAGAATAATTTCCAATTCCAACTTAAACACAGTGCAATTTTTCTTTTTTAGTACAAACTAGCAGAAATAGTTGAAATAACATTGTTCTGGAAAGCAGAGCCTTGTTGTGGGTATCAGTGTGAAGCAGAAGAGGGGTACAAGAAAATTGTCAAAAAATAGTTCTCATTCTTTTATGATGAATCTATAGCAGAAAATAAGATATAGTTATTTTATTAATCAGGTTATTATGTTGCAATATGCTACTTGGAGCATTTTTTTGAGTTTTTGATTAATTTGTGTTCTTATTTATTCACATAAAATAATTCATGTCTCATTTACTTCTTTTTAGAATCGGACAAGATCATGTTTTCTTAGCACATATTCTATGGGGAATCTTTTTAAATTCATGAAACAAATAATCTTGATTTTTAATAGGTATAAATTATCAAACCTAAATATATCTACATAGTAAAATGTATAGCACATTTACTAGCTGGACTAAACTTGGTACAATACACCAAGCAAACTGTTCTGTCGAATAAACTTATGGCATTTGCTAACCTCCATCACTTGGTGATATCTTGGAGAGATCCCACTGATTTCTGCTCAATTTCAACCACAGGAGGATACACAGATTTAGGCATTTGAAGCAAAGCAAAGCATTATTGAATTTAATGTAAAAAATTGTAAACTACATCATATGACAAGGACAAAATAGGAAAAATGCTTGCCAATCATACTGTAAAGAGCTAATCTTACTACAGAGAGAGCATCTAGGAACTGAGAAGAAAATACTATCAATCCAACAGAAAAATGGGAACATTTATTAGGAGAGTTTTTCATATATGTGTGTGTGTGTATATGTATATATATATATATACATATATATATATATGTATATATATGTATATATATATATATATATAGCCCTTAAACTATGAAAACATGAAGATGATTAATCTCAGTCTTAATAGCAAAAATGCAAATGAAAACAACACCAAGATATAATTTCTCACTTATCAAAATGGCAAAAATCCAAGAGTGTAACATGTTCTGTTACAGAAGCTCTGGGGAAACAGACACTCTGATATGTTGTTGTAGGGCAAAGTGGTGCTATTTCTACGGAAAAATGTTTGGCAATATCTATCACAATAAAATTGCATTTACCCTTTGACCCAACAATCCCAGCTCTGGGAATCTAGCCTGACTCTGAGACTCAGTTTTTTTGCAGCAATCAACAATCTGGAAATCTCAGTGGTTTACAACAAATGCATTTATTTATTGCTCCTATTACATGAGGGCTGCGGGTCAGCTTTTGATCTGTCTGATGCCTTCTTATTCCTAGACTAGGGCTGAAGTACTGCTTGCTTTCTGGGACATGCTGCTTTTATGGTGGGAGTCAGAAGCTAAAGGGGAACATCAAGAGCTTCTGCAAGTCTCTGCTTGGCATTAGGACACTACTTCTGCCTGTGTTCCATCATACAAAGAAGAAATAGGGCTAAGACCAAAGTTATCACGGCAGTGATTTATATTCTACCCACTGGGAAGCAATGCACAGTTACACGGGGAAGTTCTTGAGTGTCTAATCCTATTAAAGAGAAGAAGCAGGGAATTGGAAAATACGTCTGCCTACCTTTCAATGATGTGAAATATATACAGGGGTTATTCATTGCAACATTGTTAGTAATAATGAAAGCATTGATTTATAAACATTTGTAGAGAGGTATCAGACTGTCTCTTTCTCTCTCTCTGTAGAGAGATATCAGACTATCTCTTTCTCTCTCTCTTTGACAGTTTTTTTGTACCCCTCTTCTGCTTCACATTGATACCCACAACAATACAGGCTCTGCTCTCCACAAGAGTGTGTGTATATATATATAAATATATATGTATATATATGTAATATAAATATATATGTATATATATGTAATATAAATATACACACACATATATTTATATATATATAAACATATGTATATTTATATATATACACAGAGCTTACAGGCTTCTGTTCTACAGGGCAGTAGATTGGTGTGTGTGTGTGTGTGTGTGTGTGTAAAGGACATTATATATATACACACACACATATATATATACATATATATGTGTATACACACACACACACACACACACACATATATATCTTTAACTTAGAGGAATACATGGCTGACAGTAATGCTCTCTGTGCTAAGAATTTCTATTTCCAGCAGCAACTGTGCTTGAGCTATTTCAAGATGCAAAGTGATCATTCCTGGATTACAGACCTTACATCATTTAAAACATGAAACTATGCTTAAAGTTTCATGTGTATTCATTTAATAAATATTTATTGAGGGCCAGGTATAGTACAGACTGATTTATGTTGAAGAAATGCACTAGACCAGGTATGTGCAGTAGTTAATATTAGGTGTCAACTTGACTGGATTGCAGAATGCCTAAATGGCTGGTAAAGTGTTGTTTCTCAGTATGTCTGTGAAGGTGTTGCCAGAGGAGACTGACATTTGCATCAGTGGATTGGGAGAGAAGGCTCGCCCTCAATGTGGGTGGGCGCCATTCAATCAGTTGCCAGCATGGCAAAACAAAGTAGGCAGAGGAAGGTGGGATCACTTTGTTTGCTCGGTCTCCTGACTGCCTTCTTTTTCCCATGCTGGATACTTCCTCCTTCTCCTCCTGCTCTTGGACATCAGACTCTAGGTTCTTCCACCTTTGGACTGTGGGACTTACACGAGTGGCTTGCAGGGGAGCTTTGGAGCCTTCAGCCACAGACTGAAGGCTACACTGTCAGCTTCTCCTGGTTTTGAGGCTTTCGGACTAGGACATAGCCACTGCTGGCTTCTCTCTTTCCCAGCTGGCAGACCAGTTATGGGAATTTCCCTTGTGATCACGTGAGCAAATTCTCCCTAATAAACTCCCTTTCATATGCATGTATCCTATTAGTTCTGTCCCTCTGGAGAACCTTGACTAATATGGTACATAATAGGTACAATTAAGCTACAGAGATTTTAAAAAGTTAATATCATTCAATCCCAGCTTCTTCTAATTCCTCCGTTGCCATTCTGCCCTGGCCTGGGTTATAGGTATGGGGATTTAAGAGCAATAAAGGATGCTCAGGCTTTTGATACCAGGACCTGGGCATTTGTAACAAAAAGAAAAAAAAACTCTTTACAAGACAATAAATACATCTAAAAATTGTGTCTGAGAAGTTTGGGGCTAATATTACTTCATGAACATCTGTGGAAATTCCTATCACCAGAGAAAGGATAGCATAAGCCATCTAAAGCCTTTTTTTTTTTTTTTGAGAATTCCAGACATGAGAAGACTCTAATTTGGAAATATGAGCAAAACATTTTGGAGTATTCTAATTTGGAGTATTCTAATTTGGAAATTTGGAAATATTCTAATTTGGAATATGAAATCAAATACTCTAATTTGGAAATATGAGCAGAACATTTTTAAAGGGCTGTAGAAGTAGAGAATCAGGCAAAATTCTGCTTGTTTTAGAAATAGTTGGTCAAGCATGGTTCTCAAAAGAGAGAGAAATTGTATGTGTGGATTAGTAGCCAGTATTTGGGTATTTTATAGAATAAATAATGGGGGCTAAAGTCATGTTACAGAGCAGTTATGAAGGAAAACTATTCCAGATCAGGATATAAGAGAGGCACAACGAAAGCTTCTTATTTGTTTAGTGTTTATCAACATTTATTAGTAGAAAATATTTGTGTTTTCTTGATAATATTGAGAATAGGATTCCAGGTCTCTGCTCTAAGCAAATCTTGGGATTTATTGCACTCTGCAGGAGTTAAGAAAGTAAACATTCTGCCTGCAGCAGTGGTTCTCTAATTTGTCTGCATATTAAAATAACCCAGGTATCCTTCAAAATACCTGATGTTTGGGTCATATCCAAGACCAATGAAATAAAAATTTCTAGACATGGAACGTAGACATCAGTACTTCTTATAGCTCCCTATTTGATTCTAATATGCAGTAAAGTATTAAAAGCTCTGGTCAAAGAGCTCCAGAACAAGCAGTTCCTCTGTTTCGGCACTGATAATCACCTTTGACCTCCCCCTGCACCAATATCTATTCAATTAGTAGACTGCATCGGTTTAACCTCTTAGGTTCCTTCAGAGAGAGAAGGGAAGGACTATAAGGGTGTTGAGATTTTTCTTTCTTAGAATTTGACGTTCTGTAGATGTTCCCTCTCTCTGACTGTCTCTCAATTGCCTGTAAAAGATAACACAGTCTATTATTTTTAGTAAGCAACTCAGTTTCTTTCATTTAAGATAATATTCTTTGATTCAGTGTTTTCATTTCTAAGTAGTTGGATGGTTTTCTTGCTCTCATGAGATTTCTCAACTACACAAAAGTTGAAGAGGAAGCCCTATGATTTATATTCTATATGCCAAAATGTTAGAATTATTTTTCAAATTCTGGTCTAGAATTATTTTTAATTTAACTTCCTAAGTATATTTAATTTATACACATAAATAAAATGCAATAATTTCTTAAAATGACAATTTGACACATTCCTACATTTCTACCAATTTTCATATCTCATGATATACTTATTTCATTCAGTTTGTCATGAAAGCACATCAAATATTTTTCTACATCCCCCCATTTTTTTTTGAGATGGAATCTTGCTCTTTCACCGAGGTTAGAGTGCAATGTTCCTATCTCAGCTCACTGCAACTTCCGCCTCCCAGGTTCAAGCTATTCTCCTACTTTAGTCCCCTGAGAAGCTGCACCTACCACGCCTGGCTAATTATTTTGCATTTTTAGTAGAGACGGGTTTCACTGTATGTTTGCCAGGCTGGTCTCGAACTCCTCACCTCAGGTGATCCACCAGCCTTAGCCTTCCAAAGTGCTGGGATTACAGGTGTGAGCCACCACGCCCAGCCCATCCCCCAAAGTTTTAATACTGCTTCTGTTTAAATCTTCTCTAACCTTTAATGAACCACTTGTTAGACATACTTTAAGAGTCTGGAAATCTCATTGCTTACTTTTTAATCTGAGAAAATGTTCAGCCTTTCTATTATTATTTGACCAAAATTATTTAATTTTTTGAGGATAGAGCAAATGAGATCTAATGGGCCATTCTCTTTTATTAAACAATGGTGTTGCTTTAGAACTAAGAATCAGTATGATAGATTTTGTGTTGATGATTTGAAAAACATCGAAGTGACAGCACATATTTTCTTGTTTTATTTACAACTTTCTACCCTTAGAGAGATAAACAACTCTTTGCTCCTAGCAAATTTATAAGGTGAAAACTTGGTAACTGTAACACAATGAATTCATCTGTTTCCTGAGAATTG
Organism: Leontopithecus rosalia; assembly: GCA_028533165.1. Taxonomy (NCBI): domain Eukaryota; kingdom Metazoa; phylum Chordata; class Mammalia; order Primates; family Cebidae; genus Leontopithecus; species Leontopithecus rosalia. The sequence goes on along the minus strand of CM052658.1, from coordinate 11,853,638 downwards.
TCTACATTATGAGCAGACATAGTATTCTAGAAGCCCAGCAGAGCGCATTCAAGCAGATTTCTTGCAACTCATATTGGAAAAAAACAATTATCCCCAGCAGCATAAGGGCCTACAGCAGGGGGCCAGCAAACTTAATGCTACTATACATATGTATTATTTTCTGTTTGCATATCAAAAGCAATTTATTTGACACATATATTGCTTGTTTCTCAGTTGATTTATTAAACTATGGAATAATTCAATAGACAAATGGCTAAATGATAGTAACTACACTTCTTTACTTACTTTTTGTTGATTTTCAGTGATCTTATTTAAAAATTTCTTAAAAGAGGTAAAAATTCTAGTCTCATAACTTCATATAAGTTGGCAATTAAAACACAAGTAAACATAACACAGTAATTTCTAATGGGGTTTTGAAGACGTTAGAAGAATTACGTTTTTGTTCTGAGAATGACTTCTTCAATGAGAATTATTCCGGAAGCTAAAATGCACATTTCTATGGTCATATGTTAAGTCAAAGATTGGTTCTGTGTCATCAATACAATATAAATGTTTTTTATATATGCAAACTAAACTTTGAAATGTGTTTAGTAAATACTGTAATTACAATTGACTCCTAATATGTTCAAAAACTGATTCATAATAGTCAGCCAGCTAGTCACAACCTTCCACTGTTACTTTTCTATGCTCTTTCTCAGTTAAGACTCTGATCAGGAGTGTGTATGGCAACTGCCCAGGATGTACTTCACTCAGAATAAACAATGAAATACTGGGTCTGATCTTAACTTTTTCCTCTAATGCGATCACACAATATACTCAGTTCTCATTTGTGCTGGCAAGATTGACACAATAACAGGACAGAAATATTCAGGTTCACTCTGTCTTCTATTTCCCTTTTAAATAATAATGGAAATAAATAATTGTAGCTAGCCCACATTACCATAAAAAGAAAAGTACAACCATTTTTCTTTTCTATGACTTCTATTGGGATTAAGAACTACTTTTTTAAAAAAGCATAGTTAACGTTTACATCGCATGTAAGTCTTTTGCAGATTTTCTTTTTCTCTAGATGACCCCTAAAGAAAGTTATCCTAGTTATATAGAGAAATTTTCACTTGAGCAGTCATTTTCTGAAGGATATTTCATACTGAAATGTCTTTGAAATATCATTTTTCATCAACCCTCTAAACCTATTGAAAATGTCTCCACAGTACCTGAAACATTTTCTCTGTTGAAATATATCATTTTACATTTCTCAGATGTTCTGAAAATTCATAAAGTGGCAATCATAATTTATTGAAATTTCTTTCTGCCAGTCAGAAATGAATAAAACTATATAGTGCATTCAAGAGGAAACAGAAAAGAAAAATGAAAAGAGTAACATCAGTACCTTTGGTTTAGAAGTCACATAAGATTGTTCTTGGTAACCAATCTTCATGTCAGCAGTTTTCCATAATTCTAGTTTTTATTTCAAGCATGTGAAACACTGAGCCTAGAATTGTGTGGCGAACTTTATACTACAGATCTCTCATGGGCTTGTTTTAATTTAAACAATTATTTAACATTCATCCACTGGACACTATGTCTTCACAGTGTACATATGGCCTGGCTTCCTGAAAGTTACATTAGAAATTGTCAGAATAATTTTCTTATCATCATGCAGCCTATTTAATAACCTGTTTTTGATGCCCTTGTCTTTTACTCTTCTCTCATTTTTAATAAAGTTTCTTCTTTTATCAGAGGTTGGATCTTGCCTTGGTGGTTAGGCTCTTTTTTTTCATGTCTTCTCAGGAATTTAGTTTGACCCTTCTCATCTTTCTACTCTCCTTCCCTTGTTACTGAGTTCCCAACAGGGTTTGTTTCCTTCCCTTCTTTTATTTGCCCATGTCCCCTTTTTCCCTCCTTACATCTTACTTACTGCCTATAGCCTATATTTACAATCTTTGTGTAATAAAAGGTTATGTACCAGAATACCACTTAATCACCTCAATTTATTTAAAACATCTGTTAAAGTTACACATACATATGGTAAAACATCAAAAAGCATAGGGTAAATAAGTGAGAAGCAATAAACCCAACCTTTCCTACCACTAATCCCATATATTAGAACCAAAAAGAAAAGTTCCTTTATTTTTGAACAATATGCTTATATAATTTTTAAAAGTTCAAAATTTTATTTCTGTTACGATTTATAATATTCATCTCATAGACACCAGTCCTTAATTAATGATATAATTATAGCACCATCTTTATACTTTATTTTATGGTTTATTTAAACCATTTTCTTGTAACTTGAGCTTTACACTGAATATTTTCACTCTTCACCTTTTATTTTATTTCAAGACACAGTCTTGCTCTGTCACCCAGGTTGTAGTGCAGGGGGCAATCTCGGCTCAAAATGAGGTTTTCAGTGTCGCTATCTTTGCTTTTACCTCTCCTCGCTACATTTTAGTTTCTGTGATTTGTCAGTGGTGCATTTACATAAAATTGATCACATTTACATTTTTGTCTTTAAGTATTCTCCATCTTTAGCTTTTATGTTGATAGTAATAGTGGGAAACCTGCAAAGAAATATTCATTATGATGACACTATTATTAAAGTTTCACAGCCTCTATGTCACATGGTTAGAATGTATTTCTGCTATTAGTTTAAAGTAGCTTATTTTATCTTGTGCTTCACTGGTTACTCAAAATTATGCCACAAACTCAGTTTGTTTCATATTTAAAACATGCTTCTAGTAAAGTACTTGAAATCCACTTGTCTTGGTCTGTTTTGTGCTGCTATAACACAATATCACCAACTGGGTAATTATAAAGAACAATAATATATTCTTCACAGTTCTGGAAGATAGGAAGTCCAAGATGAAGACGCCAGCAGGTTCATTGTCCCATGACGGTCTGATCTCTGTTTCCAAGATGGCTTTTTGAACACTGTATACTCCACGTGTTTGCACATGGTGGGAGGCAGAAGGGGAAGAAGCCAAAGGCTGTGTGAAGCCTTATTTAAAAGGGTCTTAATTCCATTCTCCAGGGAGGTATTCATAGCCTAATCACCTCTTAAAGGGTCACTTCTTAATGCTATAATTGGCCATTAAGTTTCAAAACCTAAATTTTGGAGAGGATACATTCAAACCATACAGCCAGTCTTCATTTCCATAATATCCAGTAACATTCTCTATAAATTTAGAATGGTTGATTCATAATTAAATGTAATTCCTATTCCACCTTGGCAGTTTTCTTCCCTGCAATCTTGGGTTGATTCTGCTGTTTTTTTATTCCATGTCTTCAACTTTCTTGGGTTGGTCCTTTCTCCCCTTTCTCCCTTTTCTCCCTCTTCTTCCTTGGGGTAACTATTCTTGAATCACTTCTTTAGAAAAATAGCATGGGAGATACTTTCTAAATATAAGTATACCTCAGAGAAAATTTGGGTTGTGTTTCAGGCCACCACAAATTGTGATAAAGTGAATACCACAAAAAAGTAAGTCGTGCAAATTTTGTGGTTTCCCAGTACATATAAAAGTCCTTTCCCCATTGCTTTTTATTGTTGACTTTTTCAGTGATCAGATGATTTCAGGTGTGTGGTTTTATTCCTGGGTTCTCTATCCTGCTCTATTAATCTACATGTTCATTTTTGTATTAGTACCATGCTGGTTTGGTTACTGCAGTCTTGTAGTATAGTTTCAAGTCAGGCTTTGTTCCTTTTGCTTATTCAGGCTCTTTTTGAGTTCCATATGAATTTTAGAATCCACCCCCCCTGCTAATTCTTCTAAAAATAATGTTGGTAGGTCGATAGAAATAGTTTTGACTCTGTAGATTGCTTTGGACCATATGACCATTTAAAAAATACTGATTCTTTTGATCCATGAGCAGTGGATATTTTTCTATTTGCTTGTATCATCTATGATTTATTTCAGCAGTATTTTATAATTCTCTTTGTAAGATTTATTGCTGAGGTAAAATGAGGAAACTGAGGCAAGTATAAGAAAGTGAGAAGCTAATTTATTCAGCTCCTGGCGAGCTTTAGTGGTCCAAGGGGGGCCAGAGAAGTTGCCCCCAGCTGTTCAGGGCATGGGGTTTTATGGGGAGGGCAGGCAATTGATTGGCTACTGGGGAAACAAAGAGAAGGCATTTATATTGGCTGTTGAGGAGCAGGAAGTACATGGAGTTAAAGTAGGAAGTACATGAAACTAGCTGCCATTGGTAGGTGGGCAGGACCTTGGGTACGTGGGCCTGCCAGGGGCATACGGGGCAGGCTGTTGCTGGGCAGGGTACAGTGGGGCTTCTTTAAAAAATTTCTCTGCAGGGATTTTTTAACAGAGGGCTGGAGGTTGGATGCATAATTTAGAGCTGAGTGTGGGTTGGGCATGGTATGCAGAGGCGGGTGTGGGGAAGCCAGATAATGAGCTCGGGTGATGATGCAGTTATCAGGTGTGGAGAGTGATAAATGAGTCCATTTGACTCCCGGCAAGGCAACCGGCCTTACACTCCTTATATTTTATAGAGATCTTTCACCTCCTTTGTTAGATGTATGCCAAAAGGATGTGTGTGTGACTATTGTTGATGTGATTATATTCTTGATTTGGTTCTCAGGTTGAACATTATTGGTGTATAGAAATGCAACTGATCGTTGTATGTTGATTTTGTATCCTGAAACTTTATTGAAATTGTTTATCAGCTTCCAGAAACTTTTGGCGAAGACTTTAAGGTTTTCTAAGTATCGAGTCATATCAGTGAAGAGTATAATTTGAATTCTTCTTTTCCTGTTTGGAAGCCTTTTGCTTCTTTCTCTCACGACATAGTACTTCTAGTAAACTTATTCCAGTTCAAAGAGGAATGGGTCCAGCTTTTTCTCGTTGGCTGCAGGTTTGTCATAGATGACTTTTATTATTTTGAGGTATGTTCTGTTCACACCCAGGTTGTTGTAGGATGAACATATGTAGGGATGTTGGATTTTATCAAAAGCTTTTTCTGCATCTATTAAGATGAAGGTACGATTTTTGCTTTTAATTCTGTTTAGGTGGTGGATCTCATTTATTGATTTGTGTGGCTTAACTGGGCCTGCATCCCAGGAATAAGGTCTACTTGATCGTGGCGAATTAATTTTTTGATGTGTTGCTGGATTTTGTTAGCTAGCATTCTGTAAATTAACCTGTAGTTTCCTATTTTGTTTTGTTGTGTCATTGCCAGATTTTGAATTCAGAGTGATTGTGCCTTTGTAGAATGAGTTAAGAAGGAATTCCTCCACTTCTACTTTTTGGAATAGTTTCAGTAGAATAGGTACCAGTACTTTTTGTATATCTGGTAGAATCTGGCTGTGAATTAATTTGTTCCAGGACTCTTTTTGGTTAGTAGATTATTTTATTACTGATTCAAATTCTGAACTTGATTTTGGCCTGTTCAGGATTTTTATTTTTTCCTGACTCATGTGATCTTGAGAGATCATATGTTTCCAGAAATTTATCCATATCCTTGAGGTTTCCTAGTGTGTGTTCACAAAGGTGTTTATAATGTCTCTGAGGATCTTTTATATTTCTGTGGGATTGGCTGCAGTATCACCTCTGTCATTTCTAATTGTGCTTATTTTAATCTTCTGTCTTTTTTATTTCTTAATCTACTTAGTGATCTATCAATTTTGTTGATTCTTTTAAGCAGTCATCTTTAGGCTTTATTAATACTTTGTATGGATTTTTGGGTCTCAATTTCGTTCAGTTCTGCTCTGATTTTGGTCATTTTTTACACTTTGCTAGATTTATGATTAGTTTGTTTTTGTGTTTATTATTCCTCCATTGGATTGCTAATTTTAGGTCTTTCTAACTTCTTGAAGTAGGCATTCAGTGCCATAAACTTTCCTCTTAATTCTGCATTAGCTGTATTTGAAATTTCTATAGGTGTCTCTCTGTTTTTATTTATAGGATTTTTTTATTTCTACCTTAGTTTTGTTTACCCAAACTAGCAAGTTGTGTAATTTCCATGTTATTATATAGTTTTAAGAGATTTTGGTATTGACTTGTATTTTTATTCCACTGTAGTTTGAAAGTATAGTAGGTATAATTCCAATATTTTTGAAATTATTGAGACTTGTTTTACAGCAAAGCATGTGGTCAGTCTTAGAGTATGTGCCATGTGCAGATGAGAAAAATGTGAGATTAGTCTCTTAAAGACAGCAGGTGGATTGGTCTAGTTTTCTTATTCAATTTGCAACTTGGTGATTTTTAAGTAGGGTGTTAAGACCAGTTACATTTAAGGTTAATATTGATATGTAAGGTTTTGATCCTATTATAAACTTATTAGCTGCTTATTTTGTATTTCCTATTGTGTAGTTGATTAAAGTGTTTTTGGGCTATGCACTTAGCTGTAGTTTTGTGGTAGTGAATATTGTTCTTTCATCTCCATGTTTAGAACTCCCTTAATGATCTCTTGTAAGACTGGGTTAGTGGTAATGAATTCCTTTAGTGATTGCTTCTCTAAAAAAGATTTTATTTCTCCTTCACATATGAAGCTTAGTTTGGCAGGGTATAAAATTTATGGTTGAAGTTCTTTGAGGATGAAGAAAACAGGTCACCCAAATAGGTCTTCTGGCTTGCAGGGTTTCTGCAGACAAGTGTGCTATTAGCCTAATGGGGTTCCCTTTTTATGTAATCTGATATTTTTCTCTAGCTGCTTTTAAGACTTTATAAATTTAGTTTTGAGCTTAGACAGTCAAGTGACTATTTGCTTTGGTGATGTTTGTTTTGTATAATATCTGGTAGGCATCATCTGGATTTCTTGTAGCTGGTGACTACCTCTCTAGCAAAGTTAGGGACATTTTAAAAAATTATTCTCTCAGTTGCATTTTTTGATTGCTTACTTTTTCTCCTGCTCTTTCTGGAATGCCAATAATTCTTAGGTTTGGTTGCTGTACATAATCCCATATTTTCTGGACACATTGTTCATGTGTCAAAATTCTTAGTTCTTTGCTTTTTACGACTGGGTTAGTTCAAAAGATCAATTTTCAATTTCTAAAATTCTTTATTCTGCTTGATCTAGCCTATTGATAATACTTTCAATTGTATTTTGAAGTTCCTTAGGTGAGTTTTTTAGTTCTGGTAGTTCTGAATGCTTTCTTTATAAGATCTTTACCTCTTCCTTTACTTTCTGAATTGTTTTACAGGTTTCTTTGTGTTTATTTTCAAGCTTATCTTAGATACTCTTGAGTTTTCCTGCAATTCATGCTTTGAATTCTCCATCTGACATCTATATGCCTCCATTTAGGGTAGGATCCATCGCTGGAGAGCTAGAGGGAGCCTTCGTTGGTCATAAGTTCAGATTTTTTATGGTGGTAGAATTCTTATGCTAATTCCTTCTGATCTGAGGAGGGTTCTGTTCAAGAGGGACTTTAAGCTTTGCTTTTGTAGTCCTATGCACTTCTATCATCCAGTTTTGTATTGGGCTGTGCAGTTTGACCTACAGACCAGTAGATGATATTTGCAGGTAAGAGTCAGCTGCTGTGCATTAGGGTGGGTATTGATCTGATCTTTGTTGTATATGAGGCCCCTTCTCTTGTTTTAGGTGAAGGGCTGAACAGTGGGGTTCCCTGTGTCCTGAACTTCCTGTTCCATGAGGGTGGTAGTCGGGGAGCTGGAGCCCCTGGTTTGCTCATGAATATCCCAATGTAGAATGCAGGCAGCAGCCCTATGGGCAGATACTGGTGAAATAAGCTGAGGTCTCTGCAAAAGGAGAGGCTTCACTGGCTTCCTTTTCTACATAAGCAGGAATACAGTTGGTTTTCTTATCACAACCTTGTTTCACAGCTTGTAACTCCTAGTTCAGACACACATGATATTCTATCTCTGGTCCATAATGTAGTTGAGAGCCACAGGAAATGGCTATTTTGCAAATTCTCTGTGGGAGTGATTGTCGAACATAATCTTATCACTCAACTTGACAGATAGCTTTAGTCTCACCTGTTCTCCAATGTGGCAGTATGGTTGCTTTTTGTAAAGCATGGGGAGGGGCCTCCACCTTTGGGCCCATGTGAATGGATGTTGGTTGTGGTGGTGTCTGCTGGTTGGATTAGCCTAACCTCAGTGCCTAAGATATGTGGTCAGGTGCCAGAAGACTTAGGATGGGGCAGGTAGTTCTATAGTTCCCAGGCCCCTAGATGGCTCACTGGACCACATGTATGAGTCATAAAGAGGCTGGACTGAGGTCAGGCTAGCCCCAAGTTCAGGAGCTGAATGTATTGGGGGAATAGGCGAGCTGGCCCTGGGTCATCAACCAACCTCTCAGGCAGCAGCAAGTGGAATCCTTGGGGATTAGGAGTTTAAGGAAATATTGCATCTTAAATATTCTGCCAGGTAGCTGTTTTGTGGGCCTTTCACTGGATAGGGCAGAAATTTTCAGCTGGATAGTGAAGAGTAGTGGCTATGGGGCATGTGACACACTCACACTTCCCTCTCATCCAAATGATGCTGAACTTCACTGTTGGTTTCACTGTTGCACTCAAAGGTGCAAAGTATTGCCTGTTGCATTTGGAGTTTTGTCCAAGAGGAATGCAGAGTCACCACCCACCACAGTTTTCACAAAGGAGTGGGTTGCTGAGCTGGAAACCTGAGCCGAGCCTTGCCTGACTCAATAGTGGAACAAGAGTCTCACAGTTTGTCATCTGTAAGTTTCTCCAGGGGAATGCTGGGCTATGCCCACCAGCAGAGTTTATTTGGTAGTGAGGTCACTGAACTAGAAGTCTGAGCGAGGAAGAGCAAGGCATTCTGACCACTCCTCTTCACTATGACTACAGCCTCTACCGGGGCTATGGAAGCTAGTGTCAGGCTGCTCAGGGATCTAAGTGTTGTGGGCTCCACATGAGCTTGAGTGGTGCCTCTGTAAAAAATGCCAGGAGGGCTGGATGCAGTGGCTCATGCCTGTAATCTCAGCACTTTGGAAGGCTGAGGCAGGAGATCATGAGGTCAGGAATTTGAGACCAGCCTGGCCAGCAGAGTGAAACACTGTCTCTACTAAAAATACAAAAATTAGTTGGGTGTGGTGGCATGTGCCTGTAGTCCCAGCTATATGGGAGGCTGCGGCAGGAGAATTGCTTGAACCTGGGACGTGAAGGTTGCAGTGAGCCATGACCATGTGATTGCACTCCAACCTGGGCAACAGATTGAAACTGTCTCAAGAAAAAAAAAAGCCAGGAGGTCATTTGTGTTGGTCTAGAGGCATGAGGGATAGCGTTTGGGAGGTTTGTTCATACCCAGGATTGTGATGGGGCATGTGGGAAGCGTAGATTTCTTGGGGACTCTCATTTACTCACCCTTGCCCCATGGTAGAGAGCTTCTCCTGGCTCCACACTGGTTTCAGGTGGGTGGCTGTCTAACTTCACTCCTCTCTGTTCTCTGTGGGTTCCCTTACTCCTTGATGAATTCTGACATAGTCCCTTAGATGATTCTCTTGAAGTGTTGCTATTTACTCTCCACTTTCTTTCCTTTCCATGAGATTGGTGCACACTAGCTGCTTCATTGTGAACCTCCCATCTGGCACTAGATTCCTGATTCAAAATATATTTTTAAATTTAATCTTAAAGCATTCTTTTTAATATATAATCCCTGCATTAAATGACATTGTTGAGAAACCTTGGTGGCATTTTGATTCTCTTTTATTTTGTTTGGGGTTATTTTGGATGTTCATTTTCTATGGGAGCTTTTAACTATTCCATTTGTCTTTGATGATTTAAAATTTCAAAAAAAACACCTTGGTTTGGGATTTTGTTTCTTTGTCTTCCTTGATTCTAATCTGACCCTCTGAATTGAAGCATGAGAATATATATTGAGTTTTTGGAATGTTGTGCTATTACTATATCTGATTATTTCATCTTTTTTTAAAAATTTTAGTTATTCACTGAAAGTCACCCCCATGACTTTGGTTAAGCTTACATGATTATTTTATTATCCTCTCAGTCTCTATCACTTTTGATTTTGCTTGTATATTTGAGAGAAATTGTTGACATCAGCTAGCTGATATTCTATTTCTTTGTATATTATCTTTGGTTATATAGTTTAGTTTCGATAATTATTTCTTGTGCTGCATGTATTTCATTTTAAATATTTTACTTGTTTAAGTAACGCACATTTTTTACTGTTATAGAGTATCATACTTAATATTTTGTTTTCTTGTTTCATTGTCTTGTTAAAACTTAAACTTAGGCACATTAAAATTTTAAAGAGTTTCTTTGAGCATAATGTCAATTCATGAGCTCGTTAGCACTACAGCACAAGTGGCTCAGGGCTCCCCTGAAGGTGCCCAAGGGAAAAAAATTGTATAAAGTGTTCTCAAAAGCACAACAGAGAAAATATTTGATTGGTTAAAGTAGAACGGTAGCTCTGAAGTCTTTAGTTAGATGTTAATTGGAAGTTTCTCATTGGTTAAGCTACTCAGGTTGACTTTTGGTTTGTTTACCTAAGAGCTCGGAACACTGGAGCTGTCTCAACCTTACAGCTTCTAGTAAATTTTTAAAAAAAGTTTTAAAACTTCTTTTCTACACTGAATCATCTTCATTTCCTTTAAATTATTCCTTACTTTTTTCTTTGTCTCCTAATCTTTTAATTGCAATCATTTACTTTTACATTCCAGGCTTTTGTTAAGTATACTGTGATTATTGATTTCAATTTCTTCATTTTATATTCCCTTAGTTTTATAGCAAAGGAATGTAGAGTTGGTTAGAATCTCTCTAAATGTAGGCTTGTTTTGAGGCATAAAAAGCTTTGTGTTGTCTGAGTGATGAGAGGTTTATAACTTAGCACAATGAGAAGGGCTTCTCTCTGGTGCAGTCATCCATAGTTATTTATCCTAGTCTTTTGTGACAACTTAGTTTTCTTTAAACAGATGAAAAAGTCTCAAATTCTTTGCCTGGGATTAACCCCTTTGCATAATTTGACTGTGAATAGGGAATAATGTCATAAAATCAACTTCCAGTATATGAATTGTCAAACTCACTCCTTTGCACAGCTCTTTTGACCTATTTTAAGCCTTATTCCTATAAAACATAGAAAACTTCTCAGGGCCATGACTTCCATCTGTGTGGTAAGGGTGTCTTAAGATTTTAATCTATAAGAGAAAAACCTGTGTGTGTGTATGTGTGTGTGTGTACAAATATACATATATATGTGTATGTATACATATATATGTATATGTGTGTGTATACACATACACACACACATATATATATTCCAGTTGCCTCAGGTGTTTGTTATTTATTTTATTTACTTTGGCCAAGATTGCTGAAGAATTTTCTGCTGTATTTTGCTATTTACATTTATGTTTGCTGAGCCTGAACACAGAGTAGAGATTTTTCTTATCTATGATGAAGACTTTGGCTTTTCTTTTTGTATTTTCACCTGTTTTTATTTCTCGGTTAATCCAATACCATCCAATTCACACAAAAATTGATGTTATACTGAATGGCTCCATTTTTTACTTTATGAGATAGTTAAGTATGCATGTACCAAAATCAGAGTATTATTAAGAATATTATGTAAATTAATAATGGCATAAGCATGACATAACTCAATATATGTTCTTAGTCTCTTTATCATTGTTATCACAACATTATCTGTCACTTCCAAGCAAGGGATGAGAAACAGAATTGTTCCAGTATCCCTACCTCTTTTTCAATGCTTAGTATTTTTGTTAGAAATTATAAATTTTAACGTCACAATTTCTCAGAAATAAAATGAGATGGATATCTGGAAATGACAGTATTCTATTATTAAGCTTGAATGATATGCAAGAAACATATTTTATTAGATGGATTCTCCATCATTTGTTTAATAGTCCCCTATGGTGAATACCATTTTTAAATATATTTTTTGCTATTATCTAAAATGTATAAGGAATTAATTTATGTCTGGTTCTTTGCACACCTTTTAAACTCTGTTTATAAAGTTAAATCCAAGCATAGTGGCCAAGGTAAAGAACACACAGCACTTATTTTAGATTCATATCATAAATAGCTCTCTAAAAATGGTGCCAGTTTACATTAGCACTGTGAATGAATGAATTCTCTCTAACACTATTAAGCATATTTTTTCAGTGTCAACAATTTAGGAGGTGATAAACGGCGTCAGTTTTACTTTAGATTTCTCCAATTAGGATGAAAATCTGATATGTCTTTACATGTTTATCAGCTATTTTTTTTTTTTTTTGAGATGGAGTTTTGCTCTTGTTACCCAGGCTGGAGTGCAATGGCGCGATCTCGGCTCACCGCAACCTCTGGCTCCTGGGTTCAGGCAATTCTCCTGCCTCAGCCTCCCGAGTAGCTGGGATTACAGGCATGAGCCACCATGCCCAGCTAACTTTTTGTCTTTTTAGTAGAGACGGGGTTTCACCATGGTGACCAGGATGGTCCTGATCTCTTGACCTCGTGATCCACCCGGCTCGGCCTCCCAAAGTGCTGGGATTACAGGCTTGAGCCACCGTATCAGCTATTTTTAAGAGAGGAGAAGCAACTGTCTCAGCTGTTATTCATTTTCATCGCAAAGAGCTCAGGTTGTCCTCCAGCTCTGAACTTCTTTGTGTCTTCTTTGTATATTCTGCTTCTTTTTTCCTTCATCTTATCTGCTTTGGACTTTCGTGTAATACGATTTATCTGTTTTCCTTAAAAGTTCAAGTGCATTGATTGTTACTATTTCTTGTTTTATGGCACATTTTAAAAATGTATGCCTTCATTACATTGGCTGTTGAAAGGACTAAGCTAACACAAGCAGAGATCTGAAACTGCCTGATTCATAGGCACAGGTCAAAGCCTGATATAGTATTTCTTTTCTTTTTTTTGTATATTTTTTCTGTGAACACCTTATACATATATTGATTACCACATTATGTAGAGTGAAAGTTATTTCTATTTGTAAAGAGCTGCACTTTATTAAGAAAATTATTGTAATATGTGTTACCTTATGTTTTTCTTCAGATATGAATGTTTATATACTCAAATTGTACCTTATTTTCTTCAGAGTTTTTACTTATACAATATTTAAAAGTGTCCCAAATAGGGATTTTTTTCCATAAAAATGAATATGCATGTAAATAAGTGAAACAAAATAATTAAAATAAAATTTAAGAAATGCTAAGGATAAAATTTTAAAAAGAGAAAAATAATACAAGTAGAACAAACAAAAATCTTTTAGCTACAATATAAAATGGTGTGAAAAATAAGGAATTAAAAATAGAAAATAAATACGATAATCAAAATTAGGGAAGGTAGAAAGAAATCAGAGGGCAACAAATGAAAAAGTAATATGATAAAATTAAATGTGACTCAAGAAAAGAAATGAAAAGAAAAAGCATGTTGCTCCTCTGTAGCCATTAAATTCAAATTTTTTGTTCAATATATCTAGTGTTATTGTTAACAACATACCAGATAGAATATCTGACTTTCATGTTCAGATAATGTACCAGGAACTTTATTGCTCCTTAACAAAACCAGGAACATATTCAGGTTTAGGGTCCAAAATCAGAAAGCCAAAATTCAAATCTCGGCAACTGAGACAATTAAATATTTTAGCTGCTAAATCCACTTAAGTGGAGATGTTTATGTTAGAATTTCTCCAACTCAGAGAATGTTAACACTCAATTCTATCTATATATAGCAAATTTAATCAAAATCGCTTCTCCCCCATAAAAAGTAATATATGGTAAAGAATAACCTTTTTCCTGTAATTTATTATAATATTTTTAAGAATGAAAAAAATACAACCTGGGACACCATTGCTATTTTGCATATTAATGTTTCCAGTTGTGTAACCTCAGGCAGGTTGTTTAATGTCCAAGTGCCTCAGTTTTCTCATCCATAACAACCTCATAGAGACACAAAGATATAAATAGATAACGCATATCAAATATGTATTCAATATGTCTACTATTGCATAGCTAACATTGGCTAGTCTTGTAAAATAAAAGAATTTATAAAGTCAATGCAATACCAACCATAATTCCATTAAGGAGTAGGTATTTTTCTCCTAACTCTCATTCTTTACAGATTTTGCTTCCTATGAAGAAGGAAATTTGGACTAATTTTCTTTAAATTTATATATTAAAATTTTCTCTAGCCAAGAATTCATGATCAGAGTCATAATTAAATTTCTGTGAAGTACAGGGAGATGCTTTCTAAGTTTTTTAAATCCAACTTCCTTGCTTGACAAATTAGTAATAGCAGTACAGAGAGAATACTGAGATTCCCCAAGTCTCAAAGCTGTTGCATGAATCCCTTCATCCATTCAGCCAGTGTGTGTGGACTCAGTACTACCAGCTGTGGTAGTATGCTGGGAGATAGGAACACAACATACTTTCGTCTTCCATTTTACTTAAAGTCTAGTAAAAAAGTAGGGCATCCAGGTAAATACAATTACGTCTGTAGGCTCCCATGATAGACTATGCTTGAGTTGCTCTGAAGGGGTGGGGAGTTGGGGAAAGATAGCATGGGGAGAAATGCCAGATATAGGTGAAGGGGAAGAAGGCAGCAAATCACACTGCCACGTGTGTATCTATGCAACTATCTTGCATGTTCTTCACATGTACCCCAAAACATAAAATGCAAAAAAAAAAAGTTAGAGAAAAGTGGCCAAAGCTGCATCTTGTAGGATGTAACAACAAGTCTTATCCCACCTATTCATAGTATACTTTTAAATACTTTTCATGCAGGTATGCTTTCTCATTATCCTCCTATCATTTGAACAATGACTAATAACCCTGTGTATCAGGAAATTGCTTTAATTTTATTAATTTTGTCTGTAATTTTCAGATTAATTTTTTAAGAAATCCTTCAGAAGATTAGTATGGAGAAAGTGATTATTTGTACCTAAGAAATTAAAGCAAAATTTACAGAGAAAAGTTAAGCAAAAGTTTTCATTCAGATAAAGCATTGGACTCTATTTGTTGTGTCAAATATGGCATGTTTTAGAAATATAAAAGATTTTTTTTTTAACTTGGGAGTATTTATAGATATATACTGCAACTTTCTTCTTGAAGATTTTCATTTGGGTACTCATGGAGGAAAGAATATCTGATGTGACAATCTTGTTATATTTGTTCATGCATTTTAATGAGTTTCTGACATGTGCCCTACCAAAAAAAGATACCGTGTAGTAAATGACTGAGTAATGAAAGACTGTATTTTGATGTGAAAAAAATTTATTTTTTTGTTGGGTGGTGAATCAGACTCCTTGTCATTCCAACATTAACCATCTTCCCTAAGTGGTGTTCTATTTTTTTTCTATTATAACAAAAAGGATTTATTGTTGTCCAGAAAGGGTGTTTCTTGAGAGAAATGTGAATGAAATGAGCATTATTCTTTAAAAGGCTAAATTAAAAAGTAAAATATGATAAGTCTAAAATTTTTAATATACTCATTTCGTTTACATTCTGTTTTTTTTCCAGATATGTAACATGATACCATAACTATCCTTGTGAGCTCTGACAAGATAGGAAGGCAGACTTAGCCATAAGTTTTAATTTGAAAAACATAGTGTTGTAGATTCAAGTAAATTGAATTTCAATTTAATTGTATTTTTCTGTAATTTCAGTTGTAGAACTTTGTTTAAATATAGCTCTATTACCTCTTCTGTCTGTCTTTTTTGTCTTTTCTCCTTCCTTACCATCTTCTTTTCTTCAAGGGATCCTCATCTCTAATTATATTCTAACTTTTTCCCAATGTATGCCTGCAGCTCACTTTCCTTCTGTGCCCTAAATGTCTACATTTAGCTTCCGAACAGTCTTTCCCAAATGAATGTGACTTATACATTTCAAACAGAGTATATACAATATTAACTATATATTTTTTCTTTCCAAACTTCATCTCTTACTATAGTTTTGTTATTCATGTGGTCAATCCTAACAATACTGTGGTGCTTTTTTTCTCTCATTTATATGAACCATTTATTACTTTTCTTCCTCCAACTTGTGTCTCAACACTTATATCTTAAATCTCAAACTTATTGCTCTAATGAAGATGTATATTAGCATCTCTCTTCATAAATAGGTAATGATATTCTAATATGTCTTTTAACCAGTTATTTTTCTTGTTTCTAAAGCTGTCTTTCCAAATTCTGCACTTGATCCCCTTATTCTTCTGTGCATATTCTTAAGACTTTCTGTTGTGTACAAAATCAAAAACTATCTCTTCATCATCACATTCAAAAACCTTTATAATCTGGCCCAATCCGAGCTCAATCAAAGCCTCCCTCCTAGGTACTATGTACAAGTATTAATACTAACATTCCATGAGTGCGACTTGTAGTATCACAGACACAACCTTTCTTATGTTCCTTTTTCTCTCTAGAGAGTCTTGCCATCATCCCTTAATGACTTTTCTTTTTGCAATGTGTAGTTACATTGATGAGGCCTCTCAAAAGATATGTAACATTTCCATTCTCCAGACAGAGCTAATATTCCTGTAAAGTGGTGCTTCAACCAAAGATATTTACCTATAATAGTTACTGCCCTTTGGCTTAATTAGTTTGAAATAAATTCACTCTCTATACTGTGGCATTTTGAATGCAGGATCATTTTTGTATCCCTGGTAGTGTACACAGGTCATAGTAGTTGCTGTTACCTATCACCTGAATGAAGAGAGCACGGCTGAAGCAATACTTGTTCCATTTCTGTTTCTAATCATACGGCTGTGTTCCAGTTTCATTTGCTTGGATCTGGTGTTTACAACTATCAAATATGGAGGTTTAGTTAGATTTTCATATTCTTTCAACAAATAAAAAATAGCTAATTTTTAAATTTTTTTCTAAATACTTGCTGTTTAGCATATACAGACAAATACTTGATAATACTGGTTTATCAGATACAGGCAAATTTTTAAAATTGAAATTAAAGAATAGATATACTGGCTTAGGTGAATATTAACACATTTGTTTCACTTGCAAGCATTTGGCTTTGCTTCTTTATTCATAAAACACATTTTAAAGAAGAATAGATGATTTTTGTATTAATAAATGAATTTAAAGGAAATTTACAGCTTGTACTTGCTACTGAAATTGAAGACAGAATACTTGGCAATATTTATTACGTTCCATATCTTTCATGGAATGCAGATGCCTTTCCAAATATGACTTTATTAATCTTTCAATCTAGCAGTGGAATATAAACAGATTGATCAGATCTATTACAGTCTTTATGCTCCAGAATTTCTAAGAAATTGAGACAGAAAGTTTCATATTTTTTACAATATCAGCTTCTTTCTGCATAGTTACCTAGCATGAAGTAACATGAAGGAAAATCCTTGGCAATCTATACAATATATACAATATCCACAAGGAGGTCTATGTGCATATTTTCTTTTTTCTTTTTCTCCTTCTCTTTCTCCTACTTTTTTTCTTCTCAAAAATTTGTTTTCGAATGATGTGTAAAATAATTTTAAGTACATGTTGAAGTAACTGTATCTGTTTATATTGATATTTAGTAGGAATGTACTGCTTTTCCTCAAATACAATTTTTCATTTATTTTATATTAGTTTAGACTATAGAGAGTTCCTAGAATTTTACTGGGTAAATTGTAAACATAAGTTGCAAAGCATTAAAAATTGTTATTTATATTCCAAAACTTGATTGTGCATTTTATTCAGTCGCATATTCAAAGTACATATTTTGTTTTGTTTTTGAGACTAGTATTTGCTTTTTTCTTTTTGTTAGCTTACTCTGTTATAAACATTAGTTATAGTGATGATATAAAATATATGCAATGTATTTTAATACTTTTAATGACACAATTGACTTAAGAGCAATTTTCAGATAGAACTGTCCCAGTTAATTTCATAGTAAAGAAAGCAGTTTTAATAAAAAGTATTTAGGATTTGTGTGTGTATACAATTCTTTGATATTTTATATATTTGGCAATGATGAGAAATAAATTAGTCTATATTTTGAAGTACCCATTTAAAAATTTTAATTAATATAAGTGTCAGTAACCCAGATCATGCTCAGTTTTTATATTTTGGGAAGAAGCAAATACCAATAAATAAGAAAGTGAAAGATGAAAAAGATATTATTTATGGACATTCTTGTAATTATTTTCTTGAAAAAAAATCATTCAGAAAAAATTAACATACAGACAAAGAAAACCCTGTAAAATAGCAAAAAGAACTGACACTGTGAGATTACTCATTTCCCTACAGAATTAGAAAAAGGCTCTATTTTTGCTGGTAAAGAATTTTTTGAAAAAGCAAATAAGACAGGTTTAATTAAACAATTTAGAAAACTAAGTTGATCAATATTCCTATGAATAATCATGATTTTAGAGTCATAAAATATGGAAGAAACAGGAATTCAAAATTTATTAGTATTCTTTTCTAAGTTTGATATATAGCCGAACCCCAAGGAAATGTACTAAGACTTTTTATCATGATGCAAATATTCTATATGTTTTTAAACACATTTCCAGTAGAATAGAACACCTCTCCATCAGCAACACAGTCTAAGTCGGGCCCAAGTTGTCTTAAATCTTGAAGATTCTTTACACGCAATCAGGAAAGATACTTAGAAATGCTTGAGACAGTGGTTTTTATCAGGCCAGCTATATTTTAATTTTTTTATTCTCTCAATTTTTGCTTGAAATATTTCAAAAATTGAGAAAAGAGGAGAAAGACTGGTTACAATAACATTAGTGTTTCCTCCATCTAGATTTAAAAAGTATTAACTAATATGTACCTTTATTTTTCATCTCCCTTTCTCTCTATAAATATATACAGATTCATTTAAAAATAATTTGAAGACATGATGAAATTTTTTCAACTCTAAATATCTTGGCCTGTATTTACTAATAATATAATTGTCTTCTAACCATTAGAAAATGATGAGTTTGTGTCCTTTGTAGGGACGTGGATGAATCTGGAAACCATCATTCTCAGCATGCACTCACTCATAGGCAGTGTTGAACAGTGAGAACACATGGACACAGGGAGGGGAGCATCACACACGGGGGTCTATTGGCGGAGGCTAGAGGAGGGACAGTGGGGGTGGGAGGTTAGGGAGCAATAACGTGAGGAGAAATGCCAGATATAGGTGATAGGGGGTTGGAGGCAGCAAACCGCATTGCCATGTATATACCTATGCAACAATCCTGAATGATCTGCACATGTACTCCAGAACCTAAAGTAAATTTTTTTAAAAAAGAAGAATACTGTTTCTGTATATGTATAAATTGCTAATAATTTGCCAATATTGACTGGTAATTTTCAATTCTATTACATTGTCACCCAAATGACTTTACCTTGTCCATACGCCAACAAGAATCCACATTGTGTTTGGTTGCTACCAACTTTTAAACCTAGAAACACTTAATTCTTTCAAATAACATTGACTTTTTGAAGAGTACAGATTCATTTTCCTGTAATGTGTAACAGATTCTTGTGTCTGCTGGTTTCTTCATTTTTGTCATTTAACTTGTCATTTTATCCTCTACATTTCCTGAAAACTGGAAATTAGGTCTATCTTGACTGTATTCAGATTACATATTAGACTTGAAAAAAGTAACAAATGATGTTGCATCACATCTGGAGGCTCAGGCAGAACTCTTCCATGCTGATGTCAACATCCTTTTATTATAAATATATTAGTCTTAGAGCAGTTATTTAATTCTTAGCACTACGAGATGTCCCAATCTGACCTCTCCCACACCTAGAATTTTTTATGCAGGAGGAAGGTGAATATGTGTGAACAAGAGGGCATGTTTTGATAAATTGGATTTTATTCAGCGAACATTTATTCCACTCTCTCTCCCCACCCCCTCTTTCTCTTTTTTCTTGATCAGAGTATACTTCCCTGCCTCTGTTACTTTGGGACTATTGCTGTGATTTGCTTTGATCAATGGAATGTGAGCAGAGATTATTCAAGCAGAAGCTTTAAATGGAATTACAGAATTTGGTTTGTCTATTGTGATTGGTGATTCTCCATGAGAATATGCCTTGGATAGGCTTTAGTTAATGAAAACAGAAGCATCCATGGAGCAGATATAAACTTAATGCACAGCCTGTGCTAAACCGAGGAAATCTACAGCTTAAAGATGTAATAGCCACTGTCAATGCACATACTGTGAGAAAAAAAATGAGAAAAATGAATGTTTATTGCTTTAAATTGCTAAGTTTTGCATTCTTCTTGTTAAGCAGCTTTGTTGTGATATTACTTGACTGATGTATAGCTTAAGTTATGGGCATGGGTGATTCTGCTACGTATTGCCTATTTCCAACCATTTGGGATACTGTCTTTTTCATATCTACCAGCAGCGTAAGTGTGTTTTTATTTCCATCGAGTCTTGTAAACAGAATGTATTATCCAAAATCTATATTACAGTGAAGTAGATAAAAAACACTATGTAGTTTGATGTGCATTTTTCTTATTATAATACAGGTGAAAATTTTATTTATTTATTTATTGAATTGGAGTTTCACTCTTGTTACCCAGGCTGGAGTGCAATGGTGCGATCTCGGCTCACTGCAACCTCCGCCTCCTGGGTTCAGGCAATTCTCCTGCCTCAGACTCCTGAGTAGCTGGGTTTATAGGCACGTGCCACCATGCCCAGCTAATTTTTTGTATTTTTAGTAGAAACCAGGTTTCACCATGTTGACCAGGATGGTCTTGATCTATTGACCTCATGATCCACCCGCCTCGGCCTCCCAAAGTGCTGGGATTACAGGCGTGAGCCACCACGCCCGGCCCCCAAAATTTTATTTTTTATTAATTTCAACATTTTCATGCCTTCCAGAAAATGTAGACAGTAAAAGAAAAACAAAAACTAAAACAAAAAGTTACAACTTACATGAGACAAAGCATGTAATTCCCTAAAATATAAATAAATTAAAAAAAAAATCAAGAAATATGAGCACCTATTAAAAATAAGGATATAAACTGATATTCTCAGAAAAAAAACTATGTTAAATATCCCTAACACATGAAGAAAAGTAACATATATCTAGATAGTTGGTAATAAAACTTCAGATCCTCAAAAACAAAAAGGAAGATCAAAGTGGCTGCAGAAAAGATAGATTCACTACAGAACTAACAATTATAGACAGGCAGTTGATTTTGCAACAGCAACAAATGAAGTAACAAAGAGGTGGTCATACCTATACATTGTGCTGGCAGAAAATAGCTCTCAAGCCAGCAAAATCAATTTTTAAGAGTAAGTGTAAAATAATGATATTCTCAGACAATACATACAACAAAAGTTCAGAGAGTTACATATGTAGAGACTTACAAATTAAAATTCTCAAAAAGAAGCACTTCAGGAAGAAAAGTGACTTTAAAAATAAATGTGAAGTAAAATATGAGGTGAAATGGGGCAAAAGGTAATGGTTGATAAATTTAAACATTGACTGTATAAGAAAGAATAATAATATGTAATTGAAATACTGGGAACTAATAACATGAAGATGAACATATTTCAAAAAATTAGTATCATTCAAACCAGTGTTTCCAATGAAATATACATGGATTAGAATACTTAAGTTAGAGATGTTAATATCAACAGTAAAACACAAATACATGGAAAAAAACTTTTAGAGTATAGCTGAATTACCTAGTTTAAAATATTAAAATTATCTTAGAAAATTTAAAAAATCGAAGATAGACAACATGAAAATATGCATGTTTATTTAATTTTTATTTCTTAATTTGAAATTATATAAATTTCAGTTTTAATTCATTTGAAAATAATTTTAAAAGTATTATTGTATTTTATAGATATTATATAAATATAAACATGTATATTTACAAAAATAAACATGTATATTTTCATATCTGCACATGTGTATGTGTTTAATGTTTAGATTTTTACCTTAAAATTTGTAGAAAAATACTTTACTGATTATATAAAACTTTACTTATACATCTTACTTTTTATTTCCTATGCATTTAACTAGCTATAGGTTAAATTATTTATTGGGACCTAGAAAACATTAAAATTATGAACAGATAGACTTCTAGAAAGTGAGCAGCTCTTTGATATTTTACCTCCTAGTCAATATTTATAAACTCCTTAGCAAAGTTTAAATAATATTCACTATTGTAGACGCTGAACAAAAGAATTTTGCTAACGAATACATTTATTTTCTATAGCCAGGCATTATAATGTTTAAGGGCAAATAAGAAGGATAAAAAAGCCAAATTTCTCATTAATTGCCTTTCTCCTTAGATTTTGAAATAGACAATCAAGAATTAACAATTACCCATGCCAAATTTTTTATAAGATTTAATAAATACTCATTTTTTGAGTAGCAATGATATTAGCAATCGCTAGCACATTCTCAATTCGTTCCAGACATTTTTTAGCTTCATTCATATATTGATTTACTCCTAAAAATCTATTATCTCTTTTTCACAAGTGAGAAAAAGTTGCTTCATGAATTAAAGTCTGGGAACACATAGAATGAGGTAGAGTTGGAAGTAAAGCAGATAATTTAACAACATAGCCTACATTCCTTATTGTACCATACTAAAGAGAAGTCAGAAAATGTATTTCCCAACCATCTAATCAATTGGAGAAGACTATAATAGACAAAATGAGCAGAACCAAGACACAGAATATAGAATTGAATAAAAGCGAGAGTTAACGTGTTTTTTAAATCTTAAGGACAAATAACTAAGATTTTTAAAAAAGTTGAACTTCTCATTATCTGCATTTCTAATGACCTAATCCAGGGATTTACTGTAGAATAGAATTGTAGAACAATTTACAGAAGAAAATCTTTGCAGTCTAAAGAACTAACACACACACACACACACACACACACACACACACACACACACAGTGTTTTCCTTAGAAGAAGAGAGATATGCTAACCTGTTGCTGAGGAATGAAGAGCAGTTGAAGGAAGTCTTATTGAATACTCAAATTTTTTTTTTTGAGATGGAGTTTCGCTCTTGTTGCCCAGGCTGGAGTGCAATGGTGCGATCTCAGCTCACCGCAACCTCCGCCTCCTGGGTTCAGGCAATTCTCCTGCCTCAGCCTCCCGAGTAGCTGGGATTACAGGCACGTGCCACCATGCCCGGATAATTTTTTGTATCTTTAGTAGAGAGGGGGTTTCACCATGTTGACCAGGATGGTCTCGATATCTTGACCTCGTGATCCACCTGCCTCGGCCTCCCAAAGTGCTGGGATTACAGGCTTGAGCCACCGCGCCCGGCCTCGAATTTTCTTAAAAAATAGGTATGAGTGAGTGACACTAATAGAAAGAGAAGAAACAAAGCTTATATCCAATGACAACATGCACGATTAACAAGACATCAGTAACACTGAGTGGTATGCAAACACATTCATTGAAACCCAAGAGAAAGTTAGAGCGGAAGGTTGATTTGTGTAAAAGTATGTTGGAGTGAATAGAGCCATTTGGTATTATCATAAAACTATATTTTTCAAAGTGCCAAAACCCAAAGCAGGCAAGAGACAGAAGCAACTTGATTTACCACTGCCTAGGGACTGGCAAGATTGGTGCAGATAAGAAAATATATAAAGCATTTAATAATTTAAAGTCTACAGCCAAAGAAAGCTTAGTGAGGAACTTGATAGGGCCCGGTACTGTAAAAGTTTCTTCTCTTATTTACTGTCAGTAAGCATTTAATGATAAAAGGTCTTCAAATTATCATTTTTTAAAAATGTAAGTTAAAGAAAAATGTGGGTAATTAAAAATGACATATACTAATGAATCGAAGAACAAACACAATTGGAATGCTTTAGGGCTTTTGTAAAATCTGAATTATATCTGTTTCTTGTTTCTATCTTATCCAATTAATATGTTGAGGAGAACAGGATTTGGTAGGGTTCTGGAAAAAGTGTTGCCTAATGGGATATAGAAAACAGTACACAGACGGTTTGCAGCACAAAGATATAGCTGGCAGCCTCAAGCTGCCTTATCTAATTAAGTTTCTTCCACCTTCCTTCTACCACTGAAGACAGAGGCTCAAGTGTTATGTTGGAAGAGGTTGGCCTTTGTGAAAGGCTACTAAAAATTCTTTTGTTTATGAAGGTATTTTTGCTGATTCAACTTTTTGACATGCTTTGCATTCCATAATTAAGAAGGAAAACATGTGGTCTTTAAAATCTTTCAATAATCTGTCCACAAACTCTGTCTTAATTATTCTTACACCCAATTTTTTTTAAATCAGGACTGTTGTAGGAGTGCAGGCAATGGGTATTGGAAAACACTAACAACGAAAATTAAGAGAGAATATATTTCAGCATAGTAAGAGCAGTATTGAATTTTAAGCATCTTGCCTAGGCTAAGTAGAGAAGCAAGTGAATTTTCAAAAAGACTAATAGAAGGAACAAGTGGTGATGGTGCCAAGACAAATGAGGCTACAACGAATGGAAACTAAATCATTCTACTATAAGGACACATGCACACGAATGTTCATTGCAGCACTGTTTACAATAGCAAAGACCTGGAACCAACCCAAATGCCCATCAATGATAGACTGGACTGGGAAAATGTGGCACATATACACCATGGAATATTATGCAGCAATCAAAAACGATGAGTTCGTGTCCTTTGTAGGGACATGGATGAATCTG
>CM052658.1:11809437-11828997 GCA_028533165.1 Leontopithecus rosalia | reverse complement strand
TCAGTTTTTGAGGAACATAAAACTTAGGAGACGGGATTATGGCTAAAGTTAAGTGTTCAACATGAGACAATGGCATCAGATTACATTAAAGTTGAAATGCGCTTAAGGGGCTAGCTAGTCCATTATCTCTAAACAAATGACCATCTAAACTTTTATTAAAACCTCCAAGGGTGAAAACAACTGCTGGCAATGCTTATTCCACAGATTTCCAACACTGATTGTTAAGGACCTGGTTCATCTTTATACTAACTATATTTGTTTTTCTATAACTTGCATTAATTGGATCTAATTTTATTTTCTGGACCAACCTAAAATATATTATCCTTTTCATCATAGTGTAAAGATTTAAGTATTTTTAGAGATCATTTCCTTCCTTCAAGTCTTCTTTTTTCATGAGTTTTCTCATTTCTTCAGCTAGTTTTCAGTTACATCACTACAAACAACTTCACTTAATTTATTCTTTTCTGTATTTTCTATATTTGCCATCAATTTCTGTAAGCCAAAACACTTAAAATATGATCTAGGAATTACAAAGCAGAGTGACAATTATTTCTCCTCTTACATACACTTCCACCTTTAAAGTTGTCTAAGTTCTATTTTTGTCATTTTTACAATAGTTTTAACTTGAATATGCAGTGAATTAAATTCCCTGTTATATTTTCCCTGTATCAGTCTTTGCCATCTTGCACTTTACATTCATATCCCTTAAAATTTCATGGTATTTCCATTTTTTTATTAGTCCTTTCTGTTTTGCTATCCTTCCCAACTTCATGTCATTTAAAAATTATTTAAGTGGCCGGGCGCAGTGGCTCAAGCCTGTAATCCCAGCACTTTGGGAGGCCGAGGCGGGTGGATCACGAGGTCAACAGATCGAGACCATCCTGGTCAACATGGTGAAACCCCGTCTCTACTAAAAATACAAAAAATTAGCTGGGCATGGTGGCGCGTGCCTGTAATCCCAGGTACTCCGGAGGCTGAGGCAGGACAATTGCCTGAACCCAGGAGGTGGAGGTTGCGGTGAGCCGAGATCGCGCCATTGCACTCCAGCCTGGGTAACAAGAGCGAAACTCCGTCTCAAAAAAAAAAAAATTAGTTAAGTGTAAATCAGTATTATTGAAGGAAACAGATAAAAAGTATTGAAGTTATTTGACTCCAGGACATGGTAAAGATAAAATCACCAGAATATAGATGCTGACGCATGCAAAAAGATGAATGAATGGGGTGAGAGAATAGTGACAGAGACTTGTGTTGTATCACAGTTCTGACATCAAACATGTCTCTGTACTGGATATAGTTAAGTTTTTAGGGAGGGTACTAGAATTAAGATACTGCAACACGATTCAACATATGGGCATTTTGGTATGAATGGACGCCAGAGGGAGAGAAGTGAAAGGAGGGAGGGAGAAAGTGCTATAAATATTTTCATTTTCATTTAGGCTTACTTCTGGATGGTGTTTTTTGTTTTCAAAGCTAAAGTTTATTGTTTGTTTTATTTTTTTCACATGGAGAATAATATATTTGAATGAAGGTAATGCCTGTACTAAGTGGTATGATAAAACCAAGGTTGACATTAGATAATATAACAGATATGAAATATAAATCAAAAGAGTTCCTTTCTTAAATAATTGAATTCATAACTCATGAGTTTGAATTTCAAATTTTATTCACTTATTTTATGATAGCTTTCAAAATTGACTTTTCCCATTTGATATGCCAAAAACACTTGATAGCCCACACTTTCCTGTTATAGAACTACCTTGATAAACTAACTTTGAAGTCGACAGGATTATTACAGACAAAAAAGAATGATACTGCAATGTTGGAAATTTAGGTCAATAGATAGACATCTTAATGATTTTGTAAGTTGATGTAGACATTTTCACATTGCTGTGTTAAGCATCAAGAAGGGTACAAATAATCAAAGATTTAGAGTCTCCCCTTTGTGAGTCTGAAATCTCATCAGATAAAAATGTAATATTCATTTATTCATTCATCATTTATTTAACAAATATTGATAAAACACATTCCATGTGCTAGACATTTCTAGGCTTTTAGGAAGCATCAGTTTAAAAAACAGACAAACATTCTTGCCTTCACAAAGATTTAATTGTAGCAGTCAGAGACAGACATTCAACATAAGAAATAGGTAAATTAAATTATATGCTAGAATATAATATTGTAATTTGCAAAATAAGAATAGAAAAAGGTGGAGTCTGGTTTGTACAGGTAAGGACCTGATGCTTTTTTGTGTTTGGTGGTTTGTGCAGGCCTAATCTAAAAGGAAATGTTTAAGAAAGTGTTTGTATAAAGTGATGAGGTTAGCCATTTTAGTAGTACCGTTACAATGAATCCATCATTCACCAAGTATTAAGGATGTCCTATGTGGCCATCAGTAGGCTGGAGCTCTACAGGCTATATGATAATGCAGTTAAAATTTGTTATTGAATCTTTCAGTGTACAGATATTTTCCTAGGTTCTGGGGATATAGCACTGAATAAAAAGTTGTGAAAACTCATGAATTCATTCTAAGTTATCCCACAAAGAAAGAAAAAATGGCCAAATAGTACAAATACCAGACCTACAGGGCAAGAATCATTAGTGGTTACTTAGGTGGCCTCTTGACCATTTTTACACTAGGGTAGGAAAAAGATCTGGCCAAGATGAACAACAGACTGTAACTGGGGATTTCAAACTATATGCACATCTCCATAGACTGCTCAGGGGCCAGAATATGAGAGCAATTATACATACCATAGCTTTCACTTCAACCCTCCCCTTCTACATCAGTGCCAGTGATTTGAAAGAGAGAGATGGGCAACAACCCCATGTGTGACGCAATGGTAAGTGGCAGTTCAAGGCGTACTATTTACCAGGTTTGATTGCTCTAAGCACTTGGAAAAAACAGTCCATTGCTTTGCTGGTAGGCCAGCTTTCAAGAGATGAGAAGAGACAAGCTAGCCCTTACTTTTTGTGGGGAAACAAAATGCATTAGAAAAGCACAAAACATGTCGGACAGTAATCAGACAGTAATGGGAATAAATAACAGAGGAAAAAGGGAGAAGGGAGTAGAGAGAATACTCAATTTTAGATACAGTAGTTAGGAAAGGTCTCATAGGGAAGCTTGCATCTGCATCAACAGGAGGTGAGAAAGGAAGGCAAATGAGTTTCTGAAAGAAAGATCTTCCAACAGGGAAACAGCAACTGCAAAATCTCTTGGCCTGGTTGTGAAATAGGAAGGAGGTCATTGTGTCTGGATCCCAGTGAATAAGGAGTTAGAGATGAGTATGAAGCAAAAAATCAAGGCTTGATTCTTCAGGGACCCTACATTCTGTGGGACACAATTGAACTTCCCTTCTAAGTGCAATGATTTTATTCATATTTGTTAGGGGACTTCATCGGGGTTTTTTACACTGAGCACAGCTTGTATATATTCTTTATTTAAATATTAATTCATATTTTACTTCATCAAGGACACATCATTTGTGTATCTGAGTCCTCATCCACTTCCACTCTCACCCTTCTCTAAAGTTATATGTTTTAAAAAATAAACCTCTGTTCCTTTCCCCTTTGGTGGGTATTTAGTCAATCTGTGTTTAAATCTTGGTTCTGTTACATACGAACTTCAAAACCCTTGTAATTTTATCTATTTCTTTTAGGTTCAGTTTTCGGGAACTTAATATACAGATCTCAAACAATTTTACAATACATTTTAAACTACTATTTTAGGTGCCTTCTTATACTTGGAATAAACCGTTGCTTGGTGATTTTTCTTGGTACTGATCACCATAGAAACTGGTCAGCTAGGCCTTTAATCCAAGACCTGTTCCAGCCAGTCCTTTAATTGGTGCCAGCCATTTGAATCCCTCTCAATAGTTGTTTAGCCCATCAGAAATATCTTAGCTGCAGACACAGTATAAGTTCTAGTAGAGAGGGTTAAACTTAGGGTGTGAGTGGCCTGAGTGAGATGCTCTTTGCCACAGGCAAACCATGAAGAGCTGGCAGCTGGAAACCGTTTGATGGCATCCAGGGGGCAGCAAGCCCTGCCTTTAAAAAAGGTACGAACAGCATTTCCCACATGCACTGCAATGTGGTATGAAGGGAGACAGACACATTGTCCCCATGGCCATAGATCTGTCCACATATGTTCTCCCTAGACCTTGTCTGCAGTATCCAACATTTCTTTTCCATGTTTAGCCCCCCGGCCCAACCATAAAAGCCATTTCAACAGTGCATAGAAGTCTGAGTATATCCTGCTTTTCCATACATGCAATATGAATAATCAATGTGCTACTCTGGACTCTGCTAACTGAAAGAATCTCCTCTTATGCTTGTGTAACCCATTTTTGACTGTCACAAAATATCAAGCCAATTCTGCCATAAAGCAGGCTTGAGTTTATAACTCCTAAGATAGCTCCCTGGGGAGAATTTTCTATTAAGGCTATGAACAGGAGTTGTGAGAATGTATTGATATAACCATGGTAGATGACAGAGGAGGATGAGCCACTTATTCAGTTTGCAACATTCGTCAGATTTGCTTCATCCTTACCTCAAGTGGGTCATTTCCATTATTTGATAGGTGGTTCCTTTGCATGCCTAAGTCTGTGTATTGTTGGATCTGACCCAATTCATGACATGCAGCTCTTATTTGCCTACTCACTTGCTAGTTCATTGTCAGTTGCTCTGTTCCTATCATTGTCCAGTAGCTTGTAAGAAGCTATTTTTAAAGGGCTTTATGTATATATATCTTTTATATGAAAGTCTAATTCTTGCTCTAGAATTCTTAGTGTGTTCACTTGAACTACAACTCTCCCCTTTGGGCTTTCCAGAGACCTCAGATAGATTTCTTACCTAATAAGAATATGTTTGTATTTATTAGATCTGCAGGTAAAATTATCCAAGATTTACAGAAACTTAATATGAGGATCTCATGCCATCAAATCTCTTTCTTGATCTCAGCCTTACTCAAATTGGAGGCCTTGCAAGCTGCATAATAAATTAGTGATATGGTTTGGCTCTGTGTTCTAACCTAAATATCATCTTGAGCTGTAATCCCCACATGTTGTAGGAGAAACCTGGTAGGAGGTGATTGGATCATGGGAGAGTTTTCCTCCATGTTGTTCTCATGATAGTGAGTTCTCATGAGATCTGATGGTTTAAAAGAGTGGCAGTTCCCCAGCACCCCCCCTTTCTCTCTCTCTCTCCCCCCACCCCTTGCCACCATGTGAGATATGCCTTGCTTCCCCTTCACCTTCTCCCATGACTGTAAGTTTCCTGAGGCCTCCCAGCCAAAAGGAACTGTGAGTCAATTAAAAGTCTTTTCTTTATAAATTACCCAGTCTCAGGTAGTTCATTACAGCAGTGCAAAAAATTGATTCATGCAGGAAATTGATACCAGGAGTGGGGCATTGCTATAAAGATACCTGAAAATATGGATGCAACTTTGGAACTGGATAACAAGAAGAGATTAGAGCAGTTTGGAGGGCATAGAAGACAGGAAAATGGGAAAATTTGGAACTTCCTAGAGATTTGTTGAATGGTTTTGACCAACATGCTGATTGTGATATGGACAATGAAGTCCAGGATGAGATGATCTCAGATGGAGTTGAGGAATTAATGAGAACTGGAGTAAATGTGACTCTTGCTATGCTTTACTAAAGAGACTGGCAGCATTTTACCCCTGCCATAGAGATCTGTAAAACTGTGAACTTGAGCAAGATGATTTAGAGTATCTGGTGGAAGAAATGTCTAAGCTGCAAAGCATTCAAGAGGTGACCTGGTTATTTCTTAAAGTATATGTTCATATGTGTGAAGAAAGAGAGGGTTGAAGGCAGAGGATACAGTTTGAAAAATTTGCAGCCCGACCATGTGATAGAAAAGAAAAACCCATTTTCTGGGGAGAAATTCAAGCCTGCTGAAGAAATTTGCATAAGTAACAAGGAGAGAATGTTAATAGCCAAGACAATAGGAAAAATGTTTCCAGAGCATTTCAGAGATCTTCACGACAGCCCCTCTCATCACAGGCCCAAAGGCCTAGAAGGGAAAAATGGTTTTGTGGGCTGAAACTAAGGCCCTGTTTCTCTTGGGACATGACACTCTGAGTCCTAGTTCCTTTAACTCCAGCTGTAGCTAAAAGGGGCCAAGTTACAGCTTAAACCATTGTTTCAGAGGATGCAAGCCCCAAGCCTTGGCAGCTTCTATGTGGTGTAGGACCTGTAGGTGTGAAGAAGGGAAGCATTGAGGTTTGAGAACCTCCTCTTAGATTTCAGAGGCTGTATGAAAATGCCTGAATGTCCAGGCAGAGGTTTGCTGCAGGGGCACACCCTCATGAAGAACCTCTATTAGGGCAATACAAAGAGGAAATGTGGAATTGGAGGATTCCCACAGAGTCCCCCGCTGGGGAACTGCCTATTGGACCTGTGAGAAGAGGGCCACCATTCTCCAGACCCCAAAATGGTAAATATACCTACAGCTTACAGTGTTCATCTGGAAAAGCAACAGGCACTTAATGCCAGCCTGTAAAAGCAGCCAGGGGGCCTGTACCCTGTGGAGACACAGGGGCAAAACTTCCCAAGACCTTGGGAGCCTACCTTTTGCATCATTGTGCTCTGGATGTGAGACATGGAGTCAAAGGAGATTATTTTGGAGCTTTAAGATTTCATTGACTGACTGCCCTGCTGGGTTTTGGACTTGCATGGGGTGTGTGGCCTCTTTGTCTGGCCAATTTCTCCCGTTTGGAATGGAAACATTTACACAGTGCCTGTACTTACATTGTATCTTGGAAGTAACTACCTTGTTTTGGGTTTTACAAGCTCATAGGTGGAAGGTACTTGGTTTGTCTCAGACGAAACTTTGGAAATGTACTTTTGAGTTAATGGTGGAATGAGTAAAGACTTTGAGAGACTGTTGGGAAGGCATGATGGTGTTTTGAAATGTGAGAAGCACATGCGATTTGAGAGGGGGC
The DNA here is from genome assembly GCA_028533165.1 of Leontopithecus rosalia. NCBI lineage: Eukaryota > Metazoa > Chordata > Mammalia > Primates > Cebidae > Leontopithecus > Leontopithecus rosalia. Next base: position 11,822,036 of record CM052658.1, on the reverse strand, counting down.
AGTGGTGGGATAATATGGTTTGGCTTTTCGTCCTCACCCAAATCTCATCTTAAATTGTAATCCCTGTGTGTCAAGGGTGGGGCCTGGTGGGAGATGAATGGATCATGGGGCTGGTTTCCCCATGCTGTTCTTGTGATAGTGAGTGAGTTCTCAGAAGACCTGATGGTTTAAAAGTGTGGCACTTCTATCTCTTCTCTCTCTCTCTCTCTCTGTCTGTCTCCCTCTCTCTCTACATATATATATATATATATATATATATATATATATATATGTATATCCTGCCATCATGTAAATTATGCCTTGCTTCCCCTTCACCTTCTGCCATGATTATAAGTTTGCTGAGACCTCCCAGCCCTGTGTAATTATGAGTCAATTCAACCTCTTTCTTTATAAATTACCCAGTCTCAGGTAGTTCTTTATAGCAGTGTGAAAAAGGACTAATATAAAGAGTTTTTTCAAGAGTCATATAGGTTGTCTCCAAACTCTTCTACCAAACTCTTCACCTCTTTCTTCACTAAGAGATGTGAGATAGGAGATGTGTTATGTATAGTTTTGTCTTTTACTTTAGAGGAAATATATCTCAGGATACTAATGATTCTCAGAAACTTAAAAATGCCCACATTTTGCCATCCAGGACACATACCATGTTCTTTTTATCAGGCCCCATTATCATCATCTCATCAACAAGCATGATATATTGTAGAACATTATGAGAGTCAATGTCTCCTTAAACTGTATTGTTACAAAAGGAAAGATTTAACATCACCATGAGTACAAGGTAGTGAATGTTCACTGCTGTCTTTTCTATATGCAAGTTAAATGCTTTTGAAACTCTCTATTGATGCAGTGAGTAGCTGCAATACCTCTTAGCTAAGTTCCCAATAGTTCACCGTAAGTCCTCTCAAATCCATGTAATTTTTTGAAAGTTCTAAACAAGCAAATTCAATAGAGATGTAAGTAAAACTATCATTTTTACATCCTTTAATATTTGATTGCAGTGTCAAACTCTGCATTTTATCCCAAATTTCAGTAGAGCTACTGATGACTTTCTATCTTAGATGGAAGCAGGGGATTGACTTTCAAGCCTATCTTATATTATTTCTTACTCTAAGGGACAGAAAAATAATATGAATGTTTCCCAGCTGCTAGATATCAGCCAGCAAAAATATGTACTCAGAGACTGTGCAAAGAATCATGGCTTGTGGACACAGACTCATTGTACACACTGTTAGATGGGCTTACAACTTACCTAATTTCCATAGTTGGCAGACCATGTTTGTGCTTGGAGTTACCAGTTTTCAAGGTAAGCTCTGAGCACATAGTCAAATATATTCCAGAGCTGGATAATTTTCATTCTCCAGACTAAAGCTGTTGTTTAAATTTCTACAGATCCATCTAAGGAAATACTGTAGAAATGTGTAGTATATACTTACTGTGATGTTTTAAGGTATTTATTGCTTGAGATGAGGCTTTTTTTCTCAGACAAATATTACTATGTATAGAATTGCTAATATCTGGATAATAAGTGAAAGCTTATACTTTTCAAAATTGTCTAATACCAGCATTTTGGTGACTACTATCATCCAGGCAGCTACCATCACAAATCTCTGGGAATAAAGGCATCCTGGTTGCCACTATTTTTTTTTTTTTGCCTCTGATTTCACCTGGGAAATATTATAAGGTGGTAGGTTGTTTGAGCTCTTGTCTTAAGTCTATTTTACCATTCTCACTTCATCAGTCTTTCAGTTCTTTGCTCAATATTCTTATTAGGCAGTTTCAGCATCCTGTCTTCATGTATGTTAGACCATCAATGCTATTGAACTTCAAGGGAGCCGTTGCAACAGTGTCTTCGGGCTAATTTCAGGTGTTATTAGCAGGGGATTTAATCCTGAGTCCTGGGAGAATATTTCCCAGTGATATCCAAGCCAATATTTATCTCACTACAGTACTCTCAAGATCAACATCCATACCTCTTGACTTAGATCTTCTAAATTATGTAGTTTACTTCTGATAAGCAACCTAATTCCTCATTGAGCCTATTATTGATTTGTTGCCCCTTATCTCGAAACATACCTTCCTTTGCCTGCTTTGTGATTCTGTAGCAGGAATCATCAAACGTTTCTTTTTGGGCAGCAGGCACAATGTTAAGCTTGGTCGGTCAAGGGTGCCAGAGGAAGAGTGTTTACCTTCTGGCTCTGGAAGCTTGTTTCCTTTATGCTGGGCTGTGTTGCTTGCAGTGGCTTGTATGCCATGGTGTGTTTGCCCTCCAGCAAGCTTTGTTTGACAATCTGCCCCATGGTTTCTTTTTGATCAGCTTTATCCTGTCAGCAACCAGATGGAAAGCTTCCTGCTCATCTCGTGTTATCTGCTAGCTGTGAGCCTGCTCTAGCAAGGTACAACCCAGGGTACCATCTTTACTATCTCCTTGGTTTTCTACTTGCCAGCCTTTGCCCCAGAGCTGCAGAACAGCTTTGCCCTGGCAACTCAGTAAACATCTCCAGCATCAGTGGGCTATCACTGTACGCTCTCCAAGAAAGATTGCCTCTCAGCCTTGGGGAGGGAACCTCTTTCCCTGGTTTGTTTCTTCCCTGGCTTCTCTCACCCCTTTCATAATTCACCATTACTAGGTATTCCTCTCTTTCCAATTAATACATTTTTATATTAAAGTTTTTCATATGTAAGTTACTGGTGTAGTTTAGGTGTCCTGGCTGGATTCTAACTGATGCAAGATTATGTATGAGAAAGTTCTCATACCTTTTAGAGTTTATCCCCTGATAAACTCTAAAATTTAATACTTTAAAAATAGTTTACTAATTTTTTTCTGGCCTCCTTGCCAATGGAAAGTGGGTTGCTGATAAATGATATAAATATGTTCAACTTTAGTATGGTAGGCCAAATAATTCTGCAAAATTGTTATACAAATTTGCACTGATTGGCAGGTATTTGAATATTCATTGCATACTTACAAATACTTGTCATTGTGTGTCTTGTTGATCCTGGCAAATATGTAGTGGTATCTATTTATGGCTTCAATTTATATTTACGTTAAGACTAATGAGGTTGAATACATTTTCATATACCTACTGGCTATGTGAATATCCTTTTAATAATTTCTTGTTCAAGTACCTCGCCCATTTTTCCTTTGGCATGGCCACTTTTTTCTTATTCATTTATAGGAGTTCTTCATACATTCCATATACTATACCCTTTCTTAGTAGTAGCCATTGCAATGATTTTTCTTCCAATCTGTGCAGATACAACTTAGAATAATAAGAAAACTCAGATGCTAAGGAATAAATCTGAAATTAAATTTAGAACACATACACACACAGCTGTAATAATTAAATAAAATAATATCATCTATATGAACTATGCTGTGTTTGTGGTTTGGAAATATACAACATGTAAAGATGTCAACTCTCCCAAACATTATCTATAAATTTGATAAAGTATTGATCAAAATCTCAGTAGGCCTTTTTTTAGAAATTACAAAGCTAATTCTAAAATGTATATGGAAATCTGTCAATCTTGAAAAAGATACCAGATAGGATGACGTACTCTAAAGCTGCACTAGCTTAGGCAGGGTGATTGTGGCAGGAACAAACACAAATAGATCAAGGAAAAACAACAGGGTTTAGTAACCAAGCTGATACTCTTTTCTTCCGAGTAATTTTCACAATCTCTAGAGATAACTGATTTGCAATTATTGAAACTCTATTTATATACAAATATTTGTTTTCCAAGCTTCCTCCAAATTCTGATCTTGTGTTTTCTTCTAGTCTAATTTTCCCTAAATAAGATTCATTTAAGGCAGTTTTAAATAGTCCTTTGCATATGGCTGTGACTTACCGCAAGGAATTTCTCTTTGAAGTTTACTATGTAATATTTATTCTCAGTAGAAGTTCATAAATTTTATTTCTTAAATTGCTTTAAGACAGGATTTAGCATACCCAGCATCCAAAATATAGTATATTCTCTCTACTCCTTCGCAAGTAAATTATTTCCCTTTTTAGTCACTGCGCTACCTTATCAGAGATTAAATTTGGTATCTTTCTGTTAGTTTAGAGGCATATTTGTAGTTATTCAGTAATGGAAAGGCCGTTTTATAGGATTAGCAATGTCCCTACTAAAAAGCATAGCATTTTGACAGACCTCTGTGTTTTCAATATAAGCCATTTTAATTTCCAAGGGCTAATGTTATAGAGATTATTACTACTCATTCATACAAAACAGCAGGAATCATTGTTAACAACATGCCTACCTTTGAAGACATTGTTCGGATTTTGAGTTTACTTTGAAAAGATCATGCCAGTTTTGAATGGCATTCCCAACAGGAAAAATCGAAAACTCAGTTACAACCATCACTCATATACAGGTCAATTTCAATCATGTTTTATTTCCTGCTGATAAATGTAATTAATTGTAAAAATAGTTTTAAATTTATCTCTATACCTAAAGGCAATGTGCTGCTCAAATGATTTTAAATGCATAAATTATCTTTTGAATATGCTAGATTTTTTTTTCTCATCTAGTCTTTCCTTTTCCTTGTTTGTATTAATTGAGAATGTTTGCATTTTTAAAAAATTAATGAAGGTTTTTTTCTTCTAAGGATCAAGGGTAGGAACAAAAGCAAAAGATGATCTATTCTGAATTACTTAAGAAAAGTAAAAAGATTTTTTACTAATGTTATTGAAATGTATATTTTATTGATAAGTTCTTAATTTATAAATAAAAGATTATTACAGTTTCTGCAAATATTTTATATTTGTATTAAGATAGCTGTGAAAAGGGAGAGATTAGCTGACAAACTCCCATTATTAACCACTTAAGGTTTGCTTCAGCAGTTACAGGCTGAGATATCAATCTTCTCAGGGCACTGACAAAGACTGAATGAGGCAGGAACGGTTGAGGTTTTGCTTTCCCAGGGTGAATTTCAGGCAGTGTCAGAAGGAAAATGTGGTTGTAAAAGGACTTGGCCATTTCCATCCAGTGTGGCGCTCCCTTAATGGCTCATATTTACTTTAGAACTCCCCTTTGGACAAACGGACTTTAGCAGGTCTTCACCCTGGTTTTGTACCTCTGCGAAATCCTGTGTCTTCTCTGTGTTACTACTCTCCAATAAATATTTTGTACTTTTAACTTCATTTCAGCATGCACTTCTCAGAGAACTCAACTTGTGATAAGGTATTTTTAAAAATGTAATACAGAATTATAGTACAGATCAGAGAGGAAGACAAATTAAAATTCAATAATGCTACACTTTAATATACAAAAATACATTTAGCTAAGTCACCATAGTTACACTGATTACTATGAATCCTGCTGTGCATCTTTAATAAGCTTATATCAGGATTTTTTTAAATGGGAGAAAAAAAGGGGAATTTTTCAAAGCAAAACACATACATGCTGACTACACAATTTGATATCAAATAGTGATTACACCAACAGTGAGATAATAGGTGACCACTGTTAAACGTTACCTTTAATGTTGTCCATTGCTTTTTTGAGTAAGTATTCTTTAGGATAAAAACAAGTTTATATCCTTTTATCAGTGGAACAGTAAGCAATTTTATTAGTCTGTTCCAGGAATGGTTGGTGAAGGAAGGAAGGAAACTTGACAAATGCTCAATTATTAAAATAAGAAACTTTTCAAAATTTGCTTATAGAGTTGACATAATTTTTGCTTAGTAATAATTATAAATATGGAACTAAATTTTACTATAAAAGCATCTTTAAATTTCATGATCTTTGATTTAATCACAGGGAACCAAATTCAGAAATTATATAGATAAGTTAGCATCTACTCTCTAAGGTACTTTCTTGTCCTTCTGCTTTCTGCCATGGATGACACTGAAAGAAGTCCCTTGTCAGAAGCAGTGCCCTGGACTTTGGACTTCCCTGAATCCAAAACTGTAAGAAATGCACCAGTTGTAAATTATCCAGTAATAAGTATTCTGTATAGCAACAAAAAAATGGACTAAGGCATTACTAACATAAAGCTCTTCATTAGTTTGTTTTGAAAGAGTTTAAGAGAGTCCCTGATTACATCCGGAGGTTATAGCCTCCAAATATTACTGTCATTCTCCTTCTACCTCCCTATATTCTGAGTTCTACAGCACAGTACAGAGAAGTCATCCTAGGGAGTGCTAAATACGTGGTGCTTTTAATAATGCGAGAGGTGTCTGAACCAGAGCAACTCTGTCTTGAATAGGTGCTGCGTAAAATGAGGCTAAGTCCTCCTGGGCTGTACTCTCAGATAGTTAAGGCAGTCTAAGTCACAGGTTGAGATAGGAGGTTGGCACAAGAACAGGTTATAAAGACCTTGCTGATAAAACAGACTGCAGTAAAGAAGCCTGCCAAAACCCACCCAAACCAAGATGGTGATGAGAGTGACCTCTGATCGTCCTCACTGCTACACTCCCACCTGCACCTTGACAGTTTACAAATGCCATGGCAATGTCAGAAAGTTAAGCTTCATGGTCAAAAAAGGGGAGGCATGAATAATCCACATCTTGCTTAGCATATCAAGAAATAACCATAAAAATGGGCAGCCAGCCACCCTGGGGCTGCTCTATGGAGTAAGGATTCTTTTATTCTTTTACTTTCTTAATAAACTTGCTTTCACTTTACCCTATGGAGTCACCCTGAATTCTTTCTTACATGGGGTTCAAGAATCCTCTCTTGGGGGTCTGGATCTGGACCCCTTTCCTGTAGCAACAGGATTCTAAAAAGTTTATACTTTAAGAGAGATGGTTTCTCACAGCTAAAATACTTATTTAATCTTTTGCAGGCCTTTAGGATTTACAGCTCCAACTCAATTTTTCAGCTTCTTCTATGCTCATGATAGTTTTCTACCACTTTCAGGAAGCTTCGTCCTGCAATACTAGGTAGCATTTATTTATCTTTCTCCTAGCTAGTCTTGGAAATGATTGCTTATAATATTTACTTTAGCATTTAAGTATATTCAACTTAATACTTTCTTGCTGTATTTTTATTTTTTTCTCTAATTTTTAAAGTATTCAATGTGTTCTTTCCCCCCAAATATTGTAACTTTTACACAGGGATGAACTATGACAAATATTTATTTTGTATCCATTTTTCCCCCCAAAATATTGTAACTTCTAGCAGGGATGATCCATGAGCATGTTTAAAGTTTTGTAACTATTTTATTAAATTGAACTGAGAGTAAATCTATTGTGGATAATGCTGTTCTCAGTGTTATCTTCAGTTAATATGGCTGAATGAATGGGGCAAGCCATTCAGAGATAGTGCATTTCAACTGTGTTTGGTTTCCATTAATAAAATTCAATATAGATATGAGGCTCACTCTATGGAAAAATCTGAAGACTCAATAAAAGAATAAAATAAAACATATCTATTTTATTTTACAGCTTTGGAATCTAGTCATAGCTAAATTAGGAACTATACATAATGGAAATTCATTTTAAATGTACAATTTTCTTTAACTAGGATATAATTTGGCCTCTTTTGCTTGATTCCTCTTTACCTCCCTAAATTACATTGGTGAAACAAATCTGACATCCTGCATTGCCACACCAGGTTTCATCTCTCAGACTGAAGAAGGCAAGCACGTTTGCATGGGCTTAGTGAAATAAAGACGGGTATACTTTGTTTGGTTGTAGCACGTCTTTGCAGAATCTATTTGCTCGAGGGTGAAAATATTCAGACACTGTTCTAAGAGTTAGTAAAGAGATCAGGGGTACTAAAGAACAGTAGTACTTTTACATAGTCTCTCAATTTTATATTTAAATACTAATGATATATACATGTTATTTACAATTCGCATCAATATTATATTTAATTCACTGATTTTTATTTTGATGTAGTTTATATAGATAAACAGGTAATTTACAAATAAAACAATTTCTTCACAGCTTATGTGTGGATTTGTTTACATATTAAAGAAATATTATAGAGTCCCTACTACCTATCAATTCCTGTTCCAAACTTTTGAAATACAGTGGTAAATAAAACAGAGAGAATAAAAGTCTCTGTCTTTAGAGAGTTTGATTGCTGATGTCTTCAGAATCAAATGTTACAGAACTAACATACAGTACGAGTAGTTCTTCTTAATGTATAAAAATGTAAAATTGGTCTGTATGAGCAATCTTGTTGCCATACTACTAAAACGGTGTTAGCCCTAATTGCGAACTGTTTTAATCATGGAATAGACATGACATTTAGCAGCTTAAAATCCACCTGATAATGGTTGATGTTTTTTCCTTATGCCTACTATTTGTGGGTAACAGGTGAGAAGTATGTAAAAACACCATAGCATTCCACTGGCATTCATACCACATAAAAAGTACAAGATTTTCAAAAGAGATGGTGGATGGATAGATAAATAGATAATAGATGATAGATAGATAGATAGATGGATAGATAGATTCCACAATCACAGAAACATAGATATTTATATACATATCTACTCAACTATGTGTGACTGTATGTCTTTGTGTCCAATAAGCTGATTGTATAGCAACACAAATTAGAAACTAGGTGGCTATCTCCCTTGGGGGCACCCCACTCATCACCACAGAAGAATGCTGGCCTAAGGTGTAACATTTTAAGAGAGCTGGGATTCCACCCCTTTGGGCAGATATGTGACAGATGAAAAGAAAATATAGATGGATTTATAAAAATATTTCAAGAAAGTTGTCAGCTTTTCTTACTTTTTTGCTGAGCAGCCTCAGGAAAAAATGGGAAATTACCAACTAAGATGGAGTTGTGAAAATCAACACAGAGGGAAACAAAAGGGTCCTGCTAATCCAATAGCACACACATTTGAACAACTGCATTAATGAGAAGGCAAGGTGCTCAATTGAGACAGCGGCAGTGTATTTTTCAAGACATGAATTTTATATTTACATTTTCAGTTAGCTATATTGTTTAGTTCTGTTTTCTAAGTAAAAAAAAAATAGAATACTTGAGCTACCTGAAAAATAATTGTAAGGCATTTGGAGACAAGACAAGGTGATAATCTATTAGGGACAGAAAATTTAACATCTTCTAGCTCTGTGGAAACAGTGGATAGAAAATAATTTAGCAAATTCAATACATTAATCAATATTCAATTTTATTTTATATTGTCTTGACATCAGTTGATATTCTGTTCTTTCTTTTTAATATCCATAATATTTGATGTCAGCCAATACTTGGACATGACTTTGTTAGTGCAATATTTTTTATAAGCAATGATTATTAGTAATTTACAAACTGCAAGAACAAAAACTGTCTTGGTTTTTGAGTATCAGCCTGAGAAAAAAGATCAGTATAAAATTTCTTGATGATGAAATTGTCTCAGGGATCTGTTGTGAGCTCTAGGGAATGATGCAATGGAAAGAATTTAGGATTTGCCATAACAATTTCAGGGATCAAGGGCTTATATGCCACAGTTACCATTTGTACTACACCTTACAATGATGCCTCAATGAAAATGGCCATACAGAGTTCAGAATATTTTCTTTTTGTAAAAGTGAGCATTTTATTAAAGTATAACATTACATAGAAAAGTATATGTGTCATTAGCATATGACTTGAAGAATTTCACAAATTGACTTTGCTAAAAACCAATAACCTAATTTAGAAGCAGAGTACTTACTAACATCCCAGAAGCCTTTCTTATGATCCTATCCAATCTCCACCTTCTCCAAATATTAGCTTCTAAAAGTTTATTCACTTTTTATAATTAAGGTGAAAATTACACCACATAAAATCAATCACTTTAAAATGCACAATTTAGTCGCAATTAGCACATTCACAATGCTGTACTATCACAAGTTTTAGCATATGTTAAAATATTTTTATCACCCCGAGAGAAAACCTTATATCCGTGAAGTAGTCACTTCTCATTCTTTCTTCTCTCCAGTCCCTGATAACTACTGGGACTGTTTTCTCTCTGTGTGTGGATTTATCTATTCTGGATATTTCTAAGCTTTTTTTCTCTGTGGATTTATTTATTTTGGATATTTCACATGGAATCACACACTATGTGACCTTTCGTGTCTATCTTCTTTCATTTAGCTTGAAGTTTTTGAGGTTCGTCCATGTTAGAGCATTTATTAGTGCTGTATTCTTCCCTTTCCATATCTGAATAATATTCCATTGTATATAGAGTTGACCTTTGAACAACATAGGGGTTAGGGGTACTGATGCCATGTGCAGTCAAAATTCTGCATATATCTTTCAACTCCCCATCAAATCAACAACTAATGGATTACCGTTGACTTAAAATCTCACTGTTAACATAAACAGACAATTAATACATACTTTGTATATTGTATGTATTATGCAACTGTATTCTTACAATAAAATAATCTAGAAAGAAGAAGATGCTCTAAAGAGAATCATAAGGAAGGGAAACTATTTACTATTCATTAAATAGAAGTGGATTATTATAAAGATCTTTATTCTCATCATCTTTACATTGAGTAGGTTGAGTAGGAGTAGGAAAAGAAGAGGTTGGTCTTGTCACATGGGTGACAGGTAATAAAATATCTGCACAATAGTGGACTCGGAGTTCTAACACATGTTGTTCAAGGGTTGACTGTATACATCCTGCACCACGTTTGTTTATCTATTTATTTGTTAATGTCTATTTAGGTTGCTCCCACCTTGTGACTATTGGGTATGGTGCTGCCATGAACATTTGTGTGCAAGTATTTTTTTGAAGCTCTCTAACTAGTTCTTTTGGGTATATACCCATAAATAGAACTACTGGGTCATATGGTAAATCTATATTTAACTTTTTGGAAAACTGTCAAATTGTCTTCCACAGTGACTATGTTATTTTTTACATTTCTATCAACAATGCACAAGTGTTAAAGTTTCCCAACCTCACCAACACTTATTTTCTGTGGTTTTGTTGTTACTGCTATCCTAAAGGGTATAAAGTGCTAGTTTATGGTAGTTTTGATTTGCATTTCCCTAATGACTCATGATATTGAGTATCATTTTATTTGCTTGTTTGCCCTTTGCATATGTTTTTTAGAGAAATGTCTATTTAAGTCCTTTGTCTATTTTTAATTGAGTTGTTTGTATTTGTGTATAGTTGTAAGAGTTCTTTTTATATCTAGATACTAATCTCTCATCAGATATATAATATGAAAATATTTTCACCATTTTGTAGGTTTTTTCTCTTTCTTTGTAATATTGTTTGATCCACAAAGTTTTTTATTTCAATGAAGTCCAATTTTCAATGTTTTTTTGCTTATACTTTTGATGTCATATCAGAAACTCTTGCATACCAAATCAAAGGTCATAAAAGTTTACCCATATGATTTCTTTTAAATCTTTTATAATTTGATTCTATATTGAAGTTACCAGTCTTTTATGAGTTAATTTTGTATATATTGTGTATATATCTATATTTTTAACATGTGGATATCTAGTTGTCTGTCCCATCACCATTTTCTGAAGAAACTATCCTTTCCTCCATTGAATTGTCATGGCAGATTTGCTAAAATCTATTGGCCATTGATGTATGGGTATATTTATGAACTTTTAATTCTATTCCATTGATCTATACAGTATATCCATCCTTATTCTAGTACCACACTGTTTGGACTACTATAGCTTTGTAATAGAAATGTTAATATTAGAAAGAACATGTATTCTAGCTTTGTTCTTTTTGTTCAATATTGCTTTGGCTATTTGGGTCTCCTCACAATTCCATGTGAATTTGAGGACTGACTTCCATTTCTGCAAAAAGAAAAAGCTTCTTGAAGGAATTTCGGCAAATGTGTAGGTCACTTTAAGTACCATTGACATCTCAATAATAAGTCTTCTAACTCATAAACAGATGCTGACTTTCCATTCGTTTAGGTCATTAATTCTTTTCAAAATTGTTTTCCAATTTTCAGTGTAAAAGTTTTATACTTCCTTGGTTAAGTTAATTCCTAGAAATTTTGCTCTTTTGGATGTAATTGAAAAAGGAATTGTTTTCTCAATGTTATTTTTAAATTGTTTTACTGTTATAGTTTAAGCATACAACTGAATTTTATGTTTTGATTTTGTATCTTGTATCTTTGCTGAATTTGTTTATTAGGTGCAATTGTTTGTGAAAGTTTTTTGGTGGGCTCTTTAGAAATTACTGCTGATTTTTAATTCAGTAGATTGTTTTAACAAGTTTTGAGCAACAAGTAAATATACCTTTTTGAATTTAACATTTTGTGTTTGGCATTTTTTGCTTGATACTATGTTTTTGAGATTCATTCTGTTCTTTTCCATTGTTTCAGCTTGTTATCTTAATTGCCGTATATTTTACATTGCTTCAATATATCCCACTTCATTTATCTAACTTATTGCTGATGTCCTTAAATGGACAGATAGTTTCAAGATAATGCTATATATCAAAATTTCCTTTAGGCGGGTGGATCATGAGGTCATGAGATCGAGACCATCCTGGTCAACATGGTGAAACCCCGTCTCTACTAAAGATACAAAAAATTAGCTGGGCAAGGTGGCGCGTGCCTGTAATCCCAGCTACTTGGGAGGCTGAGGCAGGAGAATTGCCTGAACCCAGGAGGCGGAGGTTGCGGTGAGCCAAGATCGTGCCATTGCACTCCAGCCTGGGCAAC
>CM052658.1:11753745-11808937 GCA_028533165.1 Leontopithecus rosalia | reverse complement strand
GAGGTCATGAGATCGAGACCATCCTGGTCAACATGGTGAAACCCCGTCTCTACTAAAGATACAAAAAATTAGCTGGGCAAGGTGGCGCGTGCCTGTAATCCCAGCTACTTGGGAGGCTGAGGCAGGAGAATTGCCTGAACCCAGGAGGCGGAGGTTGCGGTGAGCCAAGATCGTGCCATTGCACTCCAGCCTGGGCAACAAGAGTAAAACTCTGTCTCAAAAAAAAAAAAAAAAAAAAATTTCCTTTAAGGTTGCACATTTTGTGCTTTGTGAAATTGTCAATTCCAAGGTCATGGGATGTACTACATTTTATTAAAAAGCTTTATTATTACTGTTTACATTTAGTTATGCAATCTCAGATTTATTTTATGGATCCTGGCAAGAAATAATTCTGTGGTAGACTGAATAATGGCACCCAAATATAGTCATTCTCTAATCCATAGAACCTATGAATATTACCTTCTATGGCAAAAAGGACTTTTCACTTGTGGTTAAGTTAAATATCTTCAGGCTGGAAGATTACATTTGAATTATCTAATCTCTCCTAGAGATTGAATTATCAGGGTAGACTCTAAATGTAATCACGGTGTCCCGTTAGGAACCACACAAAGAGAGATCTGATGACAGTATCAGATACAATGACAAAGCAAGAAATTGGGCTAATGTGAGAAAGGAAACATGAGCCAAGGAGTTCAAGCAGCATCTAGAAACTAGAAAAGGCAGGAAAAAAGATTCTGTTCCTAGAGTTTTCTCAAAGAACCAGCCCACCAACACTTTTCTTTGACAAACTGGTTTAGACTTCTGGTTCCCACTTTAGCAGAACATATCATGTCTGTATCTCCAATTCCAATCCTCCACCTAATCATCCTCAAAATGTTAAGAGTATAGTGATCTGAAAAATGACGTTTTTTTGGGGAAATAACTGAATCCTTCCTCTTGAGGTCTTGGCCACCTTTTCTTTCAACAGGTATTAAGGCTGCAAACAAACCAAGGTCTGGTATTTAGATGACTTTCTGCTTCTTGTTTACCTCTTTACCTTCTTTCTATCAGCACTCTCATTAGCTCTCCATCTATTTTGCCTAGTGATGTCATGTTCTGTGACTACCCTTTCAACTCTCAGTGTGGCAGAGCTGGTCACATTGGCTATGCGGAGGCTTCAGATGGGCTCAACAACACAGACTCTCATTTGCCAAGTTTGACATAAAAGCTTGTAACTCTGGATTTCTAATCTAACAGTAGCAGAGATTAAAGCTGATCCCATAATAGTTAGCTCTTACTCAAAGACCAACAGGTTATTTGGTAGCAAGCTTGTTATACTGGATACTTTTTATCATGATAGGTTCACAGGTTTATTTTTATAAAAATGGACGCTTATTTATAAGATGAGTTTAACATTTCTGCCTGCAGAGCTTGAGCCAAAACCACTATCTGGACCTTAAGGGATAACTGAACCACGGGTATTAGAATCCACATCACATATGATGAAAAACTCAGTTCATAGTGAGGGATGTGTGGGAGTGGGTCCATTACCAAGAGACGTTTTTGTATCATATAGTCCACTATTCAGAAACTGTGGTCTGGTAGAGAATTGGAATAATCTTCTGAAGGTGCAGCTGAAGCATAAGGAAGAATGGAGTGCCATTGTATCTATGGCACTGTGTCCCCAATGGGGAAGAATGCATAGGTGTTGGAACCAGCATGTGAAAGCAGGGTGGGTCCCAGTTATCATCACTAACCATGTGCCAGTGGGAGACTCTGTGCTTTTTATCTTCACAATCTGGGTTCTGCAGGGTGAGATGTCCTGGTCACGAGAAGGTGGTAAATCGTTATCAGGGAATATAAATAGGGTTTAATTGCACTACAAGCTCTGGCTGCTGAAAGAAAGGTCACAAATCATGTAAGGTGTAATTAGCCCTGAAAGCAGAAAGAAGTAAGACTACTGCTGCATATGAGGGCAGGGAGGAAACCAGTCGGTGCTCTTGGTACTCCCTGGTATGGCTGTGATTGTATATCCACAAGTGCAAGAAATCTAGTCATAGAAAATCATGTTTTCCTGGGTTAGAAAAGCCTCAGAAATAAAAACTTTGGATCATGCCATTTGGTAAATAACTGACACAAGTAGAAGTAATAGGATATGTTGAGTGGAATTCAGAGTGGACAGTGGAAAAGGGAGAATGTGTGGGGGTTGTGGGAGTGTTTACAGAATTGGTTCACATGATTATGGAGGCCAGCAACCCAAAACTGTGCAGAGTGGACTGGCAGCCTGGTGACTGAGAGCCCATGTGTCAGTTCAAATCCCAAGGCTCTCTGCTGGCAGAATTCCTTCCTGCTTAGGGGAGGTAAGTTTCTGTTCTGTTAAGGGCTTCAGCTGATTAGATGAGGCCCACTCATATTGTGGAAGTCAATCTGCTTTACCAAAATTTACCATGTTCATCTCATCCAGAATAAAACTCCATCACAAATATATCCACAATAATATTTAACTATCAAAAGGTCTCACCACCAATCAATCTCTTGATCTTCTAAATCTATTTTCTTATCTTCCTAGAGAACCCAGTCAGAACCAAAAGAGTAATAAAAATAATTATTGTTGGTGAGTGTCCTGTAGGCACAGGTAAAATAATCAGAACTATTCCTAGAGAAAGGCAACAAAAGGTGATGATAGCCATAAAAATTTATGTTAGCATTACTAATACTGGTAAAGAAAAATAACCGGGCATTAGAGACAAAATGTGGAAAAGAGGTGAGAGCGCCAAGTAAAAAGGACTCCCCAGAGAACCTCCAACTGGACTGTGCACTGGGAAAAGTTAGAATAGAGCCAAGGAAGTTCACACCATTTGCAGAAGGGAGGAGCTCAGCCTCTTGAGTTCCTGTGTGGTGGGGTGAGAGCTGGTTAACAGGCTTCACTCTCAGTTTTAGCAAAGATTTTCTCTTTCTTCATTTTTGCCCAATAAATTCCACTGTTCTCACCCTTCTATGCATCCATGAGCCTAATTTTTCCTCGTTTTCTGAAAAGAATCTGGTCTTTAACTGAGCTAAGGAGAAAGTCCTGAAACGTTTTGGCACCCAACATGGGACTTGAGAAAGGTTTAGTGAGATGCAAACCAAAAAATCTTTTTTTCTTTTGCTTCTAAGCCTCTTTTCCCTTGGACTTCTTCTGAGGGTAACCT
The DNA here is from genome assembly GCA_028533165.1 of Leontopithecus rosalia. Taxonomy (NCBI): domain Eukaryota; kingdom Metazoa; phylum Chordata; class Mammalia; order Primates; family Cebidae; genus Leontopithecus; species Leontopithecus rosalia. The sequence continues at coordinate 11,805,767 of CM052658.1, read as the reverse complement.
ATGCCCCCACCCCAATTGCTCCTGGGGGACATAAATATGGCCTCAGTCCAACCCAGCCTTTCCATGGCCTTTTCTTTCATTTTTTAGGATGGACTGGTGACCTGTGGCTCCCCCCCACCTTCCCCTCCCTACCCAGACTGGGACACGTGGCACAAGGGCCCCAAATGGCTGGCATTTCCCCCTGCAAACTCGGCAGTCACCCCCTTCCCAGGCCAGGGAATTCAGCTCCACCCCACAGCAATTAAGCTTTTCTTCCTGATGGAAGAGAGAATGGGGTGGAGCCATGGAAGTTCACACCATTGGCGGAGGGGAGAAGCCTGGCCTTGAGAGTTACTGTGTGGTGGGCCAGGAGCCAGTTAACAGGCTTCCCTTCAGCAGAAAAACTCTACTGAAAGTTTTTATCTTTTTCTATTTTGCCCAATAAATTCAATTTTTCTCACCCTTCTATGTGTCCACAAGCCCAATATTTCCTGGTCAAGTAACAAGAACCTGGTTTTCAGCTGAACTGTGAAGAAAGTCCTGCAATAGAGGAAATTTAACTGCTTTTATGAAAGCAAACAACAATGACGATGAAAGATGCCTTCAGACTTAAGTTACAAATTCTGACTGCCATTACTAAGTCAACGGTCTTCTCCCTCTCTTGCATCTGACAAGATTTATGGCTTTATTTTCTAAGATGTGTTTCTATTTTCAAGACTAGCCATGTTATTATTTCTTGAGTTTAAGTTTTAGAGAGCAGTTTTACCTTGTTTATCTAAATTTAGCTTCCTCTTCTCAGTTCTGACAAGACTGGAAAGAAGAGCTGGGGATGGTGATGAGAACCACCATCAGGTAGGCATAATCATATGAAAACGTTTCCAGGAATGGGCAGAGATGGCTTTCTCTTTTCTTTTTGTTGTTGCTGTCATGGTGGTAAGAACACTTAACTTGAGATCTACCTTCTTAACAAATTTATTGGTTCACAATACAATGTTGTTACAAGCATAGGATTGTACAGCAAATCTCTGGAACTTGCTCGTCTTACACAGCTGAAACTTTAAAGCCAATGAAAATCAACTCTCCATTATTTCCCCTCACCCAGCACTGCCAACTATCCTATGACTCTGTTTCTCTGAGTATGACTAGTTTACATATCTGATCTAAGAGGAATCATGCAGGATTTGTTGACTGGTTTGGAGATTGGTTTGTGTTACTTAACATGATGTCCTCCAGGTTTATCCATGTTGTCGCATATGGCAGGATTTCTTTTATTTTCAAAGCTGAATAATGTCTTATTGTAGGTATACACAACATCTTCTGTATCCACTTATTCCATTGATAGGTATTCATGCTGTTTCATATCTTGGCTGTTGTGAACAATACTGCAATAACAGGAGTGTACATATCTCTTTCAGATTTTCTTTTCAATTATTTTAGATATATATCCAAAAGTTGGATTACTGGATCCTACAGTAATTTTTATTTAAAATTGTTTTTTAGGAAACTGCATAATATTTTCCATAGCAGCCTTACAATTTTTCATTCTTATCAACAGTATATAAGGATTCCAGTTTCTCCTCATCCTCACTAAATCTTGGTATCATTTTAAAATGGTCACCATCCTAACACATGTAAAGTGTTAAATCATTGTGGGTTCGATTTACATTTTTCTGAGAATGAATGATGTAGAGCATTTTTTTCTCATATCTTTCAGTCATATGCATGTATTCTTCAGAGAAATGTCTATTCAATTTTTTTCCCTATTTTAAAATCAATTTATCTTGTTGTTACTGAGTTGCAGAAATTTCTGATGTATTTTGGATATGAACACAAATATACAAATATTTTTATACAAATATTTTCTTCCATTCTACACGTTGCCTTTTCATTTTGTTGATCGCTTTCTATGGTGTACAGAAGCCTTTTAGTTTGAAGTAGCCCTGCTTGTCTATTTTTGCCTTTGTTGCCTGTACTTTTGTGGCAACTCTGGAAGGGGAATGTGGTGTGGATCATGGTGCTGAGATCAGTTACACTGAAAGGAAGAGAATCAAATGAACCTAAGGATATCGAATTACAAATAAAAAATTATAACTAGCATTTTGAGAAACATAAGATTTTAAAAACCAAAATGAAGAGGGAATTCCAAGCAAACCCAGCCTAATGAGGGCTAATATTAAGTGCTAAAAAGGCTATTACAACATAGGAAGTTGAGGAATTATAAAAATCTCAGAAAAGTATTAACAGATGGAGCAGGGTAGTAATTGATGCTAGAAAAATGGTTATATACTAAAACCGTAAAATAGCAAAGAGATTCAAGATCAAGTGAAGAGCAACAAAGGTAGAGAGGAAAACCAATCAGAGCACATATTCTCTCCTCAAATGAAATCAGATTGGTTTATTCATTAATTCTTTCATTTGTCCAGTGCACATTGCTGTGCTACTTAGAGACACACAATAGTTAACTGCATTTAAACAATATAAATAAATAAGTGAATTCTAAAATAAATGAAAATACAATAAATGCTATCATTGAATAAATATAGAGATTCTGCTGGCACATAGCATGAGGATGTCAAGTTGGGTGTTTTTTTTTTTTTTGAGATGGAGTTTCACTCTTGTTAACCCAGGCTGGAGTGCAATGGTGCAATCTCGGCTAACCACAACCTCCGCCTCCTGGGTTCAGGCAATTCTCCTGCCTCAGCCTCCCGAGTAGCTGGGATTACAGGCACGCGCCACCATGCCCAGCTAATTTTTTGTATTTTTAGTAGAGACGGGGTTTTACCATGTTGAGCAGGATGGTCTCGATATCTGGACCTCGTGATCCACCCGCCTCGGCCTCCCAAAGTGCTGGGATTACAGGCTTGAGCCACCGCGCCTGGCCCCAAGTTGGGTTTAAGAAGAAAAACCCACAGGTATTGATATTTACAATGACATTTGAAATATAAAGCCTAGGAAAGGGAGGGGAGTGAAAACAAGTGCACGGAAGTTAGTATAATCATGGAGGCAAATCAGGTAAGTCAGAGTCAACATCCTGAACACAGTCTGCAATAGAACTCAAGTGAAGCTGATTCTAAAAATTCCTTGGATACACAGACTCTAGGATTTCGAACTTTTAATGTTCAGAGTTGGCGTCTTGGGAACATACATTAAAAAAAAATCCCCACTCATGATGCTATTAGTCTCCCCCTCAGTGCATAGACCTACACTCTGGAAGTTCCTTCTTGCAGAAAGTAATCATTTAGGGCCAAACATAAAGGGATCAAGGCACGAATAGCCGTAAAGCTAAGTCAGTCTGGACCTTTGAGCAGTCAAAGCACAGCAAGGTGAACAGAGCAGATGAAAGGTGATCCCTGGGAGACTTGCCAGTACTGAGTGTCAGGCTCAGGCTGCTTTGTGTAAAAAGTGTCAGTTCTACAACTGGGTATCAATTAAAATAAGAGCAGATTTTGCAGAGAAGACAATCAATGTGTTTAAGGTGTGTTTTACATGAATTTAACTGGAGGCTATTTCAAATTAGCAGAGGCATGAAAACAGAAAAAATGACGATGGATAAAGACATGGTAGACTTTTTGAGTATCCAGCTAAAATGAATGCAGCTGCAATTGTTTGTGGAGATGCTGACAGTAGGGAGACATGCATCACTAACTTGGCTGTTTGAACTAAGTGATAGGGAATGGAGGAATTGACTTGATTAAAGTTGTATTGCCATTGGAATGTTGGTGTGAGATTAGTTTTGGTCATCTCACTTGTGGTGGAATTAACCAGCTGATGTGACTTCAAAGATAGATTGCATCTCAATGTCTTATAGTTTACACACTAAAGAATTCTTCCTTAGGTCAAGTTCAAGGTGAAATGCCTTCTTAGTCTGTAACTGCAAGCCTGATTTGTTTAACTTAGAAGATATGGAATTGATGATATCTTTTTATTACCGTGTGTAATAAAAATATCTTTGTGTTACCATGATGCAGTGTAGAATGCTGGGGCTTTTAAAATTATCTGTTTTCTTCACAAAGCCACCTTTGTTTTGGGGGAATCATACTTACTGTGGTGCAAAAGTAATCATGGTTTTTGCCATTACTTTTACTGATAAAAACTGCTACTACTTTTGCACCAATCCAATAATGTAAGCAGAATAACTATTGTGAAACCATGCTTGTACTTGTATTGTCAAATTCTGTTGCTTCAGTGGGTTTTTTTCAAGGAATTTTTTTCTTAAAAAATAAAGCTATTTGACAGTTTTTTTAAAAAATCAAACACCTTGTCTACATAGGCAATGAAAATGGGAGAAATAAACTACTATCCACTGAATATAATAAATCATAATTATAAATCAAGGCCAGCTCTATGCAAGTTGAACAATTTGTCCATGATTCTTCATGAAGCCCCTGATTTCCTCCTGAACAAGAGGTCCACTCTTTTAGTGGAAGATCTCTTCTATCTCTAATCAAAACTGGTTTAACTGTGCCCCAAACTATCAAAGGATATTCTATTTAATAAAGAAATAATGAAGTAAAGTATTAAGAATGACAAGATAATTATTTGTATTTTAACTAAAATAAAGTGTGAGTATATGGGTACACTTTAAACCCTATAGAATGTGATTGGAATGGTCAGATTTTGCCTGAGTAATTGGCCTAACATACCCTTCCTTCCCTAATTTGCAGTATTTTAAACTGAATCACTTAATTTCTTATATTAGAAACAAATGGTATTCAATAAATGATTCTTGCTGGAGCAGAATAAACAGATGACTGGCTTAGGGTCAGTCCAGGGTCAGTTTCTGCAATAACCCAGGCACACTTCATCCTCAGTGCTTCTTGCACTTGCTGTCCCTTCAAAGTTTAGATATCCTTGTACCTTTCTCCTTTGAGGGTTCATGCAAATTTTTTCTGCTCAGTCAAAGTTTTTAGGATCATCTTCTAACAAGCTTAACCCAGTGACTGTCTCCCTGAAATTCTTAATCTCACCATTCTATGTTTTACTTAACACAGATCACTAATATAGTGTGTATTTTATACATTGCTTGTCTGTTTCTCTCATTACAATGTGAGTGAGCCTACTGAGAACAAGATTCATTGTTTTGCTTATTTCTGTAACCCTAGAGCCTATAGGAGACCTTGAGATATAGGTGACACTATTTTGAAATGATTATATAGTCACAGAAAGTTACAAAGAAGTACATAGAATTTCCGGGTATGGTACCTCCTTTGTGGGTTCATCTTCCATAAATATAATACAATACAAATACCAGAAAACTGAGACTGAGTATAATGTGTATAGCTCCAAGTTATTGATAACAAGTGTAGACTTGTATAACCACCACCAAAATCATGATACAGGACTCTTACTATTCCATTGCCATCATGTCTCCTTCCTGCTACCTGTTTAAAGTCACCCTTACCTACCCTCACCATTCCTAAGACTCAACAACCACTAATATGTTTTCTGTCATCATTTTGTCATTCCAAGAATGTTATATATATGGAAACATGTAGTATGTGACCTTTTGAGGTTCTTTTTTTTTTTCTTCCTGACACTGAGTCTTGCTCTGTCACCCAGGCTGGAGTGCAATGGTGTGATCTCTGCTCACTGCAACCTCTGCCTCCTGGGTTCAAGCAATTCTACTGCCTCAGCCTCCTGAGTAGTTGGGATTACCAATGCACACCACCATGCCTGGCTAATTACTTAGTAGAGATGGGGTTTCACCCTGTTAGCCAGGCTGGTCTCAAACTCCTGACCTTGTGATCTGCCCACCTCAGCCTCCCAAAGTGAGCCACCGTGCCTGCCTTTTTTTTTTTAAATGTCTATAATACCCTTGAGATCCATCTAAGTTACTACATGAATCAATTGTTCTTTTATGCTGCTGAGTAAAACTCCATGGTATGTATAGAGCATAGTTTGTTTAAACATTCACTGAACAACCAAGATAGGTTAGATGAGCAACCAAGATAGGTTGGCTATGTCTAGATATTTGCTGCTACAAATAAAGCTAGTCTGACTGTTCATGCACAGTTTGTGGGGACCTATGTATTTTTTTTTAATCTGGGATAAATGTCTCGAACTGTAATCACTGGGCAATGGTAAGTATATGTTCAGTAGTTTTAAGAAGCCTGCCCAACAATTTTCCAGAGTGGCTATATCATTTTGCATTCCCAGAAATAATGTATCAGAGATCAGGTTCCCTTACATCTTCCACAACATTTGATATTGTACCTATATTTTATTTTAGTTGTCAGAGTAAGCATGTAGCAATATCTCATTATGGTTTTAATTTGAATTTCTTTAATGGCTATTGATAATAAAGGATTTTCCATGTGCTTATTTGTCATTTATATAACATTATTGGTAAAATGTCCCTTCATGACTTCAGTAATTAGATTTTTTTGCTCTTGAGTTTTGAGAGTTCTCTATATATCCTAGATTTGAGTATTTCACCAGTTATAGTTTTCAATTTTCTTCTGTTTTCAGCTTGTTTTTAAAATTCTTTTAACAAGATCTTTAATGGAAAAGAATATTTTTGATGAAGTTTAACATGTAGATATTTTTATTTTATGAATTGTGATTTTAGTGTTATGCCTAATGATTCTTCACCAAGTTCTGTGTTCTAAACTTTTTCTCCTATATATTTTGTTCTAAAAACTTTATGTTAAGTTCATAATCTACTTTGGATGATTGTATGAGTTGAGAATTAAGTAAAGACTCACTTGTCCCCTTATGGAAATACAATTACTTCAGTACTATTTGTTGCGAAGATTATCTTTTCTTCTATGATTTGCTTTTGTACTTTTGTCAAAACTCACTTCACTTTACTTACATGGATTTGTATCTGAGTTCTCTACGTTGTTTCTTTGATCTACCTTTGTATTCCTCCATGATTGCCAGACAGTCTTGGTTACTGTGGCTATTTAATATGTGTGAAATTGGGTGGACTGATTTATTTCTATATTTTTCTAATCTACTTTTTTCCCTTTTCATGTAAATTTTAAAATAATCTTGGCTGTACTTAACACATCTTGCTAGAGTTTTGCTAAAAATTGTTTTATGCTTATAAATCAGTTTGGGGAAATTTTTAACATTTTTACTTATTGAGTGTTCAAATCTATAAACATAATAATTATGCAATATTTATGTTTTCTTTGCTCTATTTTCTGAGCATTATATAGTTAAGGAGTTGTATAAATTTATACAATTGTACAATTCCTGTGGATTTTTTTTAATTCACATAAAAGTATTTACTTTTTTGGATGATTGTAAATGCTGTTTGAAAATAAATAGAAATACAACTTACTTTTGGATATCGATCTTTATCCAGTGGTCTTGTTTAAGTCACTTTTGAAAAATGTTCTTGAGGCAGAGTCTTGCTCTGTCACCCAGGCTGGAGCGCAGTGGCACCATCTTGGCTCACTGCAACCTCCACCTCCTGGGTTCAAGCGATTCTCTTTCCTCAGTCTTCTTAGTAGCTGGGATTACAGGCACATGCCACCACACCTGGCTAATTTTTGTATTTTTAGTAGAGACAGGGTTTCACTATGTTGGTCAGGCTGATCTCGAACTCCTGACCTCATGATCTGCCCGCCTTAGCCTCCCAGTAACTCACTTATTAATTTTAGGATTTACTTTTGTAAATTCTTGGAGATTTCCTGCACAGCTACATTGCCTTCAAATACAAACAGTTTTATTTTTCCTTAGAAGAATTTATTTAATAGTTATAGAGCTATTTAAAACATCTGTTTCATATTGGCTGTCTTGATATAATTTTTGTTTATGAGGAATTCATTTATTTCATGTAACTATATATGAGTTGTTTGTATTTTTACTTTATTATTATTTTGCTATCTGAAGAACCTCTATAGCCCTAGTTTCATTCTTGAAATCGCTAATTTCTGTCTTCTGTCATTTTTTTGGTCAATTTTGCTTTATTGTTTTTCTTTAAGTCAGTTTTTTTGTTATTTTCTATAGAGTTTTTAGTTTTCAGTGTTATTTATTTCTGCTGTTGAATTTATGGTTCCATTCTTTCTACCTGCTTTGAGTTTATTTACTTCTTCTTTTGTTTGTTTCTTCTATTGCAAGTTTAGATTATCAGTTTGAGATTTTTTTGTTTTCTTTTTAATGTGAGCATTTAGTACTATCAATTTTCTTCTCAGCACTCTTTTGCGTCTCCAAAATTTGGATAGGTTTTATTTTTATTTTAATTCACCTAAATTTATTTAAAAATTTTTTTGAGACTTCTACTTTGACTAATGGATTATTTAGGGGTGGGTGGTTTAATTTCTAAGTATTTAGGTATTTTCTTGTTTTCTATCTTTCATTACTAGGCTGATTCCATTGTAGTTGGAGAATATTTCCTGGATGATTTCAGGTCTTTTAGATGTGATGAGACTTGTTTTATTCACTAGGATATGGTATATCTTGGCATTTGTTACATAAGGACTTAAAGAGAATGTATATTCTGATATTCCTGGATGGAATTTTCAGAAAGGTTGATTATATACTGTTGGGTGATGATATTTGTTGAATTCTTCTCTATCCTTACTGATTATTTTTTATATTCCAGAGTGCTTCTCTAATAATTTTTTGAGAGAAGGGTGATGGAATCTTAGGTTATAATTGTGGATTTATCTATTTCTTATTTCTGTTCCATAAGTTATTGCTTTACATATTTTTACAGTACTTTGATTCATATACATTTAAGATTGCTGTTTTTTTATTTGAATTGATATTACTTGATTTTATGTACCTTTCTGTCTTTTATTTTTCTTTGCTTTGAAGTCTACTTTATTTGGCATTAATGTAACCATTGCTATTTCATGTGAGTTAATATTTTTACAATCCATCTTTTCTCATATTTTTACTTTTAAGCTGGCTGTATAATTATATTTGAAGTGAGTTTTCTATACAGATAGCATTTAGTTCAGTCATGTTATTAATCACTGTGACATTCTCTATCTTTTATCTGAGTATTTCCACCATTTACATTTAATATACTTTATTGATAATTTAGGAGTTAAATCTGCCAATTTTTTGTTTGTTTTCTGTTTGTTCTCAGTATTTTCTTATTCTTGCTTTCCTATGGGTTACTTGGACAGTTTTGTTTTTGAGTATATTTCTTTGTATGGCTGCTTAGTCGTTTCTCTAGGGGTTACATATATACCTATTACATTTATACACAAACACACACACATAAAATAACATCACAGTCTATTGGTATCAGTATTTTACCTGTTTGAGTAAAATATAAACAGCTTACTTTCCTTTATGCATCTTTAGCCTCTTTTGTTATAACTGTCTCCAATATTTCTTCTACTTACATTTAGAATTCTATTAGACAGTATTTTATATATTTTTTGCTTTAACCAGTGAGTATAATTTAGAAATTTGATGAGGAAATAGAGTTATATTTAATTTATTCATATGCTGGTTTATGGTATCTTTTTGATTTGCCAATTTTTCTTTTTTTATCATTTCCTTTCTGCTGAAATAGATAACCTTATTTAGTGTATACCACTGGGTAACAAATTCTCGTAGTTTTCCTTCCTTTGATCATAATTTGGATTTCCCCTTTATTACTAAAGTATATTTTCTGGCTACTTGTTACATATTTTTTCTTTATCTTTCAGAGGTTTAATAATTATGTGTCTTGCAATTGATTATTCTTTTAGGACTTCACTCAGCTTTTTCACTTGCAAGTTGTGTGCTTTATCAAATTGAAGAAGTTTAGCATATGTTGAGCCCCAATCTATTTCTATTTTCTTTCTGGGATTTCAGATTTTTTTTCTTACAGTCCCACATGTGTCTCAGACTGTTAATTTTTCCAGGGTATTTTCTCACTCTTGGTCAGATTGAGCAATTTGCATTATTCTGTCCTCCAGTTCAATGATTCTTTCCTCTGTCCCATTCATTCTGCCATTTAATCCATCCATTGGATTTTAGAAATTCTGTTATTGTATGTCTTCTGTACTAAGGCTTCTGTTTGATTCTTCTTTATAGCTTCTATTTCTTTACTGCATTTATCTTATGACACAGACTCTTTTTTAAAATTTATTTCAAAACATGAAACTGCCTCAAAAAGATGAAAGAAGTCCAGGGTTTCTCCTTATCCTTCATTTATACCCAAAGGGGAATAAAGGTGGCTCTTATTACTGCTGAGTAGGGGTAACAGTTCAGACTCTCTCCCAGGCTTCTTGAGAAACCTCTCTGACTGAAGAGGAAAGGGCCTTTTTTCAATTCTCCCGCCATTGCCTCCATTGATACTGTATGGGTTGGGATCATTACTGGTAGAGGTAATGAGAGTTACTACTTTTCACTCAGTCTCCTCTGACAGGTAGGAAGGGGAGAGCTGCTTCAAGAATGCTGGATGGGGATAGGGTTCAGGCTCTCCACATAGCTTAAGTGACAACATGAGGGCTGTGCCATTTTGTATTTTCATGTTTCTGATGTTTCTAGTACACAGTATGGCTTATATGTGTCGTCATGAAAACTCAGGGAACTCATTACTGAACTCAGGGAACTGAAATCCTAGTGTCTCTGACAATTTTTTTCCAGCACCTTTTCAAATCATCTTCTGTTTATTTTGTGTATAAAGTTATACAATACCTAGAGTTTGTAGCTGTGCTTAGTAGGAGAAATAGAAGTGCATCTAGTCTATCTTTTTCAGTAATGGAAAATTTCACAAAACAAATGTTAAGTACCTCACCAAATAACACCCAATGAAAATAGTTTTAAAAATTAAATAGCATATAAAAATTTCATCTCTGAATTTTACCTATGGTAAACTGATTCAGCTAATAAGACATTCTCAGGTTAAATAGAGGTAATTATTTGCATTTAATGACATTTTAAAATCTTTTGGGTTTTAATTTCTTTTTCATTGCTTTCTTTGCTTTTCGTCTGTAAGTCTCTGACTCAGTAACAGTATTGTGCTAACAGTTTTCAAGTTGTTAAAAAGTGGAAGTTGTTAAACCAAAATTGCTATGGCTCTCATGAATCATAGTCTGCAACATTTTAAGGATTATCCAAAAAAGGCCCAATGTAACCCTCTTCTAATATCACGCTTTATCCTTTGTGTATAAGATAGGGAAATAAGAAAGCATATTATAAATTTGTAGTGACTTAACTAGTTATTAATAATAGAAGAAATCTTTTCAAAAACACACTTTTAAATTTTGTTTCTTTGGTGTCACAGGTGTAATTTATTTGCTTGGAAAATGAGAAATTAAAGATGAGTAATGCGTGTGTGTGTTGTATGTTAGTTCTACTAACAGTAATATGCGTGCGCATGTGCGCACACACACACACACACACACACACACACACAGTAGAATGAAGTTGAAGAGAAAATGAGAAAGGATAGCTTATATCATACCAGAAATAATTTAGCTAGCAATTAAAAATTTTGTACTTCAGTTACTTAAAATTAACCATTTCTAGTGCCAGTACCCTAACATCACACCCGTGGCACACATCCTGCTAGAAGATCACAATTTAAGCAGTGTGCAATTTTTACTAGTGGAAATAAAGTTGCAATGTGTCTCATTTTTCCACATGAGCATGTGTCAAAGTGTTTCTTGGGAGTTATCTAGAAATAAGATTATTGACAAGTGTAGAATCAGTGTCTTTAATATTATTAGCTATTCTAAAATTAAGTACTAAAATAATTACAGCAATTTTGTCTCAAAATAAATATATAACATTTCTCTTTATTTGATATCCAGACTAATGCTTCACATCAAAACCTTCAACTTTGCTGGTAAACATGAAGAGCATGAAGTATGTTACTCTTTAAAGACATTTGCCTTTTTCTAATTGCTCATGAGATTGAACATAAATATATGCCATTTTATTTTCATGTACAAATTGCTCACGAGATTGAATGTGTGTGTGTGTGTGTGTGTGTGTGTGTGTGTAAACACCATTTCATTTTCTTTTAGTTTCCCTTTTTATATGATTTTCCCCCTTTCTATTGGATTGACATTTTCTTGAGAATTTGTCTCTTTTTTCTATTTGCCGTATAGTAATACTTTAATGATCCTTTGAAGTAATGTAGGTTGTATCTTCTTGCTGTGTATAATTTATTTTGTCACTTTGTATATGGAGTCATTTCTGTGAGATTTTTAATGTAGCCATAGTTACTACTGCTTTTATTTGTGACTTTTGTTTTTTAAGCTCTTTATCTTCTTTTCGTCTGAGTTCTTAAAGATAGATTTTCTATACTTTTTTCTAAAAATTTCAGGTCTTTGTTTCTCCATTTAGTTTCAAAATCCACTTTAAATGTATTTTCATGTGTGGTATTACCCTGAGGTGGTAGAAATGATATTCATTCTCTATTGTTACATAACAAATTATCATAAATTTAACACGATAAAAATTCATCCATTTATTATGGCACAGTTCTCTAGATCAAAAGTCTGTGTAGCCATTGCTGATTCTTTATCTAAGATCTTAAAAGGTTTAGAACCAAGTGTTACTAAAGTGGACTCACTTCTGGAGGTACTGGAGAAGAATAGCTTACTCAAATAACTGGCAGTATTTAGTGAAATTCTGTTGTAGAACCAAGGTCCTCATTTTTTTCTTGAGTATCAACTGGAGATCACCCTCGACTTTTAGAGACCACACAGGTCCTTTCCATGTGAACCTCAATTTTAAGCCAGCAACAATGAAATCTCTCTAGGTCTCGGTCTCGGTCTCTGTCTCTCTCTCTCTCTCTCTCTCTCTCTCTCTCTCTGTCTCTTTCTCTGTTAGCATATCCTTCATGCATATCAATCTCTGAGTTTTTTTATTATCATCTAGAGAAAACTCTGCTTTTAGGGTCAATTGACTAGTCACCCTAATTATATCTGGAAAAAATCTATTTGTCAAATAATGTAACTTAATCATGGATATAATACCAGGGAATGAAGTTCAAGGGGGCCATCTTGGGATTCTGCCTATTGCATAAGTGGGATAAATTTAAATTATTTTAAATTTACTCTACGTTTGCTGTTTGAATCTTCTCCACAGGGAGCTGAGATGGAAATTGAAATAGTCTTAGGCTACATGCTCCTACAAGCATCTGAAAAATATATTGAGATAATATTTTTAAAAACAATGTTTTGATTTTGTGATATAGTCAGAAATACAATAAATGAGCATGTTTTTACCTTAATTTTAAAACTTTCCTCTTTACATGTGTATTATTAGTGTGTTTAACTTAATAATTAACAAAAAAATCAAAGATATATACTATATTCTTAACTTCTGTTGGAGAGATGACTTTGAATGAATATACATGCCAGACTGAATTGAAGGTAGTAACTCAATTATGAACAAATTGATAGGTTAGGAAAAAGAAAAGAACAGAGGTACATGTGCATTTAGCATTCTCAGAAATTAAGCTTCTGCAGAAAACTTTAGGCTTTTCCTGTTTTTAGTTCTAACAAATGCATCCAGGTGAATTTTTATAATGAACTTGTATACCTCTGGAGCTCCCTACATTATTGTTTTGATTTCATATAAAGTGAACATTGCATGCAAGAGTGACCTTGGGAGATTTTCTCTGAGCACATATCCACAAATCCTTGATCTAATACAAATAATTGAAATGAGTAAGCTGTGATTTACTTTCCATTGAATTATATGGCATTTCAATGGAATGGATATAATGCAATAAATATATACACGCACAGGCGTGTGTGTACATTTCTTTTCCTGCTTCTTTCTTTGTCCTCAAGTTTTCTTTTGATAGACTTGGGCCCTAGAGATCAACTAGCTAACATAATCATTCAAATGTAAACTCAATGAAATCTGCCAAGGTGAAATGACTTACCTAAAATTTCACTGAACTGATTCTCAGATCAAGGCCATGTGGCTTACCTTGTCTTCTGTGACATTATTCTAGCTCACTAAGTCATTCAATTTATAACTGTACTTATATAACACAAATTAGATGGTTATAAATCATTTGTTAAATTCAAGAGTACTGAATTAGTGAATATCTGGGGCAAAAAAATGTTATGCTAAAAAATTCCTCAATTTGTTTTAACCTAATTTCCCTCTAACATAAATGGAAAATAAATTTGTCTCTATCTAAGCTGATTCTTGGTTCTTTCCTCCTTTTTCTTTAGCCACATAATCCAAGTTTGGATAAGCTTAAGTGGAATATGGTGATGATACAACTGCATTTTATTCTTGATTTTCCTCTTGCAGAATTAATGATTTTTATCTCTCTGTCATTTAAAGCAATGGGATGTTGCCCTACATATTTTATGCATATAACTACTGCAAACAGATGTAATTTAGCCTTTGTTAGAAAAGAATCATGTTGCCTTTTACTCTGAAGCACTTGCACATTTTTTGTTTGTTTGTTTGTTTCCCTGGAAGATGCCCTTATCATCTTTGGAGGCAATTTATCAACTTTCACTCCTTAACTACATTTATCCTGCAAAGTCCCCACTCCAAGACTTTTCTCACCTTTACAGGCTCATTTCTTACATAAAGTCATATTTCAGGGTTCTTACTAATTCTGCTGCTGCTTGTCAGCAAACAAACAAACAAAAAAGTAAGTATGTTGTTTTAACAGTATTGAGAGCCCACTAAACTACCATGCTGGTGCGTGTTAACGTGCAGTTAGCCCTGCTTGAAGCCTGGGCTAAATTACTACTCAATTAATACGGGACAGACAAGAAGGGGTTGATGATGAAGGAAAAGATTTACAGCAGATGTAACCCCATCCTCCAGAGTTATCGATTTATCCTGCTGAACCAGTTTAACGGAGAAATTTATCACTCACCACAATTAATGTGAGAGTGGTATAAAAGATAAATTAGGAGCTGGAAGCCAGGAGGTCATATGAACGTTTTAATATAGTTTTAAGAGGGAAGAACTTGAACCAAGTAATTAGCAATAGGAATGAAAAGGCTGTTTTTAAAGGGAAAAAAGGAAGTGAGTGTTAATGATTAAATAGGAAAGAGGACTAAAGTAGACAGAAGAGCAAAATACAAGTAAGTATGTTGCTCCATTCTTATGGAAAAGAGAGAAATGTGATGACATTACAAACAGGAAATTCTGAAAAACAATTTGGTTTGGGAGAGAAGAAAGTTAAAGTCAGAAATCTGACTTTTTAAAATAAGAATGGCAGGTGGTTTCTAAGTTCCAAGGGATTTACAAACAAAATTGAGTGTTAAAATGTATATTTTAAAATATACAGCTTTTAATTCCTTTTATTAAAATATGTTTCCCTCAACTTGCTGAGAATTAAAAAAATTTTCAGTTTCCTTCATTGACCCACTGGTCATTCAGGAGCATATTGTTTAATTTCCATGTGTTTGTATAGTTACCAAAATTATTCTTGTTACTGATTTCTGATTTTATTCCATTGTGGTCAAAGAAGATGCTGGGTATTATTTTAAGTTTTTTGAATGTTTTTAGACTTGTTATTTGACCTAACATATGATCTATAGTTGAGAATAATCCATCTGCTGAGGGGAAGAAAGTGTATTCTGCAGCCATCAGATGAAATGTTCTGCAAATATCTATAAGATGATTGGCTCTATAGTGCAAATTAGCTATAACATTTCTTTGTTGATTTTCTGTCTGGAAGTTCGGTTCATTGCTGAAAGTGGGGTGTGGAAGTCTCCAGGTATTATTGTAGTGGGATCTATGTCTCGCTTTAGCTCTAAAAATATTTGCTTTAATATATGTTTCATCTTTGGAGGCAATGCATCAACCTTGCTTGGCTCCTTAACAACATTTGTCCTCCAAACTCTCCCCCCCAAGACTTTTCTCACATTTAGAGGCTCATATCTTACATAGAGTAATATTTCAGACTTCTCTTTACTTTTGCACCAGATATTTTGCCCAGGTATTATCTAATAACATTATTAGATATTATTATTAGATAATATCTGGGTACTCCAGGGTTGGTTAAATGTATATTTACATTGTTATATTTTCTTGCTGAATTGACCACTTTATCCTTATGTAGTGACCTTTTCTATTCTTACAGTTTTGTCTTAAAAATCTATTTTGTCTGACACAGGTATAACTGCTACTGCTCTTTGTTTTGGTTTTCATTGGCATGTAATATCTTTTTCCATCCATTTACTTTCAGTCTTTGTGTATGTTTACAGGTGAAGTGTGTTTCTTGTAGGCAATAGATTACTGGGTCTTATTATTTTATCCATTCACCACTTGGTATTGTTTTATTTGAGTTTACTTCATTTACATTCAATGTTATTAGTGATGAATAAGGATGTAGTCCTGGCATTTTGTTATCTGTTTTCTGATTGTTTTATGGTCTTTTCCTTTTCCTTTCCTTCCTTCCTGTCTTCTTTTAGTGAAGGTGGTATTCTCTGGTATTTAATTTATTGCTTCTTTTTTTGTGTGTATTGACTGCATGTTTTTTGATTTGAGGTTACCATGAGGCTTGTAAATACTATCTTATAACCCATTATTTTAAGCTGGTAACACTTAGCATTGTTTGACTAAAGAAGCAAAAAGAAAACTAATAAAAGCTCAAATTCATAACATTGTCCTCCCACTTCTAAAATTTTTATTTATATCTTAAAAAGTTGTTATAGTTACTTTTGACTAGTTCCTTATCTAGTCTTTCTAATTAAGATAAGACTAGTTAAGTCCTTGCCCATGCCTATGTCCTAGATGGTATTGCCTAGGTTTTCTTCTAGAGTTTTATGGTGTTAGACCTCATGTTTAAATTTTTAATCCATCTAGAGTTAATTTTTGTATAAGGTATAAGGAAGGGATCCAGTTTCAGTTTCCTGCATATGACTAGCCAGTTTTCCCAGAACCATTTATTAAAAAGAGAATCCTTTCCCCATTGCTTGTTTTTGTCAGGTTTGTCAAAGATCAGTTGGTTATAGTTGTGCGGCATTCCTTCTGAGGCCTCTGTTCTGTTCCGTTGGTCTATATCTCTGTTTTGGTACCAGTACCATGCTGTTTTGGTTATACTAGCCTTGTAATATAGTTTGAAGTCAGGTAGCGTGATACCTTTAGTTTTTTTTTTTCCCCCCTTGGGATTTTAGGATTGTCTTGACAAGGCAGACTCTTTTTTGGTTCTGTATGAAGTTTAAGGTGGCTTTTTCAAATTCTTTGAAGAAAGTAATTTGTAGCTTGATGGGGACAGCATTGAATCTATCACCAATGGCAAAGCCAAAATAGACAAATGGGATCTAATTAAACAAAAGCCAAAATAGACAAATGGGATCTAATTAAACTTAAGAGCTTCTGCACAGCAAAAGAAACTATCAGTAGAGTGACTTGGCAACCAACAGAATGGGAAAAAAATGTTTGCTATCTACCCATCAGACAAAGGGCTAATATCCAGAATCTACAAAGCACTTAAACAAATTTAAAAGAAAAAAGCAAACAACACCTTCAAACGTGGGCAAAGGATATGAACAGATACTTTTCAAAAGAAGACATTTATGCAGCCAACAAACTTATGAAAAAAAACTCACTGTAACTTGTCATTAGAGAAATGCAAATCAAAACCACACTGAGACACCATCTCATGACAGTTAGAATGTTGATCATTAAAAAATCTGGAGACAGGAGGTTGAGGCAGGAAAATTGCCTGAACCCAGGAGGTGGAGGTTGCAGTGAGCCGAGATTGCACCATTGCACACCAGCCTGGGTAACAAGAGTGAAACTCTGTCTCAAAGAAAAAAATCTGGAGACAACAAATGCTGGAGAGGATGTAGAGAACTAGGAATGCTTTTACACTGTTGGTGGGAGTGCAAATTTATTCAACCATTGTGGAAAACAGTGTGGCAATTCCTCAAGGATCTGGAAATAGAAATACAATTTGACCCAGCAATCCTATTACTGGTTATATAGTCAAAGGATTATCAACCATTCTATTGTAAAGACACATGCACACGTATGTTTATTGCGGCACTGTTCACAGTAGCGAAGACCTGGAACCAAACCAAACGTCCATCAATCATAGACTGAATAAAGAAAATGTGGCACACATACACCATGTGAATACTATGCAGCCATAAAAAATGAGTTCATGCCCTTTCAGGGACATGGATGTGACTAGAAACCATCATTCTCAGCAAACTGACACAAGAACAGAAATCCAAACACTGCATGTTCTCACTCATAAGTGGATGTTGAACAATAAGAACACATGGACACAGGGAGGGGAACATCACACACTGGGGCCTGGGTAGTTGGGGGGTAGAGGTGGAATAGCAGGGGGTAAGGGGACTGGGGAAGGATAACATTAGGAGAAATACCTAATGTATATGACAGGGCTATGGATGCAGCAAACCACCGCCATGGCACATGTATACCTATGTAACAAACCTGCACTATCTGTACATTTACCCCAGAACTTAAAGTATAATAAATGAATTTAAAAAGACTAATACACTACAGTTCAGCATTATAATATTCTGTGATTTTCTGTGTACTTACCAGTAAGTTTTGATGATTTCTTAATGCTCCTTAACATCCATTCCTTTCTGATTTACTCCTTCTAACACTTCTTCTATAACAGATCTGCTGTTGACCTCAGCCTTCATTTGTCAAAGAAAGTCTTTATTTCTCTTTCATGTGTGAAGGATGTGTTTATTATTCTAGAGTAAACATTTTATTTCTTTTAGTACTTTAATTATGTCATGCCACCCTCTCCTGGCCTATAAGGTTTCCAATGAAAAGTTTGTTGCCAGATCATTGTATGTTATTTGTTTCTGTTTCTTTGCTATTTTTAGAATCTTTTCTTTATCCTTGACTTTTGGGAATTTTATTATTAAATATCTTGAGGTCTTTGGGAGGCCAAGGCATGTGGATCACGAGGTCAAGAGATTGAGACCATCCTGGTAAACATGGTGAAACCCCGTCTCTACTAAAAATACAAAAATTAGCTGGGTATGGTGGTGCATACCTGTAGTCCCAGCTACTCTGGAGGCTGAGGCAGGAGAATTGCTTGAACCCAGGAGGCAGAGGTTGCAGTGAGCTGAGATTGTGCCATTGCACTCCAGCCTGGGTAACAAGAGCGAAACTCCGTCTCAAAAAAAAATGTCTTGAGGTAGTCTTATTTGGGTTAAATCTGCTTGGTATTCTATGCTCTTCTTGTACTTGGGTATTATATTTCTCTAGCTTTGGAAAGTCCTCTGTAATTATTTTTTAGGATAAACTTTCTACCTTATGTCTTTCTCTACCTTCTCTTTAAGGCAAATGACTTAAATTCACCTTTTTGAGGCTATTTTCTGGATTATGTAGATGTACTTAATTGTCTTTTCTTTTTTCTTTTGACTCCTCTACATGAATATTTTCAAATGGCCTATCTTCATGCTCACAAATGCTTTTTTGTATTCGATCAATCCTGCTATTAAAAACCAGTGCTATCTGTGGTATGTCAATTGAATTGTTCAGTTCCAGAATTTCCATTTGATTCTTGTTGTTACATTTATCTGATAGAATTCTGAATTCCTTCTCTGTGTTATCTTGGAGTTCTTTGAGTTTCCTCAAAACAGCTATTTTGAATTCTCCGTCCAAAAGGTCACATATCTATTTTTCTCCAGGATTGGTCACTGGTGCCTTATTTAGTTCATTTGTTGAAGTCATGGGTAGTCTTGATGCTTGTGGATGTTCAACTGTGTCTGGGCACTGAAGAGTTAGATATTTTTGTAATTTTCACAGTCCGGGTTTGTTTGTACATGTTCTTCTTGAGAAGGCTTTCCAGGTGTTTGAAAGGACTTAGATGTTGTGATCTAATTCATATCGGGGGGCATCCCAAGCCCAGTAATGCTGTGGTTTTTGCAGACTTGTAGGGGTATCACCTTGGTAGTCTTGTATGAGATCCGTGTTACCAGGCAGAAGCTCTTGTTTTCTTCCCTTACGTTCTCCTAAACAAATGGAGTCTCTCTCTTTGTGCTGAGCCACATGAAGCTGGGGATGGGTTGACACAAGAATCCCTGTGGCCATGACTGAGACTGGGCTGTGTCAGACCTGAAGCCAGGATAGCACTGGGTCTTGCCCAAGGCCCATTGTAACCACAACGTGGCTGTCTCCTGTATTTATTCAGGGCCCAGAGGCTCTACAATCAGCTTGTATCCTTGCCCTCAGGGTGATGATGTCCCCTAGGCCTTAAGACTGTCCAGAGTTGCCCTAAGGGAGCCAGGGACTAGATCAAAAGCCTTAGAAGTCTAACCATGAGATGCAGTCCTTCCCACTTTTCCCTCTCCTTTCCACAGGCAAAGGAGCCTCACCTCATGGCCACCACCACCACAAACCCACAGGGAGTACTGCCATGCTACTGTCCGTGTTCACCTCAGGCCCCAGAGCTCTGCAGTCAGCTTGTAAATGCTGCCTCACTTGGGACTGTCCTTTAATAGCACTGGGCTCCCCTCTGGATGACCAAGAACCAAGGCCTGGAATCAGGGACCCAAAGAGTCCACTTGGTGCTGTAGCTCTGGCCAAGCTGGTACCTAACATCCAAGTAAAAGTCCCTGTTGCTTTTCCCTCTGCTTTCCTCAAGCAGAAGGAATTCACCTCATAGCCACCACAGCTGGGAGTGTGCCGAGTCTCACCTAAAGCCAGCAAGTCTCAGAGTCTCTCCCAAGGCCCACAGTTTATTACTTGGGTATTGATGCTGGGTATTCAGGGTCTAAGAGCTCCTTAGTCAGCAGGTAATGGCTCTTGCCTGAAGTGTGCTCTTCCCTTCAAGGTAGCCCAGTTTCCCTGCTGGACCAGGATGCATCAAGAAATTTCATCTGGGAACTAGGGCCTGGAGAGGTGGCCTCACAACTCTGCCTGGTGTCCTACCCTGTTGTGGCTGAGACAGTATCCAAGATGCAAGACAAAGTTCTCTTCACTCTTCCCTCTCCTCTTCTCAAGCAAAAGGAAGGAGGCTCTTTTGGAGCTGTGAGCTGTGCAGCCCCAGTACTTCCTTAGCACCCCGGGAATTGTCTCAGTAGGTCTTATGCCCTCCAAATTCACTGGTTCTGAGCCCAGTTAAGCATTTGAACTTCCCTAGGACTTACAGTCCTTGTAGTCTAGACTACCTTTCAAGTTTTGTAGTGCCCCGCACACTTCAGCCCACAGAGATGAGGCTTCCTGGAACTCAAGTTCCGATTGCTGGGATGAGCAATTCCTCTCTAGGCTGTTTTAAATACTTCCTCTGTGGGTGCATATCAGCTGAGTTCAGCCTAATTTTGTTTTCCGTTGTGACAGAGTAGCCGCGAGTCAAAGGTAGTGTCTCACAATTGCCACTGTTGCAAAATGGGGGAGGAGTATTGTCGGTGATTCAAGACTGTCTTTCCTACCCTCTTCCAATGCTGCTTTAAGTGATATGAAATTATAACCAGGCACTTTGAGTGCTCATCTGATTTTTGAGTGCTCATCTGGTGTGTGTGTGTGTGTGTGTGTGTGTGTGTGTGTGTGTGTGTGTGTTTGCGTGTGTGTAGTTAGTTGTTATATTGGTTTTCTGGTTGGGGGAGAATCAGTGGAGTCTTCTATTCAGCCATCTTGCTCCTCCCATGCCTTCATTGCTGACAACTAGGAAAAAATGTCAAGAGCTTAAAAAAGTCAGAGGGCCCTACGTGATTCCTCCTCACTCACTCAAGTCCAGCCACATAGGCCTACTTGATATTTCCATATTATATTATGCTTGCTGTTACCACAGGGCCTTTGCACTAGCTTCTTCCTATACATGGCAAATTTGCCTGATAACCACATGGCTAATGCCTTCCCCATCTACAACCCTTTGTTCAAAAAAAACCTTCTGAAAATATCTATAGTAACCACCTTTTAAAAAATTTTTTAAAATTTCAGCCTAGCCCACACCCAGTACTTAATCTTCATATCATCGGCCACCTTAATTTTCTTTTCTGTAACACTTGTCACTTTCTGACATACAGAGAAGAGATTTATCTTATGTTTATTTGGCATTGTCTGCCTCACCTGCTTGAATTCAAACTTCATTCTGTGAGGATCTTTGTGTTTGGCCATAGACACCTGACACTTTGGTAAGTACATGGTAGAAACCATGTGTATTTGTTCAATAGCAGTTGAAAGGATTCTTTAAGTGTTGATAAACTTTTCTGTTCTCTTGTTCTTTATGCATTAAACTGAATTTTTCTTTTTGAAACCCTGTTCATATCTATATACAAGACACATTACTTTAAATTGCATTAAAATTATATTAAAATGATAAAAGCTAGCATAAGTTGACCACTTTGTTATGTTCCAATCATTCATATAAAAGGTTTCCAAGTAATAAGTCACTTAATTCTCAAAACAATTATATTTTAGATCCATATAGGCAGTAGGCCTTTAACTTTCCAGAGGACACTTGACGGAACCAGGGTTGAAACCCAACTCACAGGTACTATGCAACATTGAGATACTTCCTAGAGCATCCGCAAGGAGCTACTAAAATTTCTTCAAAGATAAATGGTACTGAACATTTATAAAAACTCACATTTGTTTGATAACAATACTTTGTTGTATACTGTATAAGCAGAAAGATAAAATAACATTTTTTGAGTCATAAATATATTGTTTTTTACATAAATATGATCTTAAGTCTTCGTTATCATCATTGGTTTTGAGCTGTGAGATATTCCAATAGAGATATCTATTGGATATCTATTGGATATTCCAATAGAGATATCTATTAAGCATCTGGAATTTTAATCTAGAGATTAAGCGTAATCTCACACCAATTAAAATTATTTCTATTTCTATCACTATTTTAAGACACACAATTAAGAATACATACTTTTAGTTCTTTGAACACTTATTTATTCAATAGATATCTACTAGGTGGATATCATGTTTTAGGCATTGGCTAAACGCTACTTTATAATGATGGACAGAAGTGGATTTGATCCCTATAATCAATAATATTGACATCTAGATGAGAAAGAGATTTTAGGCAGAAAAATTACCAGACATCTAATTTATATTTATAGATGTGATAATGCCATAGATATATGTTACTATGAGAAAAGTATTAAATATAGTTCATTTTGATCCATAATTTTAAATAATGCATTTTTAGATATTATGATAAAGATAATCATAATAATTAACAAATTAGTTTACTGTCTAAATTCCAAAACCATGCACGTGGAGTCTCTATGTGTCCAGGTGTGTATGTATGTACCTAGGTATGTAAACTTGATTCTTGCACTCAGAATGTTTTACATTTCCTGCCATAACATTTCTTTGCTAGAAAACATTTGAAGTAATGCAAAAATACTTTTTTACTTATTGACAGAATAGTTAAAAAGATATATATAATTTTATTTAATTTTTAGCTAATTCTAAATGAAATTTTCCTACCTAACAGTCAAGATTATTTTGATTTTATAAAAACTGGCTTACCTTATAAGTAGTCCATAGAGGCATGAACTTACTCAATTGAAGAAAATGATGATCAGCATGTAACAGAGAGATTTCCCAAGATTCGGGTTGTATTAGTACATTCTCACACTGCTAAAAAGGCATACCTAACACTGAGTAGTTTATAAAGAAAAGAAGTTTAATCAGCTCACAATTCTGTATAGGTTTCTGCTTCCGGGGAGGTATTCAGGAAACTTACAGTCATGATTGAAGGCAAGGAGGAAGCAAGCTCATCTTCACATCGTAAGCAGGAGAGAGAGTAAAGCGGTAGGTACTACACACTTTCAAACAAGCAGATCTCATGAGAACTCTATCATGAGACAACATTAAGGGGGAGGGTGCTAAACCATGAAAAACCACTCACATGATTTAATCACCTCCCACCAGGCCCCACGTCCAACACTTGGGATCACAGTTCAACATGAGACTGTGTGGGACACAGAGCCAAACCATATCAAAGGTAGATTATTTTCAACCCATTCAGTAACTGTTGCATATAAGTAACACAGCAATTTTTAAGAAACAATTTAAATATGCTTTTTCTATACATTTTCCTCTTTTTTGTATAATGTCATTATATTATTAGCTAACTTTTTGTTATATATGCAAAACTTATTTAAAGAGTTAACATTGGAAGAAAAGTGTTATACAGATAATAATTATAGAATTAATCTATTATTTTAAAATAAATTTACATTCATTATGTAAACATATATTATGTTTTTAATGAGGCAGTAAATCACATTGAAAGTTTATGTTCAGAAAAGGGATGGCATTAGATGGTGGTTTATAAACACCTCAAATTGTTCTTGCAATTTATTTTAGCCCTCTCTTGTGATATTAAGCTCTTTCTGTCAATCACAAAATGTTTTGATTTAGATTTAATTATTAGCTTCATGGGGAAGATTAACATATGGTAGATCACATATTTAAATTATCTGAATAATAATGCACCCTATAAAAATAATAACAAAGCCATCATTTTAAATATAAAATATATTTATATTTTAATTTCCTTTTGTTCCTTGAAAAAACACATTTAAGATTTTCTTTTTTAAAGCTTTCTCTGTGAGGTTTGTGTAAAACCTTGAACTCATGCCTTTCTCAGATATCAGATAAACTTTTTATACTCTAAATATTTAGTGCAAACTGTGGTCATGATACCAAGAAAAGGTAGTTTTTTTTTTTATTATTATACTGTAAGTTCTGGGAAACATGTGAGGAACGTGCAGGATTTTTACATATGTATGTACGTGTCATAGTGGTTTGCTGAATCCATCACTCCATCATCTACGTTAGATACTTCTTCTAATGCTATCCCTCCCCATTCCCCTCACCTTCTGCTATTCCTTCCCTAGCCCTCCACTCCCAAGGCCCCAGTGTGTGATGTTCCCCTCCCTGTGTCCATGTGTTCTCTTTGTTCAACACCCACTTATGAGTGAGAACATGCAGTGTTTTGTTTTCCATTCTTGTGTATGTTTGGTGAGAATGATTGTTTCCCTTTATCCATGTCTCTGCAATGACATATACTCATTGTTTTTTATGGCTGCATAGTATTTCATGGTGTATATGTGCCACATTTTCTTTATTCAGTCTAGCATTAATGGGCATTTGTGTTGGTTCCAAGTCTTTGCTATTGTGAACAGTGCTGCAATAAACATATGCGTGCATGTGTCTTCATAATAAAATGATTTATAATCCTTTGGGTATATGTTCAGTAATAGGATTGCTGGGTCAAATTGTATTTCTATATCTAGATCTTTGAGGAATAGCCACACTGTCTTCCACAATGGTTGAATTAATTCATACTCCAACCAACAGTATAAAAGCATTCCTATTTCTCCACATCCTCTCCAGCATCTGTTGTCTCCAGATTTTTTAATGATTGTCATTCTAACTGGCATGAGATGGCATCTCGATGTGGTTTTGATTTGCATTTCTCTAATGATCAGTAACAATGAATTTTTTTCATATGTTTGTTGGCTGTATAAATGTCTTCTTTTGAGAAGTGTTTGTTCATATTCTTTGCCCACTTTTTGATGGGGTTGTTTGGATCTTTCCTGTAAATTTATTTAAGTTATTTGTAGATTCTGGATATTAGCCTTTTGTCAGACGGGTAGACTGCAAAAATGTTTTCCCATTCTGTTGGTTGCCAATTCATTCTAATGATAGTTTCTTTTGCTGTGCAGAAGCTCCTTAGCTTAATTAGACCCATTTGTCTATTTCGGCTTTTGTTGCCATTACTTTTGGTGTTTTAGTCATGAAGTCCTTGCCCATGCCCATGTCCTGAATGATATTGCCTAGGTTTTCTTCTAAAGTTTTTATGGTGTTGGGTCTCATGTTTTAATCTTTAATCCATCTTAAGTTAATTTTTGTATAAGGTGTAAGAAAAGGATTCAGTTTCAGCTTTCTGCATATGGCTAGCCAGTTTTCCCAAAACCACTTATTAAATAGGGAATCCTTTACACATTGCTTGTTTTTGTCAGGTTTTTCAAAGATCAGATGGTTGTAGATGTGTAGCATTGCCTCTGAGGCCTCTGTTCTTTTCCATTGGTCTATATCTCTGTTTTGGTCCCAGTACCATGCTGTTTTGATTACTGTAGCCTGTATTATAGTGTGAAGTCAGGTAATGTGACTCCTCCAGCTTTGTTTTTTTTTTCCTTTGGATTGTCTTGGTTACATTTATGACAAACCCAAATCCAATATCATACTGAATGGACAAAAACTGGAAGCATTCCCTTTGAAATCTGGCACTAAACAAGGGTGCCCTCTCTCACCACTCCTATTCAACATAGTATTGGAAATTCTGGCCAGAGCAATCAGGCAATAAAAAGAAATAAAGCGTATTTAATCAGGAAAAGAGGAAGTCAAATTGTCTCTATTTGCAGTCGACATGATTGTATATCTAGAAGATCCAATCATGTCAGCCCAAAATCTCCTGAAACTGATAAGCATATTCAGCAAAGTCTCAGGATACAAAATCAATGTGAAAAAATCACAAGCATTTCTATACGCCAGTAACACACAAACAGCCAAATCATGACTGAAATTTCATTCATAATTGCTACAAAGAAAATAAAATACCTAGGAATACAAATTACAAGGGATGTGAAGGACCTCTTGAAGGAGCACTACAAATCACTGCTCAAGGAAATAAGAGAGGACACAAACAGATGGGAAAACATTCCATGCTCATGGTTAGAAAGAATCAATATTGTGAAAATGGCCATACTGCCCAAAGTAATTTATAGATTCAATGCTATCCCCATCAAGCTACCATTGACTTTCTTCACAGAACTGGAAAAAAACCACCTTAAGCTTCATATTGAGTTTTTGTTTTTGTTTTTGTTTTAACCACAGAGAGCTGAACAATGAAGTTAAGTGAGAACTCTATACTTAACAAGTTCCAAAGCTCCGTGTGACTTTAAATATGTTTACTTATATCATGGAACGCTTGACTGAATGAAAAACAAAATATTTTTTGTTTGTTTAACTTTATTTTTATTTTAAATTGTGGGATACATATGCTGGAAGTGCAGATTTTTTAAATAGGTAAACTTTTCCCATGGTGGTTTGCTGCACCTGTTGATCTATCACCTAGGTATTAAGCCCCACAACAGCTATTTATCCTCCTGCTCTCACTCCAGCTGACCTCCCCCACAACAGGCCCCAGTGTAAGTTATTCTCCTCCCTGTGTCTATGTGTTCTCATCATTCTGCTCCCACATATAAGTAAGAACATGTGGTGTTTGGTCTTCTGTTTCTGCATTAGTTTGCTGAGGCTAATGGCTTCCAACTCCATTAATGTCCCTGCAATAGTCATGATCTCATTCCTTTTTATGGCTGCATAGTATTCCATGTTGTATATGTACCACATTTTCCTTATCCAGTCTATGATTGATAGGTATTTAGGTTAATTCCATGTCTTTGCTATTGTAATAGTGCTACAATGAACATGTGCATTCATGTATCTTTAGAATATAATGATTTATATTCCTTATGGTGTATACCAAGTAATAGAGATGCTGCATCAAACAGTATTTCTGATTCTAGGTCCTTTAGGAACTGCCACACTGTCTTCCACAGTGGTTGAACTAATTTACATTCCCACTCACAGTGTAAAAGAGTTCCTAATTCTCCACATCCTCTTCTTTCAATAAAGAGAGAGAGAGACTAGGGGCAGGGAAGAGAGAACAGTTAAATACAACAAAAACCTTAGTTTTCTTTTTTTGAGCACATTTATTTTTCAGTGCTGTTTTAACCTGAGTTCTGAAGAAAACTAAGTTGTATAAAGCAGTGAAAAGGATGTGTCCTATTTTGAGTTTCCCCTAGAAAAAAGTACTTTAAAAAGACCATAGTGATGGTAATTTTATTTAGGCTAAAATCCCAAAAAGAAGATAAAAATAGAGAAAGTAAGACAAGAAAACAAGAAAAACCAATGCAGGGATTTTGAGGAGTGGGAATACAGCTGTCGGGAGCAGGGGCTCAATTCTACTGGGGTCCTCTAACAAACCATGTTGAGTAAGTCACAAAATTACCCTTTTGACTTCTATTTCCATAAAGATTTAGAAAGCTGGAAAGATAGTTATTACTATCCTACCAACCAGGGGAAATAATGAAAAAATACAAAATTACACATTTTCTTTGACTCTTCAGTTTGCCATGGCTGCAAAGCAGCCATGTAGCCAGAAGTGTTTATAAACACGAAGATTGGCTCCTCCAAGGAGAGGGGAAACACAAGAATTGGTTTACCTTGGCATAGCATGAACCAAAGAGACAAGTGCCATATCAGGAGATAAAAAGGATTTACTTAAATAATTAAAAATGTGCTAAAGATTGAAAGTGGGCCAGCAGAAGAATATAGAACCCATATAAGCTTCAGACACAAAAGAAGTGAGGACTCCTGTGAAGACCTTTTTTCTATAGACTGCTATTGGGACTCAGGAGAATGACTGATGGTAGGGTGGGGAACTGATGAAAGCTTCCCTAGTGGCACAGGGCTGAAAAACAGAAGGGGGTGCCTCAAAAGGAAAGACAAGTGGGTGAAGACAGTTGTTCTCTAAACAACCAAAGCATTAAGCTACTGAGGAAGGACAGCAACCTCTGTGAACACACATGAAGATCCTTTGTGCCCAGGGGAAGAGAAATAAAGACAAGAGAGAAAAAAAGAAAAGATTGTTACCACCAGCAGAGAGGCAAGAAAGGATCCTGGGCTGAGGATCTTCTGCAAGTAACCTTAGAGAGTTTCTACTCCTGGGGGGAAAGGCAAGAAACCCTCCCCTCCATAAGAACTACCAAAATGAGAGGAAGGGCAGTTAATTAGTCCATTTTGCATTGCTATAAAGGAATGCCGGAGACTGGGTAAACAGGTTGATTTGGCTCATAGTTCTGCAGGCTGTATAAGAAGCCTGAGACTACCATCTCCATCTGAAGGCCCCAGGAAGCTTACAGTCATGGTAGAAGGCACAGCAGGAGCCACTGAGTCACATTGCCAGCAAGGGAGCAGGTGACATGCCAGGCTGTTTTCAAATAACCAGTTCTCACATGGAATCACTATCACTAGAAGGGCACCAAGCTGTTCATGAAAGATCCACCTCCATGATCCAAACACCTCCCACCAGGCCTCACCTCCAACATTGGACATCACATTTCAACATGAAATTCAGAAGGCAGAATATCCAAACTATATCAGGCAGTGTCACTGAAAAACACATATCCATGAGACTGAGGCATATGGGGCATGGCATTGACCTAGACTAGAGCAGGACAACAGAGAGCCCATGTGACCCCCCAGCATGCTAGTAAATGTGGCCATATGCCATTGCAGCAGCCTACCACTGGTGGAGAGGCAAGTACATGGAGCTTCCCCTGGAAGCATCAGTACACAGGGAGGATTAAAAGTTATGAGGCAACAACATTGAGGAAAAAGCCTACAGCAATCAAGACTCCATCCTGACCACAGGTAATGCTGGAAAAACTCATAGTGGATGCATAGAAGTTAACTCAAACATCAAAACCAGCTCAGCACTGGAATAGATTGATTCAGTAACGCACATTAGAAATCTAGGAGAGGAAGAGATACGCCCATTTTGAGGCACAAATGCTTCATAATTGTCTCCATTGTTTTTCCCACAATGTCCAGCATTTAATAAAAACTTATGAGGCAATCACACAAAAAGCAAGAAAATGCACAACCCACTGTCAAGAGATAGAACCATAAACACATACTCAGAAAAGAACCAGACGTTGAATATATTTGGCATGTTAAAAATAATAATGCCTAATATGTAAAGGAGCCTAGTGTGAAAGATGGAGAGTGTCTGTAAATTGATGAGATATTCAGGAGAGAGATGGTAAATATAAGGGAGAGTCAATGGAAATACTAAAAATAGCAAAAAATTCAGTGACAAAGAATGCAACCGACAGGCTCATCAGTAGACTTCAAGCAACCTAGGAAAGAATCGGTGTACTGAAGACAGGCTAATACAAATTATCCAGACTGAAACACAAAATGATGGACACAGGGAGGGGAGCATCATTCACTGGGATCTGTTCTGGGGGGCTGGGGAGGGACAGCGGGGGTGGGGAGGTTGGGGAGGGATAACATGGGGAGAAATGCCAGGTGACAGGGAGATGAAGGCAGCAAACCTCCTTGCCATGTATGTATCTATGCAACAACCCTGCATGATCTGCACATGTACCGCAGAACCTGAAGTACAATTAAAAAAAGAAAGAGAAACGATGAACACTTTTATTACAAGAACAGAACACCCAAGAGTTGTAAGACAATATGAATTGTTCTAGCATGCCTGCAATTAGAATCCAAGAAAGATAAAAAGAAAAAAAAACAGAGAGAATGAATTAAAGAAATATTTGAAGAAATAATGGCCAGAATGTTCCAAAATAATGTCAGGCACCATATTACAGATCTAAGAAGCTCAGAGGACACCATGCAAGTTAAATATCACCACCACTACCACAAAGCCCTAAGTACATTATATTCAAACTACCAAATGCAAAACACAAAAGAGAGACAATTTTGAGGTCAGGCAGAGGATAAACATTACATGAGGATAAATACAGATTAGAATTACAACAGTCAAGCCGGGCATGGTAGCTCACACCTGTAATCCCAGCACTTTGGGAGGCCTAAGGAGGTGGATTGCCTGAAGTCAGTTGTATGAGACTATTCTGACCATCATGGTGAAACCCAGTCTCTACTAAAAATACAAAAACTTAGCCAGGAGTGGTTGCAGGCAACTGTATTATCCCATCTACTCAGGAGGCTGAGGCAGGAGAATCGCTCAAACCTGGGAAGCGGAGGTTGCAGTGAGCTGAGATCATGCCATTGCACCCCAGCATGGGTGACAAGAGCAAAACTCTGTCTCAAAAAAAAAGAAAGAAAAGAATTACAACAGTCTTCTTTCTTATCAGAAGCCATGGAGGCCAGAAGACAATGGAGTTGATCCTGGACCAACAAGACAACCAGTAACGTCTGTGTAAGATCTGTAGATAATTTAGTAATGTTGTACAAATGTTAATGTCCTGGTTTCAAAAGTTGTACTGTAGTTCTGTGAAATGTTAACAATGAAAAAATGTGGATAAAGGTAAACAGGAACTCCCTGGGCTAAAGTTTTATGTAAGTTTGAAATTACTGTAAAATAAAAATTTGAAAATAAATCATTAAAACTTTTTTTTTTTTTGAGACGGAGTTTCGCTCTTGTCACCCAGACTGGAGTGCAATGGCGTGATCTCGGCTCACCGCAACCTCCACCTCCTGGGTTCAGGCAATTCTCCAGCCTCAGCCTCCTGAGTAGCTGGGATTACAGGCACGTGCCACCATGCCCAGCTAATATTTTTGTATTTTAAGTAGAGACAGGGTTTCACCATGTTGACCAGGATGGTCTCGATCTCTTGACCTCGTGATCCACCCGCCTCGGCCTCCCAAAGGCTGATGACATCATAATCTGAGTGAACCTCTAAACGTGATTTTTAGTAAAAGAATTCAGAACCACATGAATATACATTTTATAATTTTATGTAAATAAAGTTCTAGAGTAGCTGAAGCTAATTTATGTTGACAGAAATCATGAAAATGTTTACATTTGTGGTTGTGGCTTTTCACCAAACACAAATACCCTTCCCTGTGGCACTCCACTGCAATATTTTCCTTCTCCTATATCAAAAGAACAGAAAATTTTCTCTTAAGAAGAGAAAAACAGAGGCTATTAAAATGGGGCCACCAGCATAGTTGAAGGCATGGCTATTATGCTTGAAGTAGAGAAATTAAGGGACTCTAAATAAGCTGCTTATGGAGTCTCCTCTTACTCCCCAGCCCTCTTTCTCCACTGAGCCTCTGGAACACCATACACCATATCTGCAGTCAAGAGATTGAAAGTGTACTTTCTGAGGAACATTCGCAGCTCAATAGAAAAGAGCTAAAGCCAGAGACACAGGAGATTTCCTAATAATTCTCTGACCCAGATCTGCCTGCACTGAGTCTTAAGTTTAACTGGCACCTTCAAACTGCCTACATAACCATAAAAACAGAAAAAAAAAAGCTTTCAAACATCAGTAGTTTACTTTTTCAGCTTTGATCATGGGCATAAAACCAGGTCTTATTAAATATCTAACGGAAGCCTGTAACAAGAAATACCATGACCAAACCATATAATGGGGAAAAATCTTGAATGAGTATCCCTAATTATAATTATTAGTAAATAATGCTTCCATAAAAACAAACAATGCTATGAAAGAAACTATGTAGAAGATAGAGGAGATCATGAAAAAATGTGATAAAAGAAATTTAAAACTCAGTAAAATGTTATATTTAGGAAAATCTCAGAAAATAGAACAAAATTACTAAGATATGCAATAATAGCATCAAACAGATTAAAAGATTACATGAAGAGCCCTTCAGGTCCATTTTCTTGATAACAGAATTTTCAGCATTAAAGAATAGAGAAAATTGAGGGACAAGAATCACCAGTGAAAAAATTCAAGAAATTTAAGAACTATATGACTAGTTTTCACATTAAAAGCCCCCCTCAGGCCTGGTGCTATGGCTTATGCCTGGAATCCCAGACCTTTGGGAGGCCGAGGCAGGCAAATCATTTGATGTCCGGAGTTCAAGACCAGCCTGGCCAACATGGAGAAACCCAGTCTCTACTAAAATTGCAATAATTACCCAGATGTGGTACACACCTGTAATTCCAGCTACATGGGAGGCTGAGGCAGGAAAATTGCATGAACTCAGGAGATGGAGGTTGCAGTAAGCTGAGATCATACCACTGCACTCCAGCCTAGAGGAGAGAGCAAGACCTTGTCTCAAAATAAAGAAAATAAAACAACATAATAAATAAAAAATAAAAGCCCCCATTAAGTCCCCAGTCTGATGGGGACTTATGTAATCTGTAAATTACATTAGTTTACAGATTAATGTAAATCCTAACAAAGGTGTTTCATTATAAAATATCAGAGAAGTTGAGACAAAGAAAATTTATGACCCACGGAGGTAGGGACATTGTTTTTCTCATCTGCTGAAACCTCAATAGGAAAAAGAAAACAAAACTAGGCAAATGGTTTCATGAATATTAGAGAAACTGTCTTCAAAGATAAGGAGGGAACTTCTCAGTGTCAAATGGTACTGAAGCATACGTGAGATAAATTGACCAGATGAGGAGTGTTCCAGACAGAGGGAGAGAATAGAATGTATGAATGTTCAAAGCGCAAAGCAATCTATCATTTTCAAGAAATCTAAAAGCTTCCTTGAGACTTGAACCTAGTGAGAAAAAGGATGAGCTGTAAGATTACAGCAAGACTTATGGCCCAGGTTAAGGGGGGCTATGCTATCCCATTAAAAGTTTTTGAGCAGGATAAACAATTGATAAAATATTCCTTTTTAGATCATTTGGGTTGTTTTAGGGAAAGTAAATGGAAGGCTCACAAATATATGTTCAAAAACTATTTTAATAGTCATGGATAAAGATGGTGGCACCATGAACTACAGTGGAAGCCACATAAATACATAGATTTGGATTTACAATATTCTATAAGTAGTATAGTAATGACATTATTTGGTGATAGATTTGATGTTAAAAGTGAAGAAGAAAAATAAAACATAGTGACTTTCTGTTTTCTTGCAAATTCAATATATTTGATTATTTTGCCATTCTTTTGAGACTTTGAAGACAAAAAGATGATAATTTGGGAGTTATTTTGTTTTGTTTTATTTTTGTTTTGCAAGGTGATCATTTTTATTTTTTAATATATTTTGCATATATATACTCTGAAGTATTTATGTGGAATTATTTTAACTGATCTTTCGATATATGGTTTTAAAACTTTGAGGACAGTAGTAAAATACAGATGTTTGGGAGTCACAACACATAAAACAAGAAATGAAATCCTAAGGGCAAGAGAATATAGTGGGAAGAGTGCAGTCCCTAGGATGTTACTCTGAGGAATTCCAACACTTAGAAGTCAGAAATTCCAAAATTTGTGAAGAAAACTGTAAATACAGTCAATAGCTAGCTTCAAAATCATGTCATTAAATAACCACGCTAACAATTTTTCAGAGAACTGAGATTATAATTTGGGAAATCTTAAGTTTCCTATCGTTGATTCTACTCCATTATTTGACTACAAAGTAGAGGATGGTCTTATGATTGAAGTCTGGGCATTAAAACGGATGAATTTTAAGAGAACTTCCGTATCTAGGATTCATAATCTATGAAACATAATTCTTTCAAGAAAGAATCACCTTCAGTTATTTCCTAATATTGAATTAGATCTGCGTTTGTTAATTAGGAGGTCACACTGCATGATACTAATTTATTTTCAAAAGCTAATATTTATTTAAATATAATATGTAAAATTTACTTCAAGAGAAATATTTGCTCATTTGTAATCAAAATAATGCTCACAGCAAAGAAAAAAATACAAAACTCAATGATACATTAGAAAATCCATTAGTTTGAAAAGTGCACTTGTTTTTTATCCACAGTTGCTTGATAGATATATGTTTTGGTTTGTAATTCATGTTTTGGTTTGTAATTCAGTGGTTTCTTTATATTTGGACTTTTAACAGAGATAAATGAAAAGTACTCATGGGAAGAAAGCAATATTAAGTAATATTGTGTCTCTATTATTTTGATAAATTTTTATGCTCAAGTTAGAGGTAGCATTTAAGAAAATATAATACATTGAATTTTTTTACAACCCTCTCAGGATACACTCTTCAAGTGATTCAAAATTAACATAAATTTATAAAGTTATCCTGTAAAACAAATAAAGACACTAGATCAAACTGATCATTTGAAAAAAATACGAAATAAACCCTCCCAAGTATAAATATATGCCTATACTTGGTCATATTATTTTCTAGACTGAATACTCAAGCAATTTCAGAATTAAACTAAAGATACATAAAATCCATCTTTTCATAACCACTGAATCTAATAAGATCTAACTTTTTTGAGAATTGATTATCATCCTCAATTTGCCCTGGAATGTATTGGCATAAGCGATGCCCATCCATTATCACTCATGAAGCTGCCAAGTGATAATATTAATTGAGATGTTTTTCAGAAACAGATAATGTATTTAAAGGGTTGATTTTGTCTGTAAGTCTAGATATACATGTAACCAACATTTGCCAAACGATTGTCTTTTAAATGTAAAATTGATGAATGATACTTAGTGGGAATTATTATTATTATTCTTTTAACTCTTGCTTGGTTTTATACAGCAAATAAATTTTAGAAAACATGTCTTTCCTAAACCTCTTTTTCTTTTAGTTTTCTCTTTTAGTTATGGATCTCAAAGAACAGTCCTTTTGTACAATGTATGCTTGGCCTTATTTGGTCAGTACACGAATGGACAAATATTAAAGTTGACTAAGTCACAGTCCTTCCACCAGGTCTCATAAGAGAGAATAGCAAAGCTAAGTACCAAAAAAGAGTCCTAACATCTTCAGATCATTGGTTTTAGTAGCTCCTGTGGGACATACATCACTGACATTTTTGAAAATATCTTAATGTGTTTCAGTAAGATTTCAGTAATTTCTTTCTTTCTTTTGGGTTTCCACTAGAATCAGTTACATTTTGCTGCTTAACACACACTGCAAACACTTATTAGCTTTAAACAACAATTTTACATTGCTTAGGATTCTGTGAGTCAACTGACCTGGTCTGCTGATCTGAAGTTAGCTGGGCTTCACTGATATTGGCTAGGCACCCTCACATATTTGCAGTCATTTGCTAGTCTGGGTAAAATAGCTAGACTAGGACAGCTTTAAGATTATGGCTCATCTCTGTTTTGCATAGTCTCCCAACCTAATAAAGCTTGTTTAGAATTATTTACACTGCTCCTGGGTAGGATTCAAGGAGAAGAAAAGGAAAAAAATAAAATCCAAGACCTCCTGAAATCCAGGTGTCAAACTTGCATGCCGTTACTCTGCCACCATTCCCTTGGCAAAGTAAGTCAAAAGGTTATCCAGATCCCAAGGGGTGGAGAAATAAGGTATTTTTCTTAGTGAAAAGAGCTACAGAATTACAGTGCAAAGGAGCATGGTTTGGGAAGTGGTGAAGTGTAGCCATTTTTGTAATCCACCACTCAATCAATTATAGCCTAACTTATCTTAACTAACACAAAAGTGATATGTTCTTAAAACAGAAGATTCTCTCAGCTGACTCAGGCTCACTATGATGAGAGTTTACTAACAGTGTGAGTTTAGTAAATCCTCATTTAATTAAATTATTAGATGATGGTAGAAACCTTTTTGGTATCACTGTTTTATCTGATAATCACAATAGGAATTTTGTTGCAAAAATAAATCTACTGAAAATGACTAATATGAACTGTTAATCAGGATTAATGGTATTACTGGTTAATTGAGCTTTACCAAATTGTGTTGGCCTATAAAAAGGCAATTCTTGGCCCTTATAGAGATTGGAGGAACATAATTATTATCAATATTGAAAGAGAATCATGCAACTTTTGTTTAATAAGGTGCTTAACACTAAAATATACAGGGAAGTCAAGAACAATTAAACTTTAGGGTATTAAATACACAAGAAACAGATGGACTGAATAGATAAGGGAATTATAGAACTATTTCTTTATTAGGCAATTGGAGAATGTAGCAATGAAGACATCTTCCCCATAATAATGTCCCATCACCAAGATAAAGTAGGTAATATAATGCATTTGAATTGTGTCTATATCTACTGTTAATACCAATTTTCATTTTGATTTGGATGATAGAGATGGGTGTCTGACTTAGTTGAATTTTAAAATATGTAAAATTATATAACCTTTATTGTACCTGCAAAAATATATGGTTCAAAATAAAATATGACTTCAAAATCATAATATTCTAAATGAGAAACATTAATAAGCTCTTCTCATTCTAATCAAGAAGTCTTCTGAAATGAATTCTCTGGATTATAGAATAAATCTAACCCAAACCTCAATATTTTTAAGTATTCACATGCCCCCTGCAAAAACCACCCCCTACCTGCGACCCCATTTATGTGAAGGTGCTTTTAAAGGTTTTCCCTGCAATCTGCTGTGATCTCCTCAAATGTTCTCTTGAACTCATTGTACTTAAACTTTTACTCTCATCATTAAATTGAAATAACAGCTGTGAGAGCTGCTAAATCCAAGATTCAATTCTCAATCCTCATTATAATTGGTCTCTCAGTGCCATGTGGTATGATTGATTCATTCCTCCCTTCTGAACTTTTGGCTAATTTTGGTGACTATGTGAATACAGTTAGCTGGTGTTCATCAAATCTCACTGACTCTGACTTATCACCCTTTTTTTTCCCCTCAGACCACCTTCTGTTTTCAAAGTCTTCAATTCGGTGTTCAGAACTAGTATCCTCTCCTTTGAAACTAACTCCCTATTTGAATATATCCAGACCATGTCTTTAACACTACCTCCGTGCTGACAATTGCCGATTTTATATCTCACCATATTCTGTCCTGCACCTGTCTTTTATAAATCTTCGCCCATGTGATATGTCTACCTCAGTGTCCTATATCTCTCTCAATCCTAACATGGTTAAAATTAAATGTTTGGCTTTTTAAAAAAACAATTCTTGGAAGTCTTGAAGAGAAAGGAGTCCCCTTGGATTAAGTTACTGGAAGTGAAACATGAGGTTTGTCAGATTTGAGATATATTTTGAAGGTAGATCCAACAGAATTTGCTGAAGATTGAAATGTTGTGGGGAGAGAATAAAATGAGTAAAAATGCTATATTTTGTCTGAACAAACAGTGAATGGGAGTGTTGTTTATGTAATAGATTAGGGGTGGTGATTGTGTAAGGTGTTTTCAGTCCTAGACATATCAGAAAATATAATTTAATGCTTGTGAATAGCATTATGTATATTGAACTTAAATTTTAAAGTAATCTATGCATTGAATTGTACAACAAATATTCACTGAAGGCTTACCATGAGCTATGCCATAGTGAAATTGTTGGAGATAGCACAATTTTTTTAAAAAAAGAAATATTAAAAGAAAAAAAATGCCTTGTCATGGTGCTTAGCTTTTAATGGAGGTGAGAACAATAAAGCAGAGAAACATAAACAAGAAATTAAGATAAACTTAGCCTTAGGATCTTGTTGAAAAGTGTGAAATGAGGGTATACCGTGGCATGGTGGGAAGGACAAGGATTACATTAGTCAAGGTGGTCAGGGAAGGTCTCTCTCCATAGATGACATGGCAAAAATTTTGGGCTGGGATGTTCCAGGAAATAGCAGCAGCAAGTGCAGAGGCCCAAAAGGTGGGGGAAAGGGTAAATTGTCTCGGGAATAAAAAGAATGTTGGTACAACAGGAAGATGGTGGCAGTGAGTGTAAACCTCCTCTGGGGTCAGATATCTATCCAGGTGCCAGTCATGTTGAACCCTGGAGAGCAAGGGTAGGGAACATTATTCTCAGTGAAATGTGAAGTCATTAAACAGTGTTAGGCAGAGGAGTGATTGATTGTATGTTGATTTTATCAAGAATAATGTGATACTCTTTGAATTTAAGGGGACCAAGAATGGCAGTAAGAAGAAAATTTGGAGACAGTGTGGCACTTGCAGAGATAGCAGTGGCTTGCTTCAGTGTGCCCTGGCAGCATGTCAATGTTTACAAATATTAATGTGTAGAATTATAAGAGTTATTAATAAACATTTGTCTAGCTTTCCACTTTTTGAGAAAAATTTAAACTTTGTTCTAATTTATTTGTTCAAAAAAATTTGTTGAACTTGTACTTCGTGCCAGCACTATAGGCACTGTCAATCACTTCACTAAGTTCAGCAATGCTACAACTGGCAAATTTTTGACTACAAAGCAACCATTTGTTTTTCACTGATTATAAGACATAGGCATAGTGTAATTATTTCCTCTTATTACTGGTAAAAGCTAGCAACAACTTTACTTAGCAGGAGTTAAGTTTCTTTATCTCACTGTTTTAACAATATATATAATTGTGCCTTCTTATATCAATGGCAAATATTTCATTTCCATGGTATTTTATTAGCAGTTTGTGCTATTTTGCTTGAGATACAAGACATGTAGGCTATTATTTGAGTTCTAGATGCCAGTTAAGGCTAATATGAATTCTTAGCAGTGGTTTTTACAGTCAAAATATAAAGATGTAGCAATATTTGTCTCTCCCTTCAACTGTTACTTATTTCAAAGCTGTGTGAAGAATGTTTTAGAGCAAAAGGATGGACAAAGAAGGAAATTTTCAAAAATTAAAACAACTGCTTTTTACTTGTTAGGATTTGATCAATTGTTCAAGTCTCTATTACACTGCAGGTTTGATTTACAGTCTGACTAACACAAAATAGGCAATTTTACTGAAATGTAAACTCCATAACTTTTACATTTACTCTTAATGGAAATGAAAATAATATCATTCATCGTTGATATAGTTTTGCATTATATTAAGGCTTTTGGCTCATTTATTTTCTCTATACTATTATGTTCAGTGATGAAGTTATCACTTATCATTATCTTTTTTTTTTAACTTCCATTAACTTAGTTCCAGCTCTCATCTTTTCTCGAGTAGATATTGCCATATCCTAATGTAGAGTCTTGAAGCCTCATCTTTCATAGCACTTCCAGAAAAATGCTACTGAATGTGACAGTAGGCAGAATAATTGTCCCTCAAAGATATCCACCTAGTCCCTGGAACCTGTAAATATATGTTATGCGGCAAAGAGGAATTAACTTAGCAAGTGCAACTGAGTTTTCTAATCAGCTGACCTTGAGATGGGGCAGATATCTTAGATTGTTCAGCTGGGCCAATCATAATCCCAAGGGCCCTTATAGGTGCAAGGGGGAAGAATAAGGAATAGTGTCAGAGTGGAGTGACATGAAAAAGACTCTTCCAGCCATTTTTGGATTTGAATAATACAGAGGTCATGAGTCAAGAAATGTAGTCAGCCTCTGGAAGCTAGAAAAGGCAAAAAGAAGAAGAAGAGGAGGAGGAGGAAGTAGAAAGAAGAAGAGGAAGAAGAAGGAGGAGAAAGAAGAGGAGGAGGAGGGAGAGGAAGAGGAAAAGGAAGAGGAAGAAGAAAAGAAGAGGAAGAAGAGGAAGAAGGAGGAGGAGGAAAAGGAAGAGGAGGAGGAGGGAGAGGAAGAGGAAGAAGAAGTGAAGGAGAAGAAGAAGATTCTCCCTTAAAGCTTCCAGAAGGAATGCGGCCCTGGGGACACCTTGATTTTAGCTAGTGGAGACCCACTTCAGAATTCAGATCTCCAGAACAATACAATGAATAAATGTGTGGTGTTTCAGACCACCAGATTTGTGGTAATTTGATACACCAGAGATAGGAAACTAGTAGAAATGCAAATCTAGATGTCATACCCTGTTTTAAATTTTTTAAATTACTCCTTATTTCACATATGATTAAGTAAGTAGAGTGCTATTAGACACATAACAATTGGATTTCTGAGCTAAAAAGCCCTGTTTTGTAATGTTTGTCACTTCTTGTAGGATGTCTACTCCAGTTATGTTGAATTTCAAGCTACCAACCTTACCCAATTGAAGGCCAATTTAGAAAGACATGCACAGAGTTGAATTTCACAATCTGGTACAAGCAAACTGTTAGATAAATTCCATTCCTAGTGATGTGGCATTTAAAACCACCCTTAATCTACGTCTGTCTAAGTTGGCAATGGCAGTTCATACATCTTTCCCTGGTTTCTTTCATGTTCTTTGAATGCACTGGCTTTTTCCCTAGGATACCTTCTTTGGGTCTGTCCTTTGGAATTTCACTAGTTATTTATAAATCAGCGTGAGTGATACCTCCTTTGTGAAGCCTTCCTTCCCCATTTTATCCACTACCCTCATTCAGAATTCAAAACAGTATAGAGATGATAGATGCCTTTTCCTCTCTGCCTATAAAGTGCCATGTTGATTCCTTTAAGTAAAATTAACTCCAAATAATAGTGATTTGTTTATTTTAGTTTCCTTCCCCTGGTGGATTGCAATTCTGTAGCAGAAATGTCTGTTTTGTTTTTGTTTTTTTAATTTAATATGTTTAATACCTAGCGTAACTATTGACCCAGAAGAGATACCTAAAAGTGTTCATTGTATGAAAAGTATTTATGTGTGTTAAGCTCACACTCTCAACATACAAGAGAGATTTTTTTTTCTTTTTATTGTGTTTTAGGTTTTGACATGTGCAGAACATGTAAGATAGTTGCATAGGTACACACGTGGCAGTGTGTTTTGCTGCCTTCTGCCCCTTCACCCACATTTGGCATTTCTCCCCATGCTATCCCTCCCCCACTCCCCCCCGCTGTCCCTCCCCTATTTCCCCCAATAGACCTCAGTGTGTAGTACTCCCTTCCCTGTGTCCATGTGTTTTCATTGTTCATCACCCGCCTATGAGTGAGAATATACGGTGTTTCATTTTCTGTTCTTGTGTCAATTTGCTGAGAATGATGTTCTCCAGATTCATCCATGTCCCTACAAAGGACACAAACTCATCATTTTGATTGCTGCATAATATTCCATGGTGTATATGTGCCACATTTACCCAGTCCAGTCTAGCATCGATGGGCATTTGGGTTGGTTCCAGGTCTTTGCTATTGTAAACAGTGCTGCAATGAATATTTGTATGCATGTGTCCTTATAGTAGAACGATTTATAGTTCTTTGGATATATACCCAGTAATGGGATTGCTGGGTCAAATGAAATTTCTATTTCTAGGTCCTTGAGGAATTGCCACACTGCTTCCACAACTAATTTACACTCCCACCAGCAGTGTAAAAGTGTACCTATTTCTCCACATCCTCTCCAGCATCTGTTGTCTCCAGATTTTTTAATGAACGCCATTCTAGCTGGC
This sequence comes from Leontopithecus rosalia, assembly GCA_028533165.1. Taxonomy (NCBI): domain Eukaryota; kingdom Metazoa; phylum Chordata; class Mammalia; order Primates; family Cebidae; genus Leontopithecus; species Leontopithecus rosalia. Next base: position 11,764,085 of record CM052658.1, on the reverse strand, counting down.
GCAAGATGGTATCTCAATGTGGTTTTGATTTGCATCTCTCTAATGACCAGTGATGATGAGCATTTTTTCATTTGTTTGTTGGCCACAAGAGAGATTTTTTAAAAAAACATATCTCCATTTGCGAGAGGGGCACTCACCAGAGAGAAACCAGATTTTAGTTAAGTAAAGAATTTAAAAGGTTTAAGACAGACGGCGTTTGAATGGAGAATGAACAAAGGTAAAGCCACAAAGATTTCTCAGTTATTTCTTTGGTGCCCAACTCTGTGGCAATGCAGATGTAGCAATTACTGCCCCCGTGAAGTCTATGATATTGAATATAAACTAGCTTAGTGAAAAATGTAGTTTTATGTTCTTTGCAAAGGCAACATTTAAAAAAAATAGATAAAAAATTCAAACTAAAATTGGGAAATTTTTATAATTGGCAAATAAAAATAAAAGCCAGTATAACAATGTTGATATCATAATATAAAACTTAAACTGAAGATTAGAAATAGAGTAAAATAATCACAACAAAAACACTCAATAACAAAATGACATATTAGTCACGACCTTGTAAACAGTTCAACAAACAAAATGAAATATACAGAGTAAAAGCTGATGATTTTGTTAAAATGTATTAGTAGCTTTACTCATTGGGAAATGTGAGTGCATCTCTAACAATCTTACAGATCAAGAAGGAAAGGAAAAAAGGAAGAAAGGAAAGACGGAAGGAAAGAAAGGATGAAGTAAAGAAATGAAGAAATATAGATATAATAAAGTAGGCCAGTTATGTAAGGTAGATACATGGGCAGATCTTCCATTGAAAACATCCAAAAATCCTAAACAAACCATGTTAAAAATTTCAGTTTTAGAAAAACATTTATAATCTAGTAACTAAGCGAGCCCTTATACTTAATAGTATCATTTATTGAACATTCAATATGTTGAATTATTGTTCATTTATTCATTTGCTGTATACAATTTTTCTTATTATTAATCAGAGTATACTTAAGGGTCCACAGACATCACTACTGTCTGGTTAGAACCTAGAACTTCATGATAAATAACATTAGAAAATAATTGCCTGTTGTGAAACTCATTAGTCCATGGGACTTTTTTAACTATGTCCACTAACTTTTCATGTACGAGCCCAGATTTTCCGTGGTTGAGAGATCAATTATTATTTTGATAACATGTAGAACTGGGTAGTCATACTGATTAACAGAAAGAAGAAACCTTATTGACCAAGAACTTTTTTAGCAGCCTATTTCTAAATGGCACACTCATTAGAATTGAAAGAAGAATCAATAGAGTAAAGAAAATTTACAGATAGTGGCTATGAATTTTCCTACTATTCATTATTTTCTTGATTGTCTTCTCTGGAATACTTGTGGCAATGGTCTTGGTCTCTGTTATATTCAGAGAGAGAACTTTTTAAAAATAATTTTCTATTTTAAGGTTCATTTCTTTATCCATTGTTATTAACTTAACAGGCATTACCATGTACTTACTACTTACTAGGAACATGTGTAGGAACTCTACAGACAGTAATTCATTTAATCCTCTTAATATCTCCCAATATAGCATCCTAAATTGATACATAAGAAGCTGAGACACAGATAGATAGGATAACTCTTATAAAACACAGCTAATCTGGATCACACAGCTAATAAGTGACAGAGATAAAATTGGAATCCAGATATTCTTTCTCCACAGTCTGCATTTACTTTGCTATGATGACTTGTCAGTTCATTGTAAAAGGATAACAGTTAATTATGTTATTTTTTAAATGTTTACATTAATTAACACATTTATCTGTGAAGTTTCTCTGGTCAGGGCACTTTTTGTTCCAGGAACCAAAAATCCATATTTACAAGATAAGACAAAAAAAAGAAATGTGCCCCAAATATCTAACCAAATTTACCTTATCCCAGAGCCCAATTTTCACTCAAATCCTCTAACTGACTGATTCCTACTCTTCCATTTTCTCTCTAGGTTATTATTGTTTTTCATATCTGCTTCTCGTGGTTTCTGCTTTGTCTAATTCTTTCTGCACAAACTCCCTCAAGGTGATCTTAATTGTGATTTCCCAGATATTTTGGTAGAATTATCCAGGTTTCACACTTGTGTTAGTATTTCATAACTCTATGCACTACAATATAAAGAGATAGATATATTTTTTGTAATGGGTTATCTGTGATTAGTATGACACTCTGACCAGCATTTCCATCCTTGTCTGGCAGCTCTTTCCTGCTTGGTTCTGAGTTAGATATTTCCGATGATGGGAATTTCCTGGAGATATGGAAGGTAGGAGTAAAATGTAATTCCTGTAAAGCCATGCATGTTAGACCAAAGGCTTCGTCAGTGGTTCAACTTTGATATTTATTCCACAGAGTCCCTTATGACAAAGTCAGCAGCTTCTCAGACCTATCTCCTAGCTTCCAGTCTGCCTTGTGGAGAACATTTCAGATTTTCCCATGAACTCCTTTTGTTCACCTGCACTTCTGTGCTTTGATCCAAGATCTACATGTGTATATTTGACTTTGGGAAGCAACTACCCATATCGGCAGGAGCATCTAACAGTTGCAGAAAGTCACGATTTCACTTAAACCCTTTGTAACAAAAAACATAGGTTTGTTTCCTGAATAAATCTTCAGTGATATATCCTTGTAATAGCTCATGACAGTTTCATTTTTCACATGCAGTATTTATTCAAAATAATAGAATAATAATGAGCCAATGATATAATTTAAAACATACTGGTTGTCCTTAGGAGAATGTCAATGTATGTAAGCTGCTTTTTTTTTCTTCCTTATCTATAACAATATTTTAATGACTTAAAATACCTACATTACCATGTGTGGATACCACAGTACTTCTGCTTGAATGCACTTTTGGATAACTCAATTATGGAAAATAGAAAATACCAATCCCTAAGAGAACACTGATGCCAGTGTCCCCTAAAATTTAGTGCACATGGAGTACATTTGTGTTTTTACTGGATTTAAAATCTCCCTTCATGGCCAGAAACAGAAAAGAAGAGAAAGGCATGCAAATATGGTATGCTACTTATTAAGGGAAACTCAATACATTAAAATTTCTGAGCCTGCATACCTAAGTAAAATTGTATTAAAACATCAATATAGTTAGCTATGCTTGTCTTTTCAGTACTACAGGGTTTTTTTCTGCAGTAGAACTTTCAAATCTTACAAAAAGGTATCTATATATAATAAAGGAAAATCAAACCAGAAAGTAAATCTAGGTCAAGCTTACTTCATAGAGATGTTAATGATAAGACCTGAAGGTGAATGAGAAGACAGACAAAAGTTTAAGGGCCCCAATATGTTGGGTGCCAGTGATTCCTTCCTTCCTCATTACTTTTATAAGAAATTGCATACAGAGGAAATGAATATGAGGAAGAGAGAAAGCCACTTGAACCAATTTCAATTTCAAAAAAGTAGACTTCAAAATTAAAGCATTTTTTAGTGCAATCACTATTTAAAATATCTAAGAAGCCAATTTTTCTAACTCTACAAATTTGTTAAAATCTAAAACTAAATTCAAGATATCAAAATGAGAAATGTTTTATTTTCATACAGTATCCATAAAATTACTAAGTAAATGTTCAATAATATTCTCATTTTATTTTTCTAATGTACTGCTTAAACCCTGGAAATGGTTGAATAATCAGTATTAACTCAATGATTATTCAAGATTGATTATGCTTATGTGTTAATAAATGATCCAAGGGGCTATACAGTCAGGATTATCGGAAGAAAGACCAGACCAAAAGAGAGAGAGAGAAAGAAGAAAAAAAGAAGGAAGGATGGAAGGAAGGAAGCAAGGAAGGAAAGAAGGAAGGAAGTAAAGGAAAGGGAAGAGAAGGGAGGGAGGGTAGGAAGGAAGGAAAGGGAGGGAGGGAGATTTAATTAATTGATTTAATCAATTAATTTGCATGGTTCTGGGAGCTGACAAATTGAAAATCTGTAGGACAGGCCAGTAGCTAGAAGCTCAGGGAGGGTTTATGTTACAGTCTTGAAGCTGGATATCTCCTCTTCTAGCAAATCTTACTTTTTGCTCACGCAATCTTCAAGTTATTGGCTAAGGCTCATCCAGAATAATCCTCATTATAAAAAGCAAAGTCAACCGATTGGAAATGTTAATCATATCTGCAAAATACATTTACAGCAACACCCAGACTAGTGTTGTACCAAAGAACTGGGCCCTGTAGGCTAGCCAGGTTGACACATAAAATTAACCATCCATAGGCGTAACAGAAACTCTTGTCATAAATAGAAGATAGTTCTGGATAGGAAAAATAGGTAATTGTAAAATTAAGATGGCTCACGAAGCATAACTTGAGAATGAACTTGTAAGTTCATTTTTTATAAGTAAATGGATGTACGGACCACACTGTGACACCAGTAGGATAGTGTTTAAAGATATATGTACAGAAGAAGTCTGTGCTACTTCAGCAAAAGAGACTGTCAACATAGTGAACAGGCAACCCATAGAGTGGGAGAAAATATTCACAAACTATGCATCTGACAAAGGAATTTATAAGGAATTTAAACAATTCAATAAGCAAAAATCAACCCCTGTAAAAGTCGGTAAAAAACATGATCAAGCACTGCTCAAAAGAAGACATACAAGCAACCAACAATCATGAAATAACGTTCAAGATTGCATATCGTTAGATAAACGCAAATCAAAACTCCAATGAGATACCATCTCACATCAGTTGAAATGGGTTATTAAAAAGTTAAATAATAACAGATGATGGCAAGCCTGCAGAGAAAAGGGAATGCTTGCACACTGTTGACAATGTAAATTAGTTCAGCCACTGTGGAAACCATTTTGAAGATTTCTCAAAGAACTAAAAACAGAACTACCATTTGACTCAGCAAGCCCATTACTAGGTATATTACCTAAAGGAAAACAAATCATTCTACCAAAAAGACACATGCACTCATATGTTCATCACAGCACTATTCACAATGGCAAAGACATGGAATCAACTTAGGTGCTCCTCATTGTAGAATTTAAAGAAAATGTGGTATATATACACCATGGAATATTACACAGTCATAAAAAAGAATGAAATCATTTGTTTTGCAGTAACATGGATGCAGCTGGAGGGTATAAGTGAATTAACTAAGTAACAGAAAACCAAATATAGCATGTTCTCTCACTTGTAAGTGGGAGCTAAACTTTGGGTACACAGGTTCATAAAGATGTAAACAATAAACACTGGGGACTACTAGATGGGGAGAAAAGAAGGGGGGCAAGGGTTGAAAAACTATTGGGTACTATGCATATTACCTGTGTGATATAGTCATTCATACCCCAAACCTCAGAATTATACAGTATACCCATGGAGCAAACCCTGAATCTAAAACAAAAGCTGAAGCTACAATAAAATGCAATAGTGCTATATAAGCAGAGGTAGTGTAGTGAATGGATATGCCAGTCACACCAAAATGCATGTCATGAAGTGGCTATTAGTTATTTTTGCTATATATATTTATGAGGTATATGTGATGTTTTGACATATATATGCATTGTAGAATGACTAATTGAAGATAATTAACATGTTTTTGTTACATACATACTTATTTTTTTCTGTGTGTATTTGAAAACATTTGAGGTCTACTGTCTGCAATTTTCAAGTACTATGTTCAGTACATTATACTAAGTATAGTCACAATGCTGTACAATAGATTTTTAGAACTTATGTCTTCTGTCTAACTGAAATTATGTGTGTCCTTTGACCAACATTTCCCCATTCCCCACCCCCACCTCTTACCAGTCCCTGATAACCACCATTCTGCTCTCTACTACTAAGAGTTCAACTTTTTAGATTTCCTGTATAAGTAAGAGCATGCAGAACTTTTCCTTCTGTGCTTGGCTTATTTCACATAATTTCTTCCAGGTTTGTCCATGTTGTTGTAAATGACATGATTATCTTTTTTAAAGGCTGAATAGTATTCCATTATGTATGTATATGTATGTATCTGTGTGTGTGTATGTTTGTGCATGTGTGTGTTATTTTTTTCACTCCTCTGTTGGTTTTATATCTTGGCTATATTGTGAATGATGATGCATTAAACATGAGAGTGCAGACATCTCTTTGACATACTGATGTAATTTCCTTTCTATGTGTAAGCAAACATGAAATTGCTGGATCCTATGGTAGTTCTATTTCTTAAGTTTTTAAGCAACCTCCATAGTGTTTTCCATATAGCCACACCACCTTACAATCCCACTAGCCTTATATAAGGATTACCTTTTGTTCACATCTTCATCAACTTGTGATATCTCTTCCCTTTTTTATTATAATCATTCTAATAGGCATGAGTAATATCTCATTGCAGTTTGATTTGCATTTACCTGATGATTAGTGATGTTGAACATCTTTTCAGGTACCATAGCCATTTGTGACTTCTTTTGAGAAGAATCTATTCAGGTCCCTTGCCCATTTTCTCATCAAGTTACTTGTTTTATTGTTATTGAGTTGAGTCTCTTATATATTTTGTATATTCACCCCTTATCAGGTGTATGGTTTGCAGATATTCTCCCCCATACTGCAGGTTGTCTCTTCTCTGTCAATTGTTTCCTTTGCTGTGTAGAAGGATTTTAGTTTGGTATAATCTTGTTTGTTTAGTTTTGCTGTAGTTACCTGTAATTTGGAAATTTTATCCCCCCTCCAAAAATTAGCCAAGTGCAATGTCAAGCAGCTTTTCCTGTATTTTTTTCTAGTAATTTTTTTACAGTTTTGAGTCATCTATTAAGTCTTTAATGCATTAAGGATACGTTTTAGTGTTAGAAAAATACCGTTATATAGGCATCAACTTTTGATAAAATATTTCAAAAAGAGTGTGGATTATGGATCTGCAATTGGGTAATCTGGCACAAGTAATTTAACTTCTCCATGCCTTAGTTTTTATATACGTGAGATGGAGTTAATGATAATACATACCTCATAAGTTTTTGTAAAGATTACCAACAATATATAAAGTGCTTGAAGAATGTCTACACATAGGAGGTGTCCTTGCTCTTATTGTCATTATTAAAAACAAAATCCTTTTGGTAAGAATGTTATTTCATGACAGCAGACATTTCACTATTGACTGACTTTACATAATTTCTAAATAAACAGTTGCTATTGTATTTTTGAAAATACCATTACCATTTAACTAAAGCTAAATAATAAATAATAAAAGTTAAACAATTAACATGACAAAAGAGTGGTATTTAGTATAACGTTTAGCCAAACCTTTCAAAATTTAAAATGGGGATTGGACAATTTAAAATGATGATGGGATAGAAAATACAAGTCAAAAAGGATGCAATATAATACTTCTAAAGCCATTTTTTTCGTATTTTTCAAAGGCTTTCAATGTCTCTGAAAGTGCTCCCCAAAAAACTAAAACCAATTGTGTTAATATAAAAAAAAATCAAGGACATCAGCCATTACACACACACACACACACACACACACACACACACACACGCACGATGGATTCTATATAATATATGGATTCCATGTATTATACATTCATATAAAATATATATGATACACAAAATATATATAATGTGTGTATATATGTATGAATTTCATAATATGTTGTTTGCCTTAATTGTACACAATAAAATATACATTTTAGGAAAGGAAATTTTTTGTTACTCTGTTGAATACTTATTATTTTACTAAAGTCACTGAATATTCACAATTTATCAAATTAGTACAAACAAACACAACAGATTATACCTTACCCTGCTGTATGTTTTCTTAATATCCAACATTCACTCAAACACATATATGAGTATAAAGAGTTGTGTCTGAACAATTTCTACTTTTCTTATGAACATTAATGTGGTAATGCATGCATAATATCTCTGTAGGTGCAGATAAAACATATAATGGTGGTAGTTAAAATACAGTATGTTAAATAAACTTTTATGCAAAATAAGGCAAGGGAACGGCAGCCTATTATTTTAAGTAATCACGGATCTTAAACATAGTAATAGAGATTGAGAATCATATATTGGTAATTCCCACAATGTGAAATGTAAACCTTTACAATATCATGATATGAAGTATCATTAAGTTTAAACATTAGCTTTACCTGTGGAAATAAAATTATTTAAATAGCACTATGATTATTTAACTTATAAAAGTAGACATCTTCACAGATGTAGGTAAAAGTTACAGGCTATTTTATAGCTAATGCTCTCTTCTGGGTAAAAGAGAACAGCTTATTGAATGAAATAAAATTCAATTTAATATTAACATAAAACAGAATTGGTATTATAAATGTAGAAATGGCATTTATAATGCCAATTATTAATTTTATAATACCAAAATTCAATTATATATATATAGTATTGTTTTAATATATTTATACTGTAATTTAAAAATATTTAATTATTATTTTATCTTTAATTTTTAAGTTAATATTGCCAGGTAAATATTTAAATATGTGTATAATAAAAATCATGGACCTAAATCTTTAGAGCTCTAAAGACCATAAATGCCAGCTCTTTCAATTTTGAATGACATTGAAGCCATTGGCACTTGCTTCTTAGTCCAAGATCAAGTATTCAGTCTCACAATACTTCTGTTTTCAACCATAAAGAAACAATTTTCTTATCTGGCCATATATACATGTATACAACAGATTTTATTTAAATACCTATTATATGCCAGGTATTGCTCCAGAATCAGGAAATACATAAATTTTTAAAAATCCAGATTATGAACAGCTTAAATTTGAAAAGGGGTAGATTTTAACACTGATAAATTAGTGTGATAAGTTTTCCTAAGTGTTTTATTAGATGTTTGCAGCCATTGAATATGGAGTTTTTAATTATATCTGAATTAGGGGCCACAGAATGAGTGAAAACTTAAGCCCAATATTGAACAATGACTTATATTTGCTAAGCAATATATAAAAATGCAGTGAATAATGAGAATAGTCGGAACATAGGGTTCAAGTAGACCAACAGAGGATAATTGGAGAATAAAGTGAGATGTAGGAAGAGAAGACAGAGTTGGAATCACAGATGGCATTTTTAAGCAATATGAATAAATATTGATTAGCATTAATTTTGTCTTGCAAGCTCAAACAAACAATATTCTCCCCTTTCCACCTATAGCAAACTCAAAAGTACATTTGACAGGGAAGATCATTCTGCATCATTTCCCTAAAAACTTCAATCTTTATGTACTAATCTCCATTTCCATATCTGTCTATGCCAATATAGGCACGCTCATCTCTCATTCATATTGTTAGAAATGTTCATAGTCAATTTGGACTATCACATTTGGTAGGCATCTGCTAATTCTTATTTCCTTAATTGACTGCCCTGCCCTCTTTCTTTCATGGAACTAACCAACTCTCTTAGTCTCAAGCAGACCATAATAAGACCTATCCCATTGTCACATACTATCCAGATGAACACTAGATTTGGGTTTTATGAAGTCTTCTATTTTTAACCACTCTATACATCTACTTTCAGAAATAAACTATTTTTATCACATATTTAAAAATCTCTAAAATATGATTAATTCTTTATTTTCTTAAAATTTGTTTTGAGAGATTAATCATTAGAATTGATAGTTACAAATAATTTCGGAGAGATGTTACTTCTTTCCATCACCTGTTTCAAATCATAAAAAGTCATAAATTGTATTCCCACAATAAAAGTAATATATGGATAGTTTGTTTTCAAAAGGTAAACATACACATACACAAAGAAACAACCACAAGTGTCATCAATGAAATGTTTAATAAAAAACAGCTTCATCTAATATTTCGCTCTGTCCCTTATGGTATATACAGTTAAGAAAAATACAGTGACAGTGTTATTCTCTGGCAAGACATGCTATTAAAGATAGCTAAGAAACCTTAACATATCTTATATGAACACATTGCTGATGTCAATAGAGCAATTTAAAGTGACTTGAAATTTAGGCGACGTTTTAAATGTTAATGTAGTTTCTGTGAAGTTTTCTTCAGACACCAGCAGTTGTTCCTTGAGGAAGACCTAGTAATATTTTCATAGACAGCAATGTCCCCATAATGATTTTGATGAATTCAGGAGTTATGTGCTATTTTAAAAATTAAATCATTGTTTTCTTTTTTTTTATTTTATTTTATTTATTTTTTTTTTTGAGACGGAGTTTCGCTCTTGTTACCCAGGCTGGAGTGCAATGGCGCGATCTCGGCTCACCGCAACCTCCGCCTCCTGGGTTCAGGCAATTCTCCTGCCTCAGCCTCCTGAGTAGCTGGGATTACAGGCACGCGCCACCGGGCCCAGCTAATTTTTTGTATCTTTAGTAGAGACGGGGTTTCACC
>CM052658.1:11725420-11753645 GCA_028533165.1 Leontopithecus rosalia | reverse complement strand
GGATCTCTTGACCTCGTGATCCACCCACCTCCGCCTCCCAAAGTGCTGGGATTACAGGCTTGAGCCATAAAAATTAAATCATTGTTTTCTAAGGATTGCTAATTAATTCATCTGTTAGTGGTTTATCCCTCATAAATATGAGTACTGTTATCATCCTAAGATATGATTTTGAACTTTCTATGATTCTTAGAGCTCACATATTTCCTTCAGCAAAAAGAAACAGACTGATATAATATTTAAGTCTTGAGTAGAGACGAGGTATTGGAAGGGAGGAATTGAAGATAACATGACATTTTAAGGCTGATTAAGTGAAAGAAGAAAATCTTCATTGGCAGAGAGATTGATTTTCTGTATACATGTATCAATTACTAAGAGAGAGGTGTTGATGTCTTCTATTATGTGTGGAAAGGTCTATTTCTCCTTTCAGTTATATCAAATTTTGCTGTGTATATTGTGAAGTTCTGTGATTATTTCATTTATGTTTCATGTTTTTATGTTAGAGAGCTGACCCTTTTATCATTGTACAATATTTCTTTTCAGTCCTGGTAAATTTCTTGTTCTAAATTTACTTTGGCTGAAATTAACGTAACAGTTTTAGTTCTTTTTCTGAAATTTGGTATTTGCATGTTATATATGCTTTTATCAGTTTTTTTTAAACAAATTTATGCCTTCATTTCTAAATCAGGCTTGTTTTATGGGTAGCCCATCGTTGGGACTTGCATTTTTATCCCATTTGACAGTTTCTGTCTTTTAACTGGTTATTAGACTGCTAATGCTCAGTGTTATTATAGATATTGTTGTATTAAAATACCACTTCTATAGATCATGCCTATTTTTTCCTGGTTTTTCTTTCTCTTTTCTGCCCTTTTTTGGTTAATAAGATTTTTTAAGATTCAATGTGTCTATATTGTTGATTTATTCATAGCTTTAAATAGTTTAAATATTGTTCTAGGGCTTATTGTATATGTCTTTAAAAAATTAGAATATTCCTTCAAATAATAGACCATTTAATGTGTGGAGTTAATTATCTTAAAATTGTATAGACTCAAATGCTTTCTTTTATTCTTCATGCTGTTTCTTTTGTTCATTTGATTTTTACATATGCTATGAAGATATGACTACTCTTTTGCTTTAAAAATTCATTTTCATTTTGGAATAATTAAGATGAAGAGCTATAAGTTACATTTTTACCTTTATTTATTCCATTTTTGTATTTTGGTATATACATCCCTGTTTCTGCCAAATAATATAATATATCTGCTTAAGATCTTCCTTAACATTTCTTTCAGTACAAATCTGCTGGTTAAACAAAACAAAACAAAACAAAAAAAACACCTCTCAGTTTTTGCCTGTTAAAAAAAGGGAGAAAAGAAAAAGATAGAGCCTTTATTTTACCTAAATTTTAAAAAGATATTTTAATGAGTTGCCAGTGAACACTCTGATATTGGAATAAGAAAGGCACAAGAGTAGATGTCAGTTTTCTGCTATGCAACAAAAAATCTGGGTAACAAACAATAACCATGCTGTATTAGACATTATTCATCCAAGGGTTAGGAGATATTATCTCTGCAAATTAAAGTGATGGAGTTAATAAGAATTGGTGCAGCTACTTTTAATAGCTAGATCTTGTCACATCCCTTATATTAACAACCTTAGAGCAAAGGAATCAGTGAAGGGTAGGAGAAATATAGAATTGACTCCTGGTGTAGGAGGAGTGCTATGGAATGTAGCCTTCTTGATTCTATATTTGTTTTATTGAGCTGCAGTTCAACCCATTAGCTTCCTCCCCTGCTCAAAAGACCCAGCTCTGGAATCTAATAATGATTAAGCCATTGTCCAGAAAGTGTCACTATGCACTGTCTATTATGTACATTAAATGAATTTGCCCTGGCTTTAAGACTGGGAAAATAAAAAAAATTAGGCAATTGGTACTACTATTTATTATTCTACCAATTCTTCTAAAATGAGCATTTTTTTCCTTTTGAGAGAGAGATGTTTACTCATCATTTTCTAGATGTGAAGTTTAAGAAAAATTGGGATAAGTTTCATTATCTTGTCTTAATCTAATTCAAGCAGAGAATGGAAACAAACATTTAAAGAATTCTAAAATTTATATTTATCTATTTTTCAAGATTAAATAAAATTAAAGTACCCTTTATTCCATTGGCAATGTGAATATTTTATGTTCTTCCACATGCTTTTAGCAGATTTCCTAAATCTGTGATTCTTAGTTTACTTGTGGATAATGTATTTCCAGATTTTTAAAAAGTGAGATAATTATTATTTTGCTGCTGAAAGAACATCAGATTACAATGAAACAAAATATAATTAAACAGCCAAATTTTTAAAAAGAGGAAGAAAATGGTCAAGACAACATGAGTGTGTGCAGGTGTGTCTGTGATTGTGATGTTTTAAACGGAAAGGAACCTGGGTGGTTTGGAGTGTGCCTGTAGTCCCAGCTACTCGGGAGGCTGAGACAGGAGGATCAATTGAGTTCAGGCATTGGAGGCTGCGGTGATCTATGGTATAGAAACATTGTACGTAAGCCTGTGCAACAGAAGAAGTTCTTGTAACCACAACAATGACAATAACAACAAAACTAAAAAGGGATTTTTCTAAATAATCTTAAAAGGTCTCTCAATGTACATATTCAAAATATAGTAGGTCCTCTCTTACCATAGCCCATAGGTTCTTAGAAACTTCAACTTTCAGTGAAACAATGTGAAACAAGTTTTACCATAGGCTGATGATATAAACAAGACATAAGTTCCTAGGCACATTTCTGGTCACAGAAAAGTCACTACATTTCTAAATAAAGAATAAAACATCATGCCACTGCACTCTGGCCTGGACAACAGAGTGAGACTCCAAAAAAAAAACAAAACAAACAAACAAACAAAAACTCCTAATGTTCAACACTGAAATAAACAGAAATAACCATTAAAAAATGGGTAATTATTTTCTTGCTTATTCCAGTTCAGGTTGGCAGGTGCTGGAGCCTGTCCAGGCAGCTCAGGGCGCAAGGTGGGCACCAGCCTTGGACAGGACATTATCCCATTGTAGAGCACATTCACACACATGACCACAGTCACTCACACTGAGACAATCTCTACCTGCCAATTCAACCAAGTTTGGCATGTGGGAGGAAAGCAGAGTACTAGGAGAAACACAGACATAGGGAGAAATGTTCTATCACTCATGATGTAGTCTGTCAGGATGATGGTAAACATAAAATCAACTCCTATTTAAACATTTTTACAGCAGTAATGCAGAATTGCATTACATGGGAATAAACATAACAAGAAATGTGCATATCCTATGTAAGGAAATTTAAAACATAAAAGTTGGACTTTAATGAATGAAAAGGCATACTAAGATTGTATATAATTATATTCAACATCATGAAAACATCAGCTCTCCTTAATTAAAATTTTATTTTTTAATGTTACTTTACATACTATATCTCAAATGACTGATTCTAATATGCATATGAATAAAGAAGCATAAAAAGGAAACACTGAAGAGAAGACAAAAGAGTAAACATGGGGAGGCTATTTTTGAAATACCAAAATATATTAATTAAATTTTAACAGTTAGAGCAATTTGAGTCTGGGAGATGAATGGACAAGAAAGAAAAATTAGTGGAAAGGGAATCCAGTGATCAAGCCTCATAGACAATATGGTAGTGGTACCTCTCTAATCTGTGGGTAAAGTCTATTCATTACATTTTTAAGATCCCAGAGTAATACCTTTTTATTTTTCTTTCTGTCTCTCTCTTTCTCATCTCCACATATTATATTAAACAAAATTTTAAAAATCAAAAAATTAAAAATGGAAACTTATTAAACATTTAAATTAAAAAATTACATCATTAAAGTATGTCAAAATGTATAAAATGTATAAAAATGGAAACCTTGGCAGTAGGAAGGCTGGTCCAACTGACTCAAGATCTAAAATTAAAACTAAATAAATAGGCCAGGTGTGGTGGCTCATGCCTGTAATCCCAGCATTTTGGGAGGTCAAGGTGGTTGGATCACTTGAGGTCAGGAGTTAGAGACCAACCTGACCAACATGGTGAAACTCCATTTCTACTAAAAACACAGTATCAGCTTGGTGTAGTGGTGGCTGCCTGCAATTCTAGCTACTTAAAAGGCTGAAGCAGGAGAATCATTTGAACTCAGGAGGCGGGAGTTGTAGTGAGTCAAGACTGCACCAAGATTAAGATCTTGCTGAGTTGGGCAGCAAGAGCAAAACCCCATCTCAAAAAACAAAACAAAACAAAAAAAAAGAGAGAGAGAGAAAGAAAAGAAAAGAAACAAGTAATAAATATTAATTAAACATAAAATAAATATTTTTGAGTGGTTAATTAAAAACACATTAAAGAGTCAAATATAGTAACAGGGAACTAAATACTTGCAATTTATTGGTATATCTTTCTGCTATATAAAAAGAAAATCAAAATTTCAATCAAAAAATAATTAAAGGGTAAGAACAAAGTAGGTACAGATCAGAAACCACAAGTGGTTCTTAAATGTATACAAATGTCAAAATACCTAGGCTCAATCATAAAAAGAGAAATAAAAATTAAACACATGCGGACGCATAGCACCATATTTTAACCCTATCATATTAATGATAAGTTAAAAGTTTGATTATACTGTGAGCGGAACCATGAAAAATTAGGTACTACCATGAATCATGATTGGCAGAAAACCGTTTATATGACAACTTGATAATTTGTCTAAATTACAAAGGCAGATATTCTAGAAATTTGTCCAAAGGATAAATAATCATTGGTTTATCCAATTGTTATGCATGCCCAAAACAACATGATCTTAATTATTTATTGTAGCATTGCCTATGAGAGTGCAAAAGTAGAAGGAAACAATGCAGTCTAAGCTGCTGGTTAAATTAGTTCTGGTACATTCATATAATGGAATACTATGCTGCATAAAACTGTGACGCTCTATATACTGTTATATGGAATAAACCTCTTAATATATTTTTTCTGAGCAAGAGATAATGAGTAGAACAATGTAATAATGAGTAGAATTACAATGAAGAAATCAGAATTCGCTTGTGGTTGTCAATCCAAAAGTTATTGTCTGCACATATGATATCTTAAACTCACATTTGGCTTCAATATGTCAAAAGATAGTTGAAGTTTGAGACTAGTAATGATAGGTAGGGGGATAGGGAAGTACTGGGAAGGGAAGGGCATGGTCCCTGGTGAGGGCTTCACCCCTGGGCCTGTGCCCATAACCCTGGGTGAGGACAGGTAATTCTGTTTCTCTGCGCAAATACTACATTTCCCAAGAACACCCTGGCTTGCCATGTCCCCATTCTCTGCCTGCAAAAACCACAAGACCCTAGCAGGCAGAGGCACAAGTGGTTGGACATTGAGAGAAACACATCAGCAGAAGACACAAGTGGCTGGGTGTCCAGAGGAAGGCACTGGTGTAAGAGCACACTGAGAGAAGTTGGCATGCCAGCAGGCCGTTGACCACAGGAATGATGCAGGGTTTGGCCAGGGCAGTTAGAGGGGAGTCCAGCTGCTGTGTGGCTGGACTCTAGAAGAAAACCATCTTCCCGCTTCATCCCTGTTCTGGCTCCCCCGTCTGCTGAGAGCTACTTTCACTCAATATAACCTTGCACTCACTCTCCAAGCTCATGTGTGATTTGATTCTTCCAGTATACCAAGGCAAGAAACCCCTGGAAAAAGAATGCCCTCTGACCTTGCCATAACGCAGGGAGTCTAATTGAGCTGATAAACACAGGTCACCTGTGGATGGCTAAACTAAAAGAGCACACGGTAACACACAACAGCTGAGGCCTCACAAGCCATAAATGTTCCCCCTGTAGATGCTGCTGTGGGGTTGGAGCCTCACCACCTGCCTGTCTGCACGCTTCCTCTAGAGGTTTGAGCAGCAGGGCACTGGAGTAGCGAACCACATCCCACTTCAATCCCCATGAAGGGGACAAGGGAACTTTTTCTGTCTCAACTGAGGGCTTGTTCGGGATCTCAAAAAGTAAGTGTGAGCAAATGCAAAACTGTTGGGTCTGCATCTCTTCTAAAACTCTGCTACCTCTCTTTTTCCTGTGGGTAAGAAGCTATGTTTCAAAAACTCTGCCCTAACCTGGCTGGTTAAAATCCCAGAATTCATCTCTTTTCTCTCTCTCTCAGGGTTTGATATGGCTCTTATGTCTGTCTTTATGTCTTTCCTTTAAGTGGGAAAGAAGGAAGCTGAGTAGGAAAAATATTTGAAAACACAGTGTTTAAAACATTTTTAGAACAGGTGCAAACTATTCCATCACAGATTCAAATATCTTAATTAACTCTGAACACAAAAACATAAAGGAACCTACACATTGTGACCAAATTTCTCAAAACAGTGATAAAATCTTGAAAGTGGGCAGAGAAAGAAGGTTTGTGACTTATACGGAACAAATATGAGAATAACAGCAGTTTGCTCCTTGGAAACAACACAACTTAGAAGACATTGGAACAAAATATTTAAAGCATTGTAATAAAAAAAATGCTCTCTACATATAATTCTACATTGGGCAAAACTGTGTTTGAAAACTAAAAGCAGATTGTTTTTCAGACACAGAAAAGCTGAAAGACTTTATTATTGGCAAACTCATGCTACAAGAAAGTTTAAAAGAACTCCTTCAGGCAGAGGAAAAATTACACCAAATGTAAAAAATGGAAATCCCTAAAATAGCACTTATATGGTAAAATTGTGTTTTTTATTATTTTCATTTATCTTAAATATAACAGATTATATAAGGAAACGTTATAATAATGTAATGTAGGTTCTACAACATATGTAAAAATAAAATGTTTAAAAAGGACCTCCGTTTTTAGGAGGAAAGAAATGCAACTGTGTGTTTGGCGTTTGGTAGATTAGAATGTAAAGTTTATATTTTTTTCTGTGTGTGTGTGTTTGTGTGTGTGTATATATATATATATATATGAATGAAAACATTTGATGCCACCAATAATGTCTTCCTCTGATATTTTAATAATTAATATTGGTATAAAATTATTCATAATTCACTATCTTTTAATGGAACATTATATGTTCCATTAAAACTATACAATATAATTATATATTAACTATATATAGTTAATGTTCCATTAAGTATATAGTTATGTCATTAACTATGTATAGGCTTGCTAATCATTATGATTATTTTTTGAAAAAATACATTTTAACTTAGCTATCAAAATTAGTTGGCAGTAATTAATGGCAATTGATTACAATTTGAAAAGAGAAACATAAAAATTAGTTTTCTATATGGATCATGTATAAAATAAATAGCATTTCTTTAAAAATCATCTATATTAACTTAATGAAAAGTCTCCAGACTATGTTACAACTATAGAACTCTTTCCAACAAAGTTGAAGTAACAGAAACCAAATTTATGCTCCTGCCTGTAACAGTGAAAAAACTATGAGAATATTGGTTTTCAAGACACTGGACGTCATTGGTCTTGGCATCAAAACCACAATTGGTCATGACATGTCACCTTTTTTATATCTTGCTAGATTTGTTTTGCTGGCATTTGTTGAGGACTTTGACATCTATAATTTTCTTGTGATTTCTCAGATTTGGGCAGAAGAATTACTCGCCTCTGAAAAGGGTTAGGTAACTGTTTTCTCTCTTTTTAGTTTATCCAAAGGTTTCTTCAGGATTGGCATTAATTTTTCATTCAATGTTTAATACAGTTTGCATGTAAAAACATAAGGGCCTGAAAATTGTGGCATTTACTGTCATATATAAACTTTTCTACAGGTATATGAAAATATGCAGAATTGGAGAGGTGTGGCTTAAGCCCCAAGTCTAAACACTGTGTTCCAACGCAGCCTCTCCCTAGATAAAAATTGCCAGGAATGTGGATGGCTATTAGGAAAATTCTAATTTGTTTTCCTATGTGCTTTTTTGCCTTTTGGGTATCTCAGAAATTCTGAAACGAGGTAATTATCAGGATGGGATTTAAACATTTTTTCTCTTTTTCTTGTTTGTGGAGGCAAGCTCATCTTACTGAAATGGGAAAAATTCCCTTGTCCCCTCACAGGGCATGTGATAGGGGTGTGGCTAACTTCTTCAGTGTCCTGCTGCTCAAACCTCTGGAGGGAGCATGCAGATAGCCGGCTGTAGGGATCTGACCCCAAAGCAGCATCTAAGCGTGAATTTTTATAGCTCCTGAGTCCCCAGTGAGTGTGTGTTACCATATACTCTTTTAGTTTAGCTGTCCACAGGCTTCTTGTGTTTATCAGCTCAATTAGACCCCCTGCCTTATCACAAGGACAGAGGGCTTTCTGTATCCCTTGGTTTCTTGCCTTAGTGTGTCTATTATAACTATCAGAATTATAACTATCAGAAGAATCAGATCACACATGGGCTTGGAGAATGAATGAAAGATTTTATTTAGTGGAAGTAGGTCTTAGCATATGCAGGAGCCAGAAAGAAGATGGAATGGGGCCATTCAGTGGCCAGGCTCCCCTCCTACCAGCCTGGTCAAACTCTGTGTTGTTCCACTGGTCAATGGCCTGCTGGCATGCCAGTGTCTGTCAGTGTGCTCTTATGCCAATGTGTTCCTCTTGATGTCCAACCACTTCTCTTTTCTTCCACTATTGTGTTCCTTTCCACATCCAGCCAGTTGTGTCTCTGCCTGTTAGAGTCAGGATTTTTATAGGAACAGGAGGGAGTCATGGTGGGTCAGGGTAGTCTTGGGAAATGCAACATTTGGGCAGGAAAACAGAAATGACTGTCCTCACCTAGGTCTGTGGGCAAAGGCCTGGGGGCAAAAGCCCTAGCTAGGGACCACACCCTCCCTTTCCCAGCACTTCCCTGCCCCTGCTTCAGTATCATTTCTTCCCTCTGAGGTGGTACCTGTAACTGCCGATAGAATATGGACAATGACCAGTCTTAGCTGCTTCCTGCTGATGGATGGCATTGTTCTGGGAAAAACAGCAGTCATATTCCTTCCAGAGGTCTATCTAAGGGTTCCTAGCAAAGGGATGCCATTGCCCAAGGCTCCGGTTGCCTGACTGTTTGGAGTTTGATGGCTTGTAGGGATCTAAGAAAAAAGAACAAATTTTATAAGTTTAAATATGAATACGCTAAATATGTGTGTTATACAAGAAAGGAATTTAATGTTAAAGTTTAAAAAGATAAGAAGTGAAATATACTAATAACAACTACGTACCCTAAGCTGTTTCATCCTGGTGAAAGAAATTAAACCTTGTTTGGGAATGGATAAATGTTTAGAATGAGATAACTGTTCTTGCCATATCATTAGCAGTTAACAAGTATACCTAGGGAGTTCTGAAGTTAGTGGGCTTGCCTGACGGCCATTAAAGCTTCTTTCTTTTTCACATATTTACTCTCTTTTTCCTGGGTCTCCCTGTCTCTATGATTAAAGACCAAGAGACTTTCAGGAGATCCTCTAATATACTATTTGGTCCCAGGGCCCATTTCTATAGCTTCCTCCTGATGTTAGGAGCTGCCTGAGTAGTAAATATACTCCTTGGGTCAGGTGCGGTCGCTCAGGTGCTTACAGCTCAGTGCTGTAATTACAGCACTTTGGGAGGCAGAGGTGGGTGGATCATGAGGTCAAGAGATCAAGACAATCCTGGCCAACGTGGTGAAACTGCTCTACTAAAAACACACACAAACAAAAATAGCTGGGCATGATGGCATGCCCCTGTAGTCCTGGCTACTCCTGAGGCTGAGGCAGGAGAATCACTTGAACCCAGATGGTGGAGGTTGCAGTGAGCCAAGATAGTGCCATTGCACTCCAGCCTGATGACAGAGTGAGACTCTGTCTCTAAATAAATAAATAAATAAATAAAATCTATCCCTTAGGATTATCTGTTTACCACAGTGTACAAGGGTTCTACCAACAGTGTGTAAGGGTTCAAATTTCTTCACATTTTCATCAACACTTTTTTAAAAAACTATGGCCAAGTTAATAGGCATGAGATATCTCATTACAGTTTTAATATACCTTTCCCTGATGATTAGGCATATTGAGGATATTTTTATATACTTGCCCATTTATGTGTATTCTTTAGAGAAATATCTACTTATGTCATTTACCAATTAAAAAATCAGATTAGATTTTATTTATTTTTGCTATTGAGTTGTGGGGGCTATGTCCTGTGTATTTTTTTTTTAACTTTTTACAATTTTACTATACCTTATTTTTTTCCATGAAGTCCTCTCTTACGTGTCTTTCTTAAGCAGGGTAATCAGTGTAAATAATCTACACGAATTAATCAATTGACACAAAATAATCTGCAGATATTAAGACTTTTAGTTGTTCATTCATTGATGTCGATTACATGCTGTGTTCTGCTTTGTTAAAATATTTATTATCTTTAAAAAAACTTTTTTATTCTTTGTGAAGTTATCATTCTTGTTTTATTTCTTTATTTGTTGTAATTTATTCTAGACTTTTTTAGTGGAAATCAGCACTAGGAATAAATTTGGTTAAATATTCACCTTCAATTCTTTGTTATTTTTACTTACAAAATTTATCAGATTCCATCATAGTGTTGTGAAACTTCAGAGAGTTTTAGTACAAATTTTAAAAAGTTTATATTTCCATAACTACATATGTGTTATGGATAGGAACATGTCCATATCCATATAGCATGTTTATATCCATATCATGTATAGATATAAATAACCACATAATGGGGTTTATATTCTGACTGTGTCAGGTAGTTATGAATGTTTTCATTGCTTAAAACTTGAATTTTGGTTTTTTGATACAAAATTAATCATATACTAGAAAATTTACCTTAGCAAATTAAATTAATGAATGGTATTTCCATGATGTGCTATGAAAGAAAATTAGGAAAACTATCTTTATCATTTTTTCAATCACTGTGAAAATTTATTCATTCATCACTTGATTACTGAGCTCTTTCTATATAACAGATATGGTTCTGCAGTTTAGTAATACATTAGAGAATAAAGCAAATGAGTCCGGCACTCATGCACTCATGCTACATACAATGCATTCTAGAATGTTGAAGATGAAAATATTTAATAATATAACACAGATGTCCTTCAAAAGTATCAGAGTAGATTATGCAAAAGGAATTTGTACAAATGATTAAAGATAGTTCCACTCATAACTTTGATACCCTGTCAACACCAGTTTGTTTTAGTTTTCATCCTATAAAATGATGTGTGTAATTGGGCATAAAGATGGATGTAACTAACACTGTACTCTTGTATTCATCCTTACAATTTCTTCTTATGCTTTCTTTCACTAGAATAAATATGAAACAATTTTTAATTTTTTTATGTTATTCACATACCAAGAGGGCCCACCTAGTTTATGAAAATCAAACTGCATATTTTTACAGCTTCTGTTTTCATGGGTGTTTTACATTGCCACCACAAATCATTGCAGAATCAGATATGGTTTCTATTACCTCACCATTTTGCTTATAATTTATGAAGCAGGCAAAATTTGTGTTTGATTTCCCTAAGCTTCACTGAAATTGTATGTTGAGAATAACATTTGTTTTGACTGGAAAGCTGAATAAACAAAATTTCAGAGTTTTAACAGGAATCATTTATCAAATCCATTGAGTTTAAAAAGTAGGATAATTCTACAAAATATTTATATTTTCTTCTTTCTTTTAATGTTAGTTGTGTCAACATTTCAGAGTATGGATTAGGCTACAGACAGTCATCTTCACAGGACACAATGGATATGGTTTTCTCCTGTGTCCCCACCCAAATCTCATCATGTAATTCCCATAATTCCCACATGTTGTGGGAGGAACCAAAGGGGAGATAAATAAATCCTGGAGGCAGGTCGTCCGTATGTTGTTCTTGTGATAGTGAATAAGTCTTACAAAATCTGATGATTTTAAACATGAGTTTCCCTGTATGAGCTCTCCCTCTGCCTTCTGCCATCCATGTATGACATAACTTTCTCCTCCTTAGCTTCCACCATAATTGTGAGGCCTCCCTGCCACATAGAACTGTATATCCAATGAAACCATTTCTCTTGTAAATTGCCCAGTCTTGGGTACACTTTTATCAACAGTGTGAAAATAGACAAATACAGTAAATTATTACTGGGAGTGGGGTGCTGCTGAAAAGATATCTAAAACTGTGAAAGCAACTTTGGAACTGGGTGCAAGGCAGAGGTTGAAACAGTTTAGATGGCTCAAAAGAAGACAGGACAATGTGGGACAGTTTGGAACTCCCAAGAGACTTGTTGAATGGCTTTGATCAAAATGCTGATAATAATGTGAACCATGAAATCCAGGCTGAGGTGGTCACAGAAGGAGATGAGGAACTTGTTGTGAACTGTAGGAAAGTGACTCTTGTTATGTTTTTATCAAAGTTACTGGTGGCATTTTGCCTCTGCCCTAGGATTTATGGAACTTTGAACTTGAGAGAGATGATTTAGGGTATCTGGCAGAAGAAATTTCTCGGTGGCAAAACAGTCAAGAGGTGACTTTGGTTCTGTTAAAAGCATTCAGTTTAAAAAAAGAACATAAAAGTTCGAAAATTTTTCAGCCTGACAATGCAATAGAAAATAAATAACCCATTTTCTGAGGAGAAATTCAACTGGCTGTGGAAATTTGCGTAAGTAACAAGTAGCTGAATGTTAATCACCAGGACAATAGAGAACATGTCTCCAGGGTATATCAGTGACCTTTGCAGCAGCCCCTCCCGTTAGAGGTCCAGAGGGAAGAAAAAATGGTTTCATGGGCCAGGCCCAGGGTCCCTCTGCCTCGTGCAGTCTACCAACTTTGTGCCCTTCATCCCAGTCACTCCAGCCATGACTAAAAGTGGCAAAGGTACAGCTCAGCTCAGGTTGTTGCTTTAGAGGGTGGAAGCCCCAAACCTTTGCAACTTCCATGTGATGTTGAGCTTGTGGGTGAATTGAGGTTGGGGAACCTCCATCTTGATTTCAGAGGATGTATACAAATAGATGGAAGCCCAGGCAGAAGTTTGCTGAAGGGGTGGGCCCCTCATGGAGAACCTTTGCTAGGGCAGTGTGGAAAGGAAATGTGGAGTCAGAACGCCCACACAGTGTCTCTACTGGAGTACCACCTAGTGGAGTTGTGAGAAGAGATCCACTGTCCTCCAGACCCCCAAATCGTAGATCCACTGATAGCTTGCATCGTGCATCTGGAAAAGCCACATTCACTCAACATCAGCCCATGAAAGCAGCCAGGAGAGTTGCTATCACCCTGTAAAGCCACAGGGACAGAGCTGCCCAAGGTGGTGGGAGCCCACTTCTTCCATCAACATAATGTGGATGCGTGACATGGAGTCAAAGGAGATCATTTTGGAGCTTTAAGGTTTGACTGACCCATTGGATTTGGGATTTGCATGGGGCCTGTAACACCTTTCTTTTGGCCCATTTTCTCCCATTTTGAGTGGCTGTATTTACCCAATACTTGTACCTCCATTATATCAAGGAAGTAACCAACTTGCTTTTGATTTTACAAGCTAATATGTGGTAGGGACTTGTCTTGGATAAGACTTTGGATTGTGGCCTTTGAGTTAATACTGAAATGAGTTAAGACTTGGGGGACTGTTGGGAAGGCATGATTGGTTTGGAAATGTGAGGACATGAGATTTGGGGGAGGGGGCAGGTGGAATGATATGGTTTGACTCTGTGTCCCCACCCAAATCTCATCGTCTAGCTCCCATAATTGCTATATGTTATTGGAGGGACCTGGTGGGAGATAATTGAATCACGGGGGCTGGTCTTTCCCATGCTGTTCTTGTGATAGTTAAGTCTCATGAGATCTGATAATTTTAAAAATTGGCATTTTCTTCCACAATCTTTCTCTTGGCCTGCTGCCATCCATGTTAGTTGTGACTTCCTCCTCCTTACCTCCTGCCATGCTTGTGTGGTGTCCCCAGCCATGTGAAACTGTAAGTCCAAAGAACCTCTTCCTTTTCTAAATTGCCCAGTCTTGGCATATCTTTATCAGCAGTGTGAAAATGGACTAATACTATGGAATTATACAAATATTTTCACTTTTTAAAAAATTTGTGCCACTTGTTTTTATTTATAATAAATCTCCATTTAATTATGATGGCTAATTTGATTCTGGGTTGTATCCTTAAAGATTATAGTGTATATTTTGACAAAATGACAAAATAAGTCAAATAAGTAACTTAGGGAATTAGAATTTGTGAAAATTATTTGAACACCTGATTGTTTTTGAGTTAAAATACTTTTTAATGTGCATTTAGGAAACATTTTATAACTTCAAAACTATTTAAAGCCTTCTTAATTTATAGCTCACACAAGCTCATATCATTTGAATTTTTTAATTTACTATTTGATAATATGATTTAAACAATATTACAAATAAATTTCAAGCAACTTTTTAAAAGGTTGACATTCCATAAAAGGCAGGCCATAATTCTTATTTCAAGTTCCCCAAAATTTATTAACTCCTTTGAAAGGAATAAAATTTAGTGACTCTGTTTTTCTCTTGAAACAGGAACTTGTGGTAAATAACAAGACACTTTTAAAAATTTTGTTTGTTTTTTATTTGTTCAAAGTGAGTTAATATGGACACAAGATAAAATCATTTTTGGATAAATGAATTAACAGACTTAGAAATCTCTAAAATTTCATCTCAGATGGATAGAAAACCGCATTTAATATCAGTCACAGTAAAATTTACAAGTTGTTACATGATATTATTTTAGAGCATCACATGAATCCAAAGGCATTACAAAGAAAGAACAAAGATTTAGCAAATTTAGGATAAGTTGAAGAATTAGGAGGCAAAATGAACATAGAATTAGCTAAGCCTGCAGTAGACAGCAGAATATGAGTCAAGACATGGTCAAGAGTATGGAAACTTATCAACACACAGCATTCATCGTAGATTTATATTTTTATTAACCAAAAACACCTCATACATGCTAAATACTCTTCTAGGTTTTAACACTGAGATGAGATGCACCAATAAGACTGGGTATCAGGAACAAACATATTAATGACTAAAGAGTTTTCACGTCTTAGAAAAGGTACAAAGCAAAACCTGACTGTGTCAAAAGTCATGGTAAATATAAAATTAGACATTAGTAAGCAAATGCTCAGATAGCATCTCTCATTGCAAAAATGAAAACAAACTAGAACAGAACAAAAGTCTTCTTTCTTCTCACAATATAAATGTCCTCAACGAATGCATCTTCTTTTCATTTGCTCTGGGAAGAATTCTACTCCATATTCTTTTCACTTTTCTTCATATCCCCACAAATACAAATTAACAAACAGCAGTTGTTGATGTTCTCTCTTTAATATTGTTATCTTCTGTTCATTTTCTCCGGCTAAATGCAAATATCTAGTCTTTCAGCCTCCAATTTTGTCCCTTCTCATTGATTCTGAAAATTAAAGACAGGCTGATCTTTTCCACACACACTGAAAAGTCAAGCCAGTGACAAAGGAAGTATTGGCTCAACACAAATATGAGAAAAGATTTGCATTTGGAATATATAAGATACTCTAAAAACTCAATAACAAAAAATAAAATAGCCCAATAATATATGTAAAAAGACAAAAAATATGGATGGAGTATAATACATATAAAATACATATGGAAGAAAAATAATACAGATATAGATGTTTAACAACATTACATATTAGAGAAATGCAAATTTAAACACAATAAAACACTTCTGCATATGTATTGGAATTACTAAAGTAAAAAGTACATCCAAATAACATAAATGCAAGGCTACTAGGATTTTCATATATTGTTGATGAGATTGCAAAATGGCATAGACACTTTGGAAAATATTTTGGCTGTTGCTAGTAAAGGTAAATATATACCTGACATATTACCTAGCAATCCCAATCTTAGACATCTAAGTAAGGATCATGAAAGGTTCCATTTGCACTTTTTTCGTTATATTTTAAACATTGTTATAAATATGGTACATACTTTAAACTGGTGAATGAATAAGCAATATGTTCTATATCAGTACGGTAGAACACTGCTTAGCAATAAAAAAGAAAAGAATACAGACATACACAGCAACATGGATAAATTTCAAATGTTATGCTTAATGAAAGCAGCCTGATTAAAAGTTTACATCATAAATGAGTCTATTTATATGACATTCTAGAAAAGGCAAAATTATAGTGATAAAAAACAGATCAGTGGGTAATAGGAACTGAGGACTGGGGTTGGTTTGTCTTAAAAGAGCACAAGGGATTTCTTAGGTGCTGAGACTTTTCTATATTTTGATTGTGGTATTGTGTCTGACTCAATTCATTTCTCAAATTACACCAAAAAGGATAATTTTTACTGTATGTAAATTATAACTCAATAAACCTGACTTAAGAAATAATATGATTATTCCATTACTTTAAATCCTCAATTATTCTGATATCCAAAGCTGAAATTCACTCTATAATGTGACATATATTTTAGTTTATTAGTTTGTTAGTTTATAATTTGTCTTAGATAGCCTTTCTATGTTCTTCTTTCTGTATTCTTTAACCAAATCCCATATTCAGTTAAACTGGCATGACCAGTTTCCAAAACATGCCATTCCCTTTCTACTTTTTACATAAGCCATATGTCTTAAACTTATATGCATTACTCCAATGTGTAGGGCTACAATTTTCTTAATTCTTTTTTTTATGTAATTGCAATAAGTTTGCTTATGAACTATTATTTCCACCCAAGAGGAAAACATATTATCTGTTGCTGTAAGAAAACACTTTGCTGTTCAAGTTAAAACAGTCTCTTCAGTGTAATTTCTCTTATCAGTATTGCATTTAAGCTTAGTTCATTTCAAATTAGAACTTGTCCCCTCTTAATAATCATTTCCCTTTGCCCTCCCTCTGATCATTAGGGAAAATGTCCATAACCTCGTGGCACTAGAAAGGGGTGCAGAGTGCTGAGCTGTTGTCACAGTCATCTCTGTGACATCTCTGATGTATCTGGTGGAAACCCAGCCTCTGGTTCATGTTCTGTCCTAGCATCTGCTCCTGCCGTAGCTTGCTATGTTTACCTACTTGGGATTGGAACATATTACTGTTGTCCTGTCCATGCTATTTTCTGTGCCATCCACTTGTAATGTTCACAAACTATATCTTTCTTGTCCACACCACAGGCGTCTTCTCATTAGTTTGATGATATATCTATGTCTTCTACTGATTTATAACTTATAAAAAAGCATAAGTTCAATTTCTGAGCATTAATTTTTGTCATTTGAGTAAAGCTTTTAAAACAAAGAACCTATTCTACCTTTAAAGTGCCTGGGTCTTGTCATCTGACAACATAGTTTATAAGACAGACTCTTTTGGATTGGTTTCAATCCAAAAATTTAAAGCTGAAAAAAATTCCTCTAATTCCTTTGTATTTCTATCTTTGAAAAATTCCAGTCTCCTTTAATAAAATAATTTCCTCTGGATGAATAATAAGCAGGAAACATAAAGTAATTTTTAAAAAAGGAATTAGCTTGCACACATTCTGCAATTTCTGTGTGATGTATGCTTCATCCCTTTCCTGGGTACTTTCCACCCATCCTTTGGGAATCTTAAGTAATATTTATAAGAAAATTATGGTCCTCAAATTGTGTATTTGTTGTCACTTCTATGTCATCTTTATGCAACTATTTTCCCATTGTCAATACTTGTCACACTTATGGAAAATCCTCTTCAATTAAAATTTGAATTATGATTTATTTTTGAACTTATGGGATATTTAAGTGTGTTTTTTAATTTTTAATGTGTCATTATAATATTTATGGGATAGTGATATTGTGATACATATGTACAATGTATAGTGATAAAATCAGAATAATTACCATATTTATCACCTCCAACTCTTTTTTGTATTATGAACATAAAATTAGTCTCATCTAGGCTTTTGGAAATATACATTAAATTATGGTTAATTATTCTCACCCTGTATTGCTATAGAACCCTATATGTTATCCCTCCCATCTAAATGTAACTATATTCATTAACTCATCTCTCCCATCTTCCTCTCTTCTAATGAGCACAATTCTACTCTCCCAGCTTTAAATCACCACAATTATATTATTTACTTGTGTGAGCTGATTATTTTAGCTCTCATATAGAAAATATGTGCCATTTATATTTCTGTTCCCAACTTGTTTCACTTAATGTCCTCCAGGTTCACCTATACTACTGCAAACAAGAGGATTTCATTTTTCATGGCTAACTAGTATTCCATTGTGTATATATACCAAAATTTCTTATCCATTCACTTTTGAACATTTAGGTTGAATGCACATCTTGGGTACTGTGAATGGAGCTACAATAAATATAGAGGTATATCTTGGATACACTGATTTTACACAAATACTCAGTAGTTGGGTTGCTGAATGGTATGAAAGATAGCTCTATTTTTGTTTTTTTGAGATATCTCTATACTGTTTTCTATAATGGCTGCATTGATTTACAACTCCATCAACATCCTATAAGAGTTCTGGTGTCTTCACATTCTCACCAGCTATTGCTATTTTTGGCTTTTTAGATGATAGCCGCTCTAACTGGGGCAAAGTGATAATTGATTGTATTTCTCTTATGCTTGGTGATGGTGAGCATTTTTTTTTTACATATTGGTGGCTACTTGTATGTCTTCTTTTGAGAAATGTCTATTCAGATCCTTTACCCATTTTTAATCAGTTATTTGTTTCATTGCTATTGAGTTGAGTTTCTTATACATTCTAGATATCAGTCTCTTGTCAGATGAAAAGTTTACAAATATTTTTCTCCACTCTAAAATTTCTCTCTCCTTTACTGGTTGTTTCCTACACTGTGTAGAAGCCTTTTGGTTCAATTTAGTCCCATCTGTCATTTTTGTTTGGTTGCCTGTGCTTTTGAGGCTTTAGACATAAAATCTTTGCCTAGACCAATGCCTGGAATTGTTTCCCCTATGTTTTCATCAAATAATTTTAATGTTTCGAGTCTCACATTTAAGTCTTTAATTCATTTAATTTGAATTTTGCACATGGTAAGAGACAGCAGTCTAGTTGTATTCCCCTGCATGTAAATATTGTTTTCCCATAACTATTTATTGAAAAGACTGTTCCTTTTTCAGTGAATGTCCTTGCTGCCTTCATTCGTCAGTTGGCCGTAAATACAAAAATTTTTTTCTGGGTTATCTATTATTTTCCATTAGTCTATGTGTCTGTTTTCATACTGATATCATGTTTTATTTGCTATAGCTTAGTAATATATTTTGAAGTCAGGTAGTGAAATGCCTCCAGCTTTATTGATTTTGTCTAACATTACTTTGGCTATTTGGGGTCTTTTCTGGTTCCGTATAAGTGTCAGGATTTTTTTTCTAATTCTGTGAATAATATTATCGGCATTTGATAAGGATTGAGTTGAATCTATGAATTTCTTTGAGCAATATGACTATTTTAAGAATATTAATTCTTCTAATCCATGAGCATGGGATGCATTTCCAATTTTTTGTGGCCTTTTCAATTTTTTCATCAATGTTTTATAATTTTAATTATAGAGATCTTACACCTCTTGATTAAATTTATTCCTAGATATTTTATTTTCCTGTAACTTGTGAATGGGATTGTATATTTCATTTTCAGTTAATTATTTATCAGTGCATAGATATGCCATTGATTTTTTTATATTGATATTGTATCCTGCAAGTGTACTGAATTTGTTTCTCAGTTCTAAGAGTTTTTTGGTAGAGTCCTTTGGTATTTTAGTATATAAGATTATGTCATCTTTAAAGGGGACGATTTGACTTCTGCTTTTCCAATTTGGATACCCTTTATTTATTTCTCTTGCCTAATTGCTCTGGCTAGAACTATGAGTACTGTGTTGAATAACAGCAGTGAAAGTGGGCATCCTTGTCTTATTTCAGTTCTTAGAAATAGATTTTCAGTGTTTCCCCATTCAGTATTAGTTGTGAATTTTACATATATGACTTTTATTGGGTTAATATATGGTCCTTTTATATCTAATTTGTTTAGTTTTTATAATGAAGGAATATTGAATTTTATTGAATATTTCTCTGCAACTATTGTGAAAATGAAATGGTTTTGGTCCTTTATTCTGTCATTTTTCTGTATTACATTTATTGATTTGCATATGTTAAATCATACTTTCATTCCTGGGACAAATTTCACTTGATCATGATGTATTTTTTTATGTGTTGCTGGATTTGATATGCCAATATATTGTTGAGAATTTTTACATTTATGTTTATTGAGGATATTTGTCTATAGTTTTCCTTTTTTATTGTGTCCTTGTCTTGTTTTGGTATCAGAATAATTCTGATCTTATGGAATAAATTAAGAAGAATTCTTTATTCTCCAGTTTTTTAAAAAAATGGTTTGAGAAGAATTGGTATTAGTTATATTTTAAAAGTTTGGTAGAATTCAACAGTAAATCGATCTGGTCCAGGGTTTTCATTCCTGGGATTCATTTTATTTCTGATTCAATCTTATTACTGGTTATTGGTCTGTTCAGGTTTTTTATTTTTTCCTAGTTCAATTTTGGTAGATTTATTTGTCCAGGAATTTATTTATTTATTTCCTCTAGGTTTTCTAATTGTTGGCATAGAATTGCTCAAAATAGCCTGTATTTTTTTTATTTCTATGGTATCAGTTGTAATATCTCCTTTTCCATTTCTGACAGTATTTATTTGGGTCTTCTGCCTTTTTTTTTTCCTTAGTCTTGTTAATGGTTTGTTAATTTTACTTACTTTTTTTAAAATAAACTTTTGATTTTGTTGTCCTTTTGTATTTTTGTTTTAATTTTTATTTTCTTTCATTCTGGTCATATATTTTTAATTTCTTTTCTCCTAGTAATTTGGAGTTTGGTTTCTTTTTGCTTTTCTAGTTCCTTAATATCATTGTTAGGTTGTTACCCTAAAATCTTTCTACTTTTTTTGACATAGACATTTGTTATTATGACCTCTCATAGTACTGCTTTGCTATATCTCATAGGCACTGGTATGTTGGGTTTCCATTTTTATTTGTTTCAATTTGTTCTAAATTTTATTTTTAATTTCTTCATTGGCTTAATGGTCATTTGGGAGCTTATTATTTAATTTCCATGTGTTTGTAGTTTCTAGAGCTTCTCTGTTTATTGACTTCTAATTTTATTCTTTTATGGTGTGAGAAGATATTTGTTATGGTTTTGATGTTTTTATATTTTTTTGGTTTGTTCTATGTCCTAACATGCTATCTGAAAAATGTTTCATGTGCTGATGAGAAGTATGTGTATTCTACAGCTGTTTAATGAAGTGTTGTAAATGTATTTTAGCCCCATTTGTCTGATAATTTATTTAATTTCAAGGTTTCTTTGTTGTTTCTTTGTTCAAGTGTCCTTTCCAATACAGAAAGTGAGATATTGCAGTCCCTAACCCACTACTGTATTGAGGCCCTAATATTTTTACTTTATATATGTGGGTCCATCATTGGTGAGTGCATGTATGTTTATAATTTTATAAACTTTTTCTGACTTGATCCTTTTTTTATTATATATTGACCTCACTTAATTCTTTTTTTCTTTTTTTAAATATAGATTCTATGTTTGTTTCTCTCTCTCTCTTTCTCTCTCTCTCTCTCTCTCTCTCTCTCTCTCTCTATATATATATATATATATATATATATATATATATATATATATATATATATATATATATTGCATTTTAGGGCATATGTGAACAACATGCAAGATTGTTGCATAGGTACATACCTGGCAATGTGGTTTGCTACCTTTCTCCCCATCACCTATAGCTGGCATTTCTCCCTATGTTATCCCTCCCCAACTCTCCACCCCACACTGTCCCTCCCCTAGTTTCCCTGCACAGACCCCAGTGTAGTCTATTTTATGTGAGATAAGTTTAGGTATTCCTGTGTAGTTTTGGTTTTCCTTTGTGTTCAGTGTCTTTTTTCTTCACATATAAAGAGAGACTTTGTAGGCAGCATGTACTTTGGCATTTTTTAAGTCCATTCAGCCAGTCTAGATATTTTAATTGGGGTATTTATACCATTTAAATTCAAGGTTAGTACTGATAGCTGAGAACTTCTGTCATTTTGTTATGCATTTTTTAAAAATAGTTTTGTGTATATTCTTCATCATTCTTCTCTTATTGTTTATCTTTGCAATCTATTGATTTTCTGTAGTGACATTTGGTTCCTTTATCTTTCTTCTTTGTGTATCTGTTCTACCAGTTAATTTTATACTTTTTTGTGTGTGTTTTCATGATAGTAGAAGGCATCCTTTTGCTTCTACATGTAGGGCTCCCTTAAGCATTTCATGTGAGGTCAATATAGTGGTGATTAATTCCCTCAGTTTTTGCTTGCTTGGGAAATACTTTTATTTATCTTCATTTCTGAAGTATAGTTTTGCTCAGTATTGTACTCTTGACATATTTTTCTTTCAGCACCTTGAATTTATCATCCCATTCTCTCCTGACTCCTAAGGTTTCTTCTGAGAAATCTACCATTACTCTAAAGGGATTTCCCTGTATTTGACATGCTGATTTTCTATTGCTGGTTTTAGAATTCTCTTTTGGTCTTTGAATTTTGGCAGCTACCCTGTAAAATGTTTTGAGAGGACATGGTCAGTTGAATCTGTTTGAGAGTATTTGAGATTCCTATACCTGGATGTTTATATCTCCTCCAAGACTTGGAAAGTTTTCAGCTATTATTCTATTATGTATATATTTTCTATGCCTTTTCTCATCTCTTCTGGAACTCCCAAAATTCAAATATTTGTTCACTTGATAGTGTCTAATGTATCATTTATATCATTTATGCACTCTTTCTTTTCTTTTTCTTTTTGTCTGTATTATTTCAAAAGACCTATCTTCAAGTATAGGATTTCTTACTTCTGTGTGATCTATTCTATTGTTGAATCTCTCAATTTTATATCTTATATCATTCATTGAATTCTTTGGTTCCAGGATTTTACTTTTATTCTTTTTATGATATAAATGTCTGCTGAATTTCTCATCCAGAACATAAATTGTCTTTCTGATTTTTCTGTATGGTCCATCTGTATTTTCTTATATCTTGCCATGTTTCCTAAAGAATGCTATTTTGAATTCCTCTAAGGAATATTATAGATTTTCTTTTCTTTGGATCTGAACTTGGAGAACTATTGTGTTCTTTCTAGATGTTGTATTTCATTGCTCTTCCCTGTTTCTTTTGTCCTTATGTTGATATCCGCACATCTAGTATAACAACTGTTTCTTTTAGTTTTATGCAGTAGCTTTTGAAGGGAATGATCATTTCCTACAGATGTAGCTATAGTGTCAGTTGGGTAGGGTACTTTGCCTTTTGTTCTGGTTGGGTGTCATAATGTGTCCCCATTTTATTTATTCAGCTATAATAAATGTCAGCAATGTCTGTGAGTTTCTCAGTGGCCTAGGCTGTAATTCTTTCTCAAGGTTGTTGAAAGGCTTTGCTGGAGACAAGAACGCTGCTCAGGCCAGTCCTCAGGCACCTGCATGGTTCACTGGCTGTGGCAATGGCAAGACCTTAGTCAACCTCTACTCAGGCTCCCTGGGTAACTTGTATGGAGACCAGTGGTGGTGGCAGCTGGCCGGGTAGATCAGTCTTGGTCCCCTGAATGATGCATATGAGTGCCTGTGGCTCTCACGGTAGCGTTGGTGGGCTAACTTTGGGTTCTAAGGTAGAGCATGTTGATGTGCAGCAGCACTGCAACTGAAGGGGGCAGTGTTGCTAACAGGGGTGGCTGCCCTAGGCAGTTGTCTCTCAGCATCTGGGA
Source organism: Leontopithecus rosalia (assembly GCA_028533165.1). Lineage (NCBI taxonomy): Eukaryota > Metazoa > Chordata > Mammalia > Primates > Cebidae > Leontopithecus > Leontopithecus rosalia. Next base: position 11,729,869 of record CM052658.1, on the reverse strand, counting down.
GGGCAGTAGTACATACTTCAGCTCCCTATGTCCTGTGGAAAGCTTCCTGATGTGCTGGACAGCCGGTTTCCCCCGATGTAGGATGTTATGTGGGCTCAAAGGCCAAGCATGTAGCTGCATCACTGGCTCCAGCTGGTGTTGTGATGCTGCAGTTCTCTGAGTGGAAGTGACAGGTTGTTGGTGTGGGCCCAGGGATGTGGAGATGCAGAGGTTTGGGGGCTCCATGGAAGATACAGTCAGTTTTACCTTCTCTCTAAAAAGCTCTGCTCTGCAGCAGCCTGGATCGTGGGGAGTGAGTGGGACTCAGTGTAAATTCCTTCCTTCTCTGGGAAAATGTAATTGTGTGGCCTTCAGGCAGCTAGCTGTACTGGACTCAGGGTTGCTGAGGGTTGAGGGACTCTCCTGTAGCTAGAATTGCAGACATCTGTGGTGAGCATGTGAATGATTGAGGATCTCTTGGTTACCTTTCCACTACAATGGGAAATCTCTCCTAGCTTTCAGCATATCGCAGCTGGCTGTTTTCCCTTCCCTATCTGTGGTGCAATCTTAAGTTCCCATGCCTCAGAGGTTTCTGCCAATTCTGCTGAATTCCAGTGCTCTTCCTTACGTACCCTACTTGATGTACGCTTATCTACTCACTATTTTGGTTATTCTTTGTGGATAAGGGGAGTGTTGGGTCCCTCTAGTCAGCCGTCATGATGGTGTCTCTCTAGAAGTGTTTTATTTTACAAAGTTATTTAATTTTCTTTGCCAAATTTATTTCTTATTGGATTACATTTTACTGAGTATGATCTCATAATATTGATGATTTGACATTATATTAATATTTGCTTAATGTGGTAATATATGTGAGTTTTTAATCCAGGTATTCATTAAATATATAATATTTACATATTGGATTCAGAGTTGTATATTTTGCTTAGAGGTCATGGGCAAAATCTTTGAAAACCAGTGCTGAGTAACGCATGTTCTATTAGTCAGAACACCTACTGGCACCTACATTTTACCAGAGATGGTAACTAAAATTAGTTCTGTACATACATATCAATTAGAAATAACTGTTGTTTGAGTCTTATATATATTCACTGTTTTTCATATGCTTAGCTTATAACTATAATTGAGGAAATTGGGGTTAAAAATTTTAATGTGATGTTGAATTTGACAATTTCTCACAAATATTTTTGTCAATTTTTAAAATTATTGTGAGGGTACTGTTAAAATTTTTGTTTGAAATAATTATCTTAATGCATAGGATTTTTATTATTATTTGGCAATATATACTCAATAATGCTTTGTCTTTAGTGTCCTTTTAAATGTAGTTTCGTATCTTTTCTTTGCAGTATTTTTGTTGGTGTTACTCATTTTTTTATTATTATAGATCAAAATTTCAGCAGAGTTGTACTGAATAGGTTAATATGTTACCATTAAATATGTACAATTTTAATGTACTTGTTATCCATATCAGTCTTGACCATTGCTTTTTAATTTTTCTTAGATATTACTTTTTATTATTGTGATAGATAACTCTTATATTATAATCTATATCTATATTAGTTGATATAGATAACATATATGAATTTTATATACCTATGTTATCAATTTTTTATAATTTGTTTAATATTATAATGCTACTAGATTTTATTGGTAAATAGTTTTGTAAGATGTATTGAATGAAGATAACAACAGAGAGCTATCTAGTTTATTTCATTTTGCTGTGTTTTTTTTTAACACTCTTCTATTTTCATTTTTGGTATGGTACAAAAGCCTATTAAAGACTTAAATATAAAATACATTAAGATTTAAACAGACATACAAAGCCATTTTATGGTTTTACATTCCTTCATAGATTCAACATTAATAGCATTCTTGACAATTGGTTAGACAATTATATTCCTAGTGTGCCTTAAATAGTTAAACTGAGGCCAAAAGGAATTCTCTGGAAATCAAAACAATTAATTTTAAAGCATTTGTTTTTCTGTTTACCTGTAAATATGAAACACAAAAAGGCCTAATTAAATCAAAAACACTTGCTTCTCAGGGCCAGTCTGCTGGTCTCCTAAAGAAAAATGATAAAATGAGGTGAATGCTTCAATGTCAACAAGGTCTATCAACCAGTGTTACAAGCATGTATGTCTAAGACACCTCAAGGTTATAAAACAAATTTCTAAAAGTTCAGGTTTATTGCTTCATACTAAGTCACTTTAAAACCTCTGAATCCATAGGGAACCTTTTATTTCAAAATCAATGTTGGAGTTGTTTGAAGAGAAGAGAACTATCTCTCAAGCAATGCTGTAGCAGTTAGAAAAGATTATAGGTATTTGAAATAAACTGCTAAGGAACCTTGGAAAATTTGGACATTGGTCAGAAAAGCTGCCTTTTATGTATCATCCACAGAATTACCTATGAGTTTACATAACATAATTAACACACATTGTCATTAAGACTTTTACAGACTCTGGGCAAAAGCATTTTTTTTAATAACAGATCAATTTGCTCTACTTGCAAGTAGATAGAGGGATACCACATATTCTGCAATTTTGATTCATACTTAGAAAAAGAGGGAGCAAAATTGCTTTCAATCTGTAACTGCCACAAATTTAACATTGACAAAGTACTTACAGACATTTAGGAGGTATCCATACACACTTTAAGGAATAGCAACATGAAGACATCAAAAATATTTATTTAACCTCAATTATATGCACAAGTTTGTGATTTAATGTGACTGTATAGTGATAACAAGATGAGATGTTTCTTCTTCAGAGATCAACCTTCAGTTAAGATATAAAAACCACCTCTTATGATTTGACTGTTTGTCTCTCCCTGCAAGTTTCAGTGATAAAATCCTGTCCCACAAAGTGATGGTATTAAAAAAAGAAGCCTTTGGGAGCTGCTTAGATAGGGAAGAGCACTGATGAATGGAAATCATGCTTTTATAAAAGAGACTTCAGAGAGCAGCTTTGCCCTTCCAACAGGTGAAGATGGGGAAAAACTATCAGTTTGCAGCTCAGAAGAGGGCTCTCCCCAAAATTTGTTGATGCTGGTTTCTTGATCTTGTACTTTCCAGTCTCAAGAACTGTGAGAAATAAATTTCTGTAAGTGATCAGTTGAGTGCATTTTTTTTATAGCAACCTAAGACAGACTAAGAACCATTATGGTTTTTTTTTTCATTAACACCAAATGCTGACTTGTGACTTTCTTAAAATCACGCAGCAATACTATTTTATCTTAATTTTATTTTCTCTATTTTTATATACTTGATTTAAAATAGTCAATATTTTATTAAATATTGTAAAATTGTATGCTGGACATATATAAATGGTAGAAAGTTTAACAATAATATGAAGTTGTTTACACAATAGAGTTTTAAAATAGAACATTCCCATGCTGTCTTTTTGTGACATTCCTTCTGGATTTTGATTATGATATAAATGTGTATGAATGTAATACAATAAAATAAAATGTTCTGATTTCTTTTGCATTTTAACTTTTTATAAACAGAATATTTGTGAGAAATTACATTTGCTGTTTTCCTTTGAAATTAAGAACCATGAGATCCATTATGTCATGTGTAGTTAGATACTTTATTCATGTTACTGTGGTTTAGAATTTTTTTGATCTTCAATTTTGCCAGTATGATCATTGCAAAGTAATTTCTTATTGTGCTTTTAATTTCATTTCTTATTAAAATTCAGTTACACAAATTTTCTTTTTTGGTTTTTTAAAATTGCATTTTAGGTTATGGGGTACATGTGAAAAACATGCAAGATAGTTGCATAGGTACACACGTGGCAGTGTGATTTGCTGCCTTCCTCCCCTTCACCTATATCTGGCATTTCTCCCATGCTATCTCTCCCCAACTCCCCACCACCCCATTGTCCCTCCCCTATATCCCCCAACAGACCCCAGTGTGTAGTGCTCCCCTCCCTATGTCCATGTGTTCTCATTGTTCAACACCCGTCTATGAGTGAGAGCATGCGGTATTTCATTTTCTGTTCTTGTGTCAGTTTGCTGAGAATGATGGTCTCCAGGTTCATCCATGTCTCTACAAAGGACATGAACTCATAGTTTTTGATTGCTGCATAATATTCCATGGTGTATATGTGCCACATTTTCCCTGTCCAGTCTATCACTGATGGGCATTTGGGTTGGTTCCAGGTCTTTGCTATTGTAAACAGTGCTGCAATGAACATTCGTGTGCATGTGTCCTTATAGTAGAACAATTTATAGTCCTTTGGATATATACCCAGTAATGTGATTGCTGGATCAAATGGAATTTCTGTTTCTAGGTCCTTGAGGAATCGCCACACTGTCTTCCACAATAGTTGAACTAATTTACACTCCCACCAACAGTCTAAAAGTGTTCCTGTTTCTCCGCATCCTCTCTAGCATCTGTTGTCTCCAGATTTTTTAATGATCACCATTCTAACTGGCGTGAGATGGTATCTC
>CM052658.1:11692441-11724920 GCA_028533165.1 Leontopithecus rosalia | reverse complement strand
GGGATGGCATGGGGAGAAATACCAAATATGGGTGAGGGGGCAGAAGGCAGCAAAACACACTGCCACGTGTGTACCTATGCAACTATCTTGCATGTTCTGCACATGTACCCTAAAACCTAAAATGCAATAAAAATTAAAAAAAAAAAAGATAAGCTCAATAAATGTCCAGCATATTTTTGCTGTTATAGCTATTGATTGTATCAATGAATATTAAATTGACTCCCTTTTATAATCTATTGATTATATCGATACATTACCAATCTTTCATCTGTAACTTGTCTGAACCATAATAATACAGAATTTCTATTTTCCTGTCTCAATATTTCTTATAATCAAAATATTCTCTTCCAAAATAAAAAATAGGATTTTCTGTCTGATCAGATTTGTCACCATCCATTTCCTTGTATTGGATTTCCCAGTTACCAATCTAATTTTTCATTGATGAAACTCTATCAAGAAATTTCTTTCTTGGAATCTTTAGCACACTCTTGATCTATGAGTGAATTCTTATATGAATTCATTGCTCACAGAGAAAATTTTTTTGCAGAGGAAAAATTGTAAAGTACCCTGAAGACTCTGAGTCTTACAAACCAAAATAAGTGAATACCATCATCAGAGTTTATTAGTTTTTCACCTTGTTTAAACTTTGTAAGTCCAAAATTCAAACTCTTTCATTCTTAGGTTTTCATACATGAAAACTTACCTTTCCCTTCTCCCATATTCTGGATATTGATAATAGAATTGTATTTTTGATTTATTTACCCTATAATATTAATTGTTCTGGTTGGGAATTTCTTTTTTATGTTGATTTTTAGTTCATGTTCTTGGTGGGAGGAGTGTGTAGATGAATTAGGGAAGAAGTATACATTAGAAATAGTGTTAGTAGAAAACAGCTTACATATTTTATAATGCATTCCTGTGGAATGTTAAACATGTGTCTTGGAACAATAAAGCTTGTTGAACTCACATTTTTTACTTATTCTTTGTTTCAGGTTACACTGGCCTAAAAGCAGGTTTCTTTATGTTTTTACAGGTACATTCATTTTAAGTTGCATAATAAATAGAATTGTGGGAAATATTCACAACAAATTTGCAAAACATGTTAATGTGATCTTATTTAGAGTGCATCTTAGAAGCAACTCTTGTAATATTTTTATCTTCCAAGATTTCTTCCTGATATAATATAGTTCCTCCAGTGTTCCCATTGCAGTCATTTTTATAAAGCTAGCTTTCCTAGTCCTATTTTTATACTACCTATGTACAATTTAAATTCACATTACGTAATTGATTGGGATAGCCTAGTACTTAGGTTTTTATCCTTTTTTAAAACAAAGTCTGTAATTTAAATTATTTTATCTATCACTTTGACAGTTTTCATCACCTTACTTGATTCAAAGAATAGATACTATCATGAATTTATTATGGAATTTTATACCTAAGGGAACCGTGGCTTGTTGGGAGACAGTTAATGGGTCTCTCATATTTCTGCATGTCTTGTGAACAGAGGCACTAGCTTTTGTTGTTCCAGATCATCTTTTTCAGGATATGTATATAGCAAACATCTTTTAAAAACAGGATTTTTCTTTGGAGCAGAGGTTAGGTTTATTTACTGTTGGTATAGTAAAGATCGTATCTCCATCTAAGGAAAGGTCAAACAAGTTTTTTTGCAGCCCTTTATAAAAATTGGAGTTTCTCAAGCTTGGGGCTCCTCAGCTGTGTTGCAAATACAATACACATGCAGCATTCACCCAAATGAATGTTCTGTTCTGTTCTGTATCGCAAGGGTAAACAACGCAAACAAGGGTAAAAAGTCTTTTGACTCTGACCAAGGCTCTTATCTTTTGCAAGCAGCCATAAAACTGTGGCAGGTTTGCAGATCAGGTTAAATACCAGACCACTCACAGTTAATAACAAGGCTCAGAGAAAATAAGTGCAATTAGAAATACTGGATATGAATGCAAATTATTGCTATTTCACTTATCATATTATTATAATTATTTGATCTCATAACTATTGCTTTCTGAAATATATATCTTTATTCAACTAATGAGTTTTTGTACTAAAAAATAATGAATAGTACATAATTTCTTGTGGTTTTAAGACTAATCAAGTGATGAGTGCAATAATTCCTTATTCATTGGCTTAAAACTATTGTCTCTAAATAATGAGTTAATTATAGCTTTAAAGTTGAACGATTGTGTAGTTTGGTGATTTTTTAAAAAATAAACAGATAAGAACGAAAGGAAAAGTTAAAACAAAAGTGATATGTCAGATATCGATTTTCATATATTTTCATATGGTCTTTTTTGCGGATATTTGTTTGCATCAAGTTGAACTCATGCCTCACATTTTAGTATTAAAAGTAATTTATGCCAATTTGGGTCTCAGAAACATATGAAGTTAAGTAAGAACTTCAACAGTTTTATGTTTTTTCATTTATTGCCATACCCCAAATATTTTAATATGATAATAAAATGAATATTAATAAACTTAATTCATGCATATTATTCTATCAACTGAATACAGAATATTTAGTATTTTCTTATTGTCAAAAATTTTCTCTCTTTTATTCTCTACCATAAAAATAATACTATGATAGCACTTTTTATGCATAAATATTTATTCACAAATTCAGCAAAACTATAGAATACAGTCTCGGCAGCAAATTGCTTACTCAAATTTTAAATATACTTAAAATTTTTTATTTATATTACTAAATATTTATTCAGAAATGGTGTACTATTTGACCTTTAGTACTAAAAAATACATATCTTACTAATATGGCCGGTTAAAGGTGAAGGTAACACCTGGCTTCCTTTGGGGTTTTAGTTTGTGAGGTTAAACATGAAAATCATGTTAATTAGTCATTTTTTTGTTATTTTTGTAAATTGTTCATGTTTTACCAGCTGTAATGCTATTTTAGCTCTCTCTATTATGATCAACTTTTCTTCATCTGTCTACATAAATTATTGAAAAGGAAAACAGATTGCGTACTAAAATAAATCCTATTTGTTAATCTCTATAACCCACATGCTCCTTAATATAACCCACATACTTAAAAGTACACACTTTCTATGCTCAAATAATGTCTGTGAGCTACTTTCATGTTACTGCATATATTTGAAGTTCATTTTTTAATTGATGAGTAGCCCATATTATAGTGTGTACATATTTTTTCATTATTGGTGGCCATAATATCAATGTTATAATAATAAGTAGAAGTCATGAAAATTTGGACTGCATTGCCACAATTGTGATGTCCATAAACAAAGAATCATCTTTGGTTCTGTAATTAAATAATTCTGTAACTTGGTTGCCTTCTGAATCTTCATTTGTGTATGTGGTCAGCACAAAAATTTTAATGCAAGTAGAGAGAATTTTCCACTTTTAAACTTACAGTTGAGTAAATCATCAGTTTAAAATTTGTAGACAGATCCAAATTTTACTTTAAACACAGTAAGGATAACTTCTTCTCTCTTATATCATCATGAAAAAAAGTATACTTTAAGTTCGTAACTTTGCATCTGTGATAGAGGCCAATAGTCCTGGTCTGGTCCATAGTTTCCCTTGTATTTGTTTACCATGATGATTTACAGAGATGATTGCACTCATAGTCTGTTTTCTCAGCACAGATAAAACCAAGTGTTAGTTCTGGCATTGGATAATGGATGCATGTTTAAAGTATTTTTAGAAAATATTGACATGCAGTTAAATTTGCAAATGTAAAAATTTTACTGTTTTAACAAATGCGTGGAACCTATAAACCATCACCTTATTTCAAATATACAGTATGTGAGCAACAGGGTATATTTTCATGCCTCTTGCGAGTCATTTCCTTAAGAAACCACTATTTTCTGATTGTTTTCTGAATCATAGATAATTTTTTGCCATTTTAGATCTTCATGAATGTGAATCATTCACTTTTTGTCTGAATTATTTCTCTAGCACAATGTCCGTGAAGTGCTTTCACGGTACTGAAAGTATCTGTCATCTATTTCTCATTGTTGCTGAGTATTCATCTGCAGTGTGAATATTCCAGTTTGCTTATACATTCTGCTCTGGATGGACACTGGGTCATTTCCAGCTTAGGCTAAGAATAAGTCTGTGGTGAGCTTTCTTAGATAAGTCTAGTATGTGTTGCTATGGCCTGAATTGTGTTCTCCTATAATTCACCTGTGGAAGTAGCCCTGACCCTCAGCATCTCGGGATGTGACTGTATTTGAAGATAAAGTCTTTAATCATTTAATTAAGGTTAAATTGTTACAGGTAGGTGACACGAGGGAGCAGAAGAGGGCTCTCCCATCCACCCACTAGAAATGTTGGGTGATGGTTCTGCAATTGTTGCATTGCCTCTCTAAAAGTGATAAATTGGCAGTCAGTGCCAGGGAGAGGCCATTTGGTGATGCTCCACACCTGTTAATGTTAAAAAGTGATATTTTTCACCATATTGATTCTTCCTAACCATGAACATGAAATGTTTCTCCATCTGTTTGTGTCCTCTCTTATTTCCTTGAGCAGTGGTTTGTAGTTCTCCTTGAAGAGGTCCTTTACATCCTTTGTTAGTTGTATTCCTAGGTATTATATTCTCTTTGTAGCAATTGTGAATGGGAGTTTGCTCATGATTTGGCTCTCTGTTAGTCTGTTATTTGTGTATAGAAATGCTTGTGATTTCTGCACATTGATTTTGTATTATGAGACTTTGCTGAAGTTGTTTATCAGTTTAAGGAGATTTTGGACTGAGATGATGGGGTCTTCTAAATATACAATCATGTCATCTGCAAATAGAGAAAATTTGACTTCCTCTTTTCCTAATTGAATATGCTTTATTTTGTTTTTCTTGCCTAATTGCTCTGGCTGGAACTTCTAATACTATATTGAATAGGAGTGGTGAGAGAGGGCATCCTTGTCTAGTGCCGGATTTCAAAGGGAATGCTTCCAGTTTTTGCTCATTCAGTATGATATTGGCTGTAGGTTTGTTGTAATAGCTTTTATTGTTTTAAGATATGTACCTTCGATATCTAGATTGAGAGTTTTTAGCATAAAGGGCTGGAGAATTTTGTTGAAGGCCTTCTCTGCATCTGTTGAAATAATCATGTGGTTTTTGTCTTTGGTTCTATTTATGTGGTGGATTATGTTTACAGACTTGCATATGTTAAACCAGCCTTCCCTTCTTCACAGAACTGGAATAAAACACCTTAAACTTCATATGGAATTAAAAGAGAGCCTGCATAGCCAAGACAATCCTAAGCAAATAAAAAAAAAGCCAGAGGCATCATGCTACTGATTTCAAACTATACTACAAGGCTACAGTAATCAAAACAGCATGGTACTGGTACAAAACAGAGATATAGACCAATGGAACAGAACAGAGGCCTTGGAGGCAATGCCACACATCTACAACCATCTGATCTTTGACAAACCTGACAAAAACAAGCAATAGGGAAAGGATTCCCTGTTTAATAGAAGGTGGTGGGAAAACTGGCTAGCAGTGTGCAGAAAGCAGAAGCTGGACCCCTTCCTGACACCTTACATTAAAATTAACTCCAGATGTATTAAAGACTTAAACATAAGACCTAACACCATAAACACCCTAGAAGAAAATCCAGGCAAAATCATTCAGGACATAGTCATAGGCAAGGACTTCATGACTAAAACACCAAAAGCATTGGTAACAAAAATAAAATAGACAAATGGGACCTAATTAAACTCCAGGGCTTCTGTACAACAAAAGAAACAATCATTAGAGTGAACCAGCAACCAACAGAATGGGAAGAAATTTTTGCAATCTACCCATCTGACAAAGGGCTAATATTCAGAATCTACAAAGAACTAAAACAGATTTACAAGAAAAAAATAAACGAACCCATCCAAAAGTGGGCAAAGTATATGAACAGACACTTTTCCAAAGAAGACATTGATGAGGCCAACAAATGTATGAAAAAATGCTCATCATCACTGATTATTAGAGAAATGTGAATCAAAACCACATTAAGATACCACCTCATGCCAGTTAGAATGGTGATCATTAAAAAATACAGATACAACAGATGCTGGAGATGATGTGGAGAAACAGGAAGACTTTTACTCTGTTGGTGGGAGTGTAAACTAGTTCGACCATTGTGGAAGACAGCATGGCATTTCCTCAAGGACCTAGAAATAGAAATTCCATTTGACCAGCAATTCCATTACTGAGTATATACCGAAAGGATTATAAATCATTCTATTATAAAGACAAACACACACACATATGTTCATAGCGGCACTGTTTACAATAGCAAAGACCTGGAACCAACCCAAATGCCCATCCATGATAGACTGGACAAGAAAAATGTGGCACATATACACCGTGGAATACTATGCAATCATAAAAAAATGATGAGTTTTTGTCCTTTGTAGGGACATGGAGGAATCTGGAAACCATCATTCTCAGCAAGCTGACAGAAGAACAGAAAATCAAACACTGCATGTTCTCACTCATAGACAGGTGTTGAACAATGAGAACATATAGACACAGGAAGGGGAGCATCACACACTGGGGTCTGTTGACAGGAGCCAAGGGAAGGACAATGGGGGGGTCTGGAGGTAGGGTAAGGATAACATGGGGAGAAATGCCAGATGTAGGTGACAGGGGGATGGAGGCAGCAAACCACAGTGCCATGTGTGTACCTATGTGACAATCCTGCATGATCTACACATGTACCCCAGAACCTAAAGTACAATAAAAAAATTTTAAAAATATAAATGAACAACAACAACAACAGCAAAAAGTGATAATTAAAGGCAGACCCAAGGGAGAAGAAACTTGCTGGGCATGCACATTGAGAGACAAAAATGACAAAGTGTGGTCTTCCGGAAACCTCCACCAGAAAATGGAAGAAAGCCTCAGAGAAGCATACGTACAACTTACTAAACACACTGCAAGTGCTCACTTCCTAAGGGTAAGAGGGGCTCTGTGCATGGGGCAGCCCACCCAAATGGAAGAATCTTGGGAAAGGGGGCAAGTCTATACAGGACATAGCATCATGGTTAAATGGGACTTCTGACATTCTCTCTTTAATCTTTATGAGCCCTCTTGGATTTCTTCTAAGTGAGTTTTCTTTCTTTTCTGTTCTAAGGTCTTTTAAATAAACTTCCACTCCGGCTCTGAAACATGCCTCAGTCTCTTTGGTCTCTTTTTCTGCTTCATGTCCCTCAGTAAAATTCTTTCTTCTGAGGAGGCAAGATTTGAAGTTGCTGCAGACCTGTGAGGATTTGCCAGTGATAACTCATGGCAATCCACCACTAACAAAATGAGATCCTTGGGGTGGGCTCTAATTCAGTGTGACCAGCGTCCTTGCAAAGAGGAGATCAGGACCTAGGCACACATGTAGGAAAGATTGCTTGAAGACACAAGGAGAAGATGACACTCTACAAGCTAAGGAGAGAGGCCTCAGAAGAAGCCAACCCTGCTGACACCTGGGTCCTTCAGAACTGTGAGAAAATACACTTCTGCTACTTAGACCATGTAGTCTGTGATATATGGTAATGGCAGCTTTACCAAACTAATACATGTTAACATACATATATATGTTTTAATTTCTCTATGAGGAAATATGTAGCAGTGGAAATTGTTGAATTATATATTGCTGTATTTGCAATTTTTCAAGAAATGGCCACATTTTTTTGTCCAAAGGTTTTAAACCCTTTTGAAATTCCAGCAGCAATTTGTGAGCCCTCTGTTTGCTCCACATCTTCTTTAATATTTAATATTGTTTGTTTTAACTATAACCATTTTGGTGTGTGTGGCACTGTAATTCACTGGGACTTTATATTATGACAAATGATGTTTAGAACTTTTCTATGCACATCCATAGATCTTCATTTGCAAGGTGTTTCTTCTACGGTGCTTCCCACTCTCTATTGGTTCGTGTTGTCTTCTGTTATTTAATTGTAATATTTCTTTATATCATCTGCATAAAATTTCGATGAGATATAAATTTTACAACTTCTTTTTTCAACTTTGTTGCTTGCGTATTCACTGTCTAAATGAAAGGAAATGGGAGAAAGAGGCCTTAGCCCAGTCTGTAGTGGCACACCAGCCTCCTTGGCCTATGGCAATTTCTGTATGGTTCTTATCACATGAGACATAAGCACAACAATGGGAGGGACTACCTTGGTTAGTTCTTCACATCCCACTGTTTAACTCTAGGAATTGTCTGCCTTATGTACTGGTCAGATAAAATTGCTAAACCAGAATAGTGGGAATTCAGACTCCTACCTCAGCCATTTTCTTAATGAAAGTGGTAATCTTTTGCTGCCTTTGGGAATTCTGTACTCCTTAGTCTTAACTAGCAAGGAAGGTTAATGAACTCCAAAATTTCCCATTTAACAGAGCCAATTAAAACTGGATAAGAGTGGGCTTAGCAGATAACCCCTAAGGAAAGAAAACCGCAATGTGCTCCTTTCACATGTATCAGCTATTTCAACCCCCCAAAAAAATCTCTCCAGTCACATGTTGTGGTGTGTACCTTTCCAATGCATTTGTTCCAAGCCTGTCTCTAAACCCATCAAGTTTCATGTTAGTACCTTGCAGCACTCTTCCCATCTTTTGCAGGGTTTGCTGCCCACTGCACCCCAGCATCTTATAATTTTGAGAAGTTTTACATATCACCTGCTAGCCACTTCTTCCAAATCATTGCCCATGTCGTATATATGATTAGTGATGGCACTCATACATAATTAGTGATGACACTATTTTCTGCAGTTCTGCGGGAATGAAATTGTGTTTCTGGTGTATGACATTGCTAAAGTGAGATTTCAGGGGCTTCTACTTCGTTATTCCTACCATATTGGCCATTTCTCCATGGGTCAGAGAGCCAAAGTGGAGATTCTGAAAACTGCCAAATATTCCAATTACTATAACTTTGATGATACATTCAGGAACTGAGGAAATAACCACAGGGCGGGTCCCTACCTGGCCCCACATGAGTTCAACTTGGACTAAGACTCCATCTGATCACATGACACCAAAAGTACGCAATTTGCCTAGTGAACTGCACTGGCATTTTTGATGTTCAGGAATTAGTGTCAATTCAGAACCAGTATCGACTAATCTTTGAAAGGTCTTGATATCTTTCTCCCTTGTGCACATTCACTCCAGTAAATGGGCCCTAGTTCGTTAAAATAAGGATTACAGGAAGATTCTTCTTATATACTGTGGCCAGGTATTTCTTTGTATGGACTTGGTTTTCCTTTTGAATTTTAATAAACTGTTTTTGAACTTCTCAATTTACAGAAAAATTATACTTTAGGATTATCATATACCTCTCACAATTTCCGCTATTAACATCTTAACTGATCTGGTTAATTCGTTATAACTAATAAGTCAATGTTGAAACATTATTAACTAAAGTTTGGAGTTGAAATTTCCTTAGTTTTTAGTTTTTGGATTTCTTTTTCTTTTTTTTTTTTTTGTGACAGAATCTGTCACCAGGCTGTAGTGCAGTGGAGTAATCTTGGCTCACCACAATCTCTGCCTCCCGGGTTCCAGCAATTTTCCTGCTTCAGCCTCCAGAGTAGCTGGGATTACAGGCACACATCACCACACCTGGCTAATTTTAGTAGAGACGAGGTTCACGATGTTGGCCAGGCTGGTCTTGAACTCCTGACCTCAGGTGATCCACCCACCTCGGCCTCCCAAAGTGCTGAGATTAGCATGAACCACTGCACCCAGCCTTCAGCTATATCTTTACTGGTTTTCTTATTGCATGATCTGTCCATTAGCAATACAGGTGACTTGAAGTTGCCAAGTGTAATAGGGAATTTAACTATTTCTCTTTGCAAATCTATTCATTTTTCCCTCACGTATATTGATACTCTGTTGTTTTATGAATACATGTTAGGGATTGTTATGTCTTCTGGAAAATCGACTTCTTTATTGTTATGTGATATACCTCTTTATTCTTAATAATTTTTCTTGTTTTAAAGCCTTTTTGTCTAAAATTAATATGACTATTTTACCTTTCAATTATGTTCGCATGGTTTATCATTTTTGCCCTTTTATTTGCAACATTTCTGTGTACTTACAGATTTCTTATAAACAACATAGAGTGACTTTTGGTTTCAACTTTTTAAAATGCACTCTGTCACTGTCTTTTAACTGGTATATTTGAACCATTCACATAGAAAGAGATCATTGATATATATTGTATTAATATCCATCATGTTTGTAACTGTTTCAAATTAATTTCACTTGCTATTTGTTTTGAATCTTCCACTCTTTTTCTCCCTTTTCTGGTTTTAATTGAGCATTTACTATAATTCTATTTTCTCTTCTTTCTTTGCATATCAGTTACATTTTATTTTCTGCTAGTAGTTACCCTGAGTTTGCAATATATGCTTACAACTAATTTAAATCTACTTTCAAACAGCACTATAGTATTTCCCATGTAGTGAAGGTTCCTTCTGAGAGTATTCCCAAGTCCTCCTTTTAGTTCCTTATAACATGACTGTCACACCCAGTACATTATTACCATTATTAACTTAAAGAAAATGTTTGCTTTTATATAAACTAAAAAAAAATAAAATATTTTATTTCACCTTTATTCCTTTTCTGATGCCCTTTTGTTTTAGGTAGACTAGAGTTCTGATCTATATCATTTTTAGTTTCTTCAAAGAATTATTTTAACTTTTCTTATGGAGCATGTCTGCTGGTAACTTTTGACCTTAATTTTTGTTTGTGTGAGGATGTCTTGATTCTTCTAATTTTGAAGGGTAATTTTGCTAGACATAGATTTCTAGCTTAGTGTTTTGTTTGTTTATATTTGAATACTTTAAATAGTTCACTTTACCTTTCTTTTTTTGCATGGTTTCTGAGGTGACGTCCAATGAGATTCTTATCCTTATTCCTCTATTGATAAAGTGTGCATTATTTTCTGTCTTCTTTCAAGATTATCATATTGTATTTGGTTTCGGGTAGTATAAATATGGTATAACTCTCCACAGAATTCCTGATATTTATCCTATTTTTCTGAGCTCCTGGTTCAGTGGTTTCATGTCTTCATTTAATTTTAGAAGATTGTCAGTCACTACTACTTCAAATATTTATTCTGTTTCTTTCTCTTTAATTTCTCCTCCTGCTATTCCCATTACACACAATTATAACTTTAGTAATTGTCCCACTGTTCTGGCATATTCTTTTCTTTTTTTTTTTTTGAGATGGAGTTTCGCTCTTGTTACCCAGGCTGGAGTGCAATGGCGCAATCTCGGCTCACCGCAACATCCGCCTCCTGGGTTCAGGCAATTCTCCTTCCTCATCCTCCTGAGTAGCTGGGATTACAGGCATGCACCACCATGCCCAGCTGATTTTTTGTATTTTTAGTAGAGACGGGGTTTCACCATGTTGACAGGATGGTCTCAATATTTTTTTTCTTTATTGAAAAATATTTCATATTGTTTAGGAAGTTTTAATTGAGTTATGTTGAACTTCAGATTCTTTTCTTGGCCATATCCTGTTTACTGACGAGCTCATCAAATAATTTCTTCATTTCTGTTCCAGTGCTTTTGATTTCCCATGTTGCTTTTGTTCCTTCTTAATGTTCCCATGTCCGTGATTACATTACCCATCTGTTCTTGCATGATGTCCGCCTGCATGTTTCTTGCATGTTTCTATTAGAGCCCTTAACATATTAATTACAGTTACTTATATTCCATTCCGAATAATTCCATTCTGTGTCATATCTGATTCTGGGTCTGATGATTGCTTTTTCTCTTTAGGCTGGTTGTTTTTTCTTGCCTCTTAATATTTTGTACTTTTTCTGTTGAAAACCACACACGATAAGGATAAGGTCATTGAAGTGATGTAAATAGGCCTTTAGTATGAAGCTTTTTGTTATCTGGCTAGAGACAGATCTGTGTTTAATATTTGCTGTAGTCTTCAGTGACAGAAAAGTTTCACTTTCCTCAATAGTCTTTGTTTATTTCTCCTTTGTTCCTTTATGCTTCCATAAAGAACTACTTCTTAAATGGAATCTGAGCTGGCATTGCTTTAAGTTGTCATCCACTTTCCTGGCCATGGACCCTTGTAGGTGTGGTGGTAACTTGTGGAGGAGAGGAAGTGTTTCATAATTTTATGATTACATTTCAGTTCTGTAGTAGGATGAACTCCTGGACTGCAATCTTCTGAATTCATTCTTTTCTGTTATTTGATTCCCCATATCTAAGACAGGATGGCTAGACAGGTGTGAGCTGACTAATGGCAGTTTCCCCAGGTAAGAAAAGGCTCTGGTACAGTTCATTCCCTTCGAGTTTAGTATTTCTTATAGAAAATGTGCTGGACACATTTTGAAATGGTGACTGTGTCTCTCAATCTGCCAGACCCACAAGAGTATTTTTCTCAGAGCTTCATCATGAGAATCTGGTTGGGGATCCTGGAGGTAAATTCTGTGCAAGTGTCAGGACCCTGCTAAGACTAGGCTCCCAGGAGTTTCTCAGTCTCAAGCTGGTCTGCATTCAACCTCCAGTAAAACTGTCCCTTCAGTGTTTTTACCAGTTTTGCCTCTGGAATCTTTAGCTCCAAGGAAGGTGTTTTCAGCTGTAACTCTCTGTATATGCCTGTCTCTTCAGATTCAGGGATATTGGTGTGTCCAGTGATATCAGTTCTCTAATGAATCTAAGAAAAATTGATTTTCATTTGGCCATTTTTTTTTGAGGTTTAAGGAAAACCAGATTTTTAAGCTAAAAATACAGGATAGCTAAAACTAGAAGTCCTGGACAGATTCTTTTTTTAAAAATAAGATAATTCTCTTGCTTCCATTTTAATCAGAGGCTCTAAGTCTATTAAGTGACTCAGGTCTGAAGAGTGGGTTAGACAGCATAATTCTCTATTATGAAAACTTATGTTGGAATTTGACCCCTACGTTTAGTCCTCCCTCCCATCCCTTATGTGGATGATGCACTGTTGCAGCATGCTGATCATCTTTTTCCTTCCTGAGGACAATATGAACAGTTAGCCTGCTCCAGGGATCCCCAAAGTCCCAGATATGATGATTGCTAGTAAGATCCTTTTGCACTTAATGGTAAGTGATCCCCTCTTGTGGTTAAGTGGCTGCCATTTGGCCTCTTCCACCTCATAATCCAATCATCCCATTGAAATCAAGGAGCCCACCGTGGATGTAGCATCTTCCGTGGACAAACCTGATCCACAAATCAGAACAACGACGGGGTTTTTAAATAATGTCAGTGCTTACCTCACTAATATGTATCTCATCAGTCTCATCAGTTTATTGGAGGGAGTGTTTTCTTAGCCTTTTTTTGAGATGTGATTGAGGTTGACATGTAAGTTGCAGAAACTCATTCTGCCACTTATAATACATTCCAATCTTTCTACTTCCTGAAACCTTATGATTATTTCCTCCAAATCCAATTTCTGTCTGGGAAAGTCTATAATACCAACCACATTAAATGTAGGCCACCTTTAAATGTAAGTTTCAGTCAACCAAGCAAGTATTTTCTGGTGCTACTTACAGCTGCATGAGCTAAGACACTAAATTCAGAATCTCTAGCAAGTGCACATTCTAATGTTTAATTCTAATCTTCTTGGTCTAACACCCTTGGAATCCACCCTCATACCTGTTCTCAAGGTGTCTGTTGACACATATTTGCAATTTCTTGAAATATTTTGTGTGTAATCTATTTTCTCCTGTGTCATAGTGTGTACCTGGCCTCCAGGACCATACTGATACTTGGTTTTAGCTGTGAGTCTGGTGCAAAGAGGAGATGATAGTGGTGAGTTTGAGAAAAATAAGAATCCCTCTACAAAACATACGCCCTGGTGTGGCTCAGCACAGTAAGACTAGTCTTCTTAAACACAGATGACCTGCTACTTCCACTCTCAAGAGAGGCTTAAAGTGACCAAGTCTCAATTTCAGTGGATTCCTGTTAATGCTTTTGTTAGTTTTCAAGGCCTCATTCCTTTCCAATCCAAACCCTAAATTTCTTGTGAGATACTGGACAATATTATAAGTTAAATCAACATTCTATTTCTGTAACCAGCACATTAATTTTATGTTTGTTAGTTAATAATCTTGGCCCTGTGGCTGTAGGAAATAAGACATTAGCCAGGCACTGTAACTCACACCTGTAATCCCAATACATTGGGATGCTAAGGCAGGTGGATTGCTTGAGCTCAAAAGAGACCATTCTGGGCAACATGGTGAGAACCTATCTCCAGGAAAAAATACAAAAATTTAGCTGAGCATGGTAGTGTGAGACTGTGGTCCTAGCTACTCAGGAAGCTGAAGTGGGAAAATCCATTGTGTCTAAGATATCAAGGCTGTAGTGAGACATGTTCATGCCATGGCACTCCAGGCTGGGTGACAAAAGCAATGTCCTGTCTCAATAAAAAAAAAATAAAGAAAAGAAAGGGAAAAAAAGGAGAGGGAAGGGGAGGGGCGGGGAGAGAGGAGAGGAGATGGGAGGGGAGGGGGTAGGAGGGAGAATGGGGAATAGGAGTGAGGAGGAGGGGAACGGGAGAGTGGAGGAAAGAGGGATGGGAGAAGGGAGGAGGGAGAGAGGGAGGGAGGAAGGAAGAAAAAGAAAAAGAAGGAAAAAAGGAAGGAAAGAAAGAAGGAAGAAAGGAAGGAAGGAGGGAAGGAAGGAAGAAGGGAAGGAAGGAAGGAGGGAAGGAGGGAAGGAGGAAAGGAGGGAAGGAAGGAAGGAGCCATCATTGCAGTCCTACCATGATTTGGGGTTACAGTTTAATCATCTGAACTGCCAGGAACTAACTTTAATTGTCATATTATCATCATAAACCATAGATAATAACTGGATTCATTATGATGCCAATGTACACCCTAGATTATTACTATCCCATTTTCTATAAGCAAGATGTTCAGCAAGAATGTATCAAAAACAATTCCACAATTCTATAACTGAGGGACAGTCTTCTATGTCCACTGCTGGCATGAATTCTTTATCGAAGTTCTGTTAGGAGGCTGAAACCATACTGATAGGCAGAAATTTGCTAAAATACAATGTTTCTTAGTTAAGTTTCTCTCTCTCTTTTTTTTAAGAGACAAGGTCTCACTCTGTCACCCATGCTGGAGTGCAGTGGTGTGAACTCAGCTTACCACAGCCTTGAATTTCTGAGCTCAAGCAATCCTCCCACCTTAACCTCCCAATTAGCTAATACTACAAGCACAACCCACCATGCCTGGCTGATTTTTTTTAAAACAAACTTTTTGTAGAGACGAGATCTTGCTGTGTTGCCTAGGCTGATCTCAAAATTCTTGGTTCAAGTGTTCCTTCCACTTCAGCCCCCAAAGCATTGAGATTACTGGGATGAGCCACCACGCCTGGCCCTATTCTTGTAAAACACTATTTAAAATTGCAACTTATGCACATGTCCCGACATTGCTTTATTTATTTCTGTTCAAAATTCTTACTGCCCTTTATTAAAGTACATATTTTTACGTGTCACATGTATTCATTATACAAAAAATATAATCTCCACAGTGTCAGAGATGTTGGTTTGCTTTCTTCATTGAATTGTCCTGTCACAAGTAACTGTGACTAGGATGTGGTAGGTCTCAGTAAACATTTGTCAAATAAATTTAATGAACTCTCTTCTAAATGAAGAAAGCGTGGCTCCTAAAGAATGTCAAGCTTGGGTTTCCCTCTTAGAAGTAATCCCAGCACTTTGGGAGGCCGAAGCGGGTAGATCACGAGGTCAACAGATCGAGACCATCCTGGTCAACATGGTGAAACCCCGTCTCTACTAAAAATTACAAAAAAATTAGCTGGGCACGGTGGCGCGTGCCTGTAATCCCAGCTACTCAGGAGGCTGAGTCATGAGAATTGCCTGAACCCAGGGGTTGCAGTGAGCCGAGACTGCGCCATTGCACTCCAGCCTGGGTAACAAGAGTGAAACTCCATCTAAAAAAATATAATAATAATAAATAAAAATAAAAATAAATTAAAAAAATAAATTATAATCTCAGTACTTTTAAGAGACACATGTTTTTAGAAGTTTGATGAGATGTTTTCCTGAGAGATTATGCGAAGGAAAGTGATATTGCCTGTATGAAAGATTTTTGTCTATACATTAAAAGCATTTCTGTGGGGATTCATCAGCCAACCATTTGAGAAAAAGGAAAGAAGCTTTTTAAAAGTTATTATTGAATTCTTTATATTAAGAACAATATTAAAATATGATGGTAAAGAGCTGATGGTATTGCAATGAAGTACTACATTTAGTGAATGTTTATATGCCTTTAGCTTCACTAAATAAATTAATACTTCTGACACTGAAAATTAATATGACCTTAACATCTCTCTTTAGAAAAGTTATTTCATCTGCACATTGCTTATATTTGTCTCTTCCATTTATGTCCTGGCCTTGTTGCCCAGGGTAAAAGGAGTGAAATAGAACTAGTAATGGTATTTTTTGCAAAGAGTAATCAACCGTAAAGACTATAATTGAACACACAAATATAGTCATTTCATGATTAATTACTTCGGCAAATCAGCCACCTACATACATCATAAAAATATTCAAAGGTGACTAGAACATAATGTACCAAAGGGAGACTTGCCATGAGCATAATCATAGCCATCGGTGTTTTCTATATTTCTCAGTTTTCACCATTTTTTCTCCCTGCTAATACTCTATATTCACTATGTTTTAAGATTAATGTTTTGATGATTAAGTGGTAGCAAGGCAGACATTGGCTGATGCAAATGACTTTTCAAGTGTCTGTCACATACACTAAAGATTAAGCTCAACGATTTATTTGGTGATGTGTGCATCTACTGTTGATAGATACATCACTGAGCTCGTTTTTAATATTTCTATAATACGTCAGTTGTTTAGTAGGTGATATATCAATATAATTGTTTTCTCAAGTTCAAATCCATTCAATACCATCTATAAGATTCTGGAAAATACTAGAGAGAATGAAATCATAAATATGGTTTCCTTTTCACTCTGGTGTTTTTATATCTTGATATGGAGTTAGTAATTTCTGCAGTCCCTCTGTAACCTTGATAGAAATCAGCCTGAGAACAAAAAAAGCTGACATATTTCATGAGGCAGTTCAGAGAGATAAGAACCTTGGGCATGGGTAACATCATTAAACTCTTGAATGAAATAGAGATGGAATGTGCCCTGAATCTGGACTTGACTCCTCAAGCTTCTTCTCTTGTTCAAAACCCTACAGTGTCTTTCAATTACATGTATGCTCTTATTAAAATCACTTGCATTTACAATAAAAACGTTCAATTTATTTCTCACAATCTAACTCAGAGTGATTGTTATGTGGTGTCAGTAATCCAAACTACTCATTTTAAAATAACAGTAAACTTCTGATATCTTTGTGAGGCAAGAAAGTAGGGTCTGAGCAAATTTTTCTCAATTTGATAACAGGTATCAACCAAAACACCTACAGTTTATACCCTATGTAGTGATAAAAAATTTAATCAAAATTAAACATTAATAACCTTCCCCCCCCCCGCAAAAAAAGAAAGTAGGATCTGGAGGCAGGAACCATGAGTCTGATTCACACTTCAGCTATAACAGAAAATATCCCCTCCTTAGGGCGTGTGCCATAAATGACTACTTCATCCTCTTCATTAACATAGGGTATCCCCGAAGTAACCAACGAAATCCTCTAGGGGGTGTTTAAACTCCCAACATTCTATAACAAGGCTTTTGAGCTTCTATGCTCAGGTCTGCTCTCACACTGTGGAGTGTACTTACATTTTCAGTAAAACCCTTCATTCCTTCTGTGCTTTGTGTGGTTTGTCCAATTCTTTGATCAAGATGCCAAGAACCTGGACACTCTCCCCCAGTGACATTTGCTATGATTGAAGTCTCAAGGATGGCACATCCTTGAAGAAGGGAAAATTTTGAGCAGTGCTTTCATAACACTGAAAACCCTATCCAGTGATGGGTGACCCAGGAGTGTGCATCTCATACAAGCTGGGTCATAAGAATTCCTTTGCTGAATTTTAGAATTGACTATAAAAACAAAATCCAGTCTCAGTCTTGTTTTTTCAAAAAAATCATAAAGATGTGACTCTGGAGTGTTGGTGGTCATGATTTCTGACAGAAAGAGTTAAGAAACTGTGGAAATTCATTTCCACTGGAAAAAAAAGAGATAAAAGCAGAATCAGCCACTCAGAAAGGAAATCATACAACAGTGTGAAATAGAATGTTACACATGACACGTTTGTATATTGAAATCATGTTATATATTGAGAGAGGAGAGAAAGTGGAGCAAACATAAAGACACCACAGCCGAATATAAAAACCATCTGACATATCAAAATAGAATTTCTAAAATTAAAATGTTAGCAAAAATACATTAAAACCTTCAATGGATTTGACCAAGAGTTGGTTAGGTACAACTAAGAATAGAAATAGTAAATTGGAATGTAGATCTGATGAAGTCACCAAAATGCAGCACAGAAATAAAACATATAAGAAAATATGATAAAAAGGAATGAAATCTGTCCCTTGCAGCAGCATGGATGCAGCTGGAGGCCATTTTCCTAAGTTAATTAACACAAGAACAGAAAACCAAATATTACATGTTATCACTTATAGGTGGGAGCTAACCAATGGCTACTCAAGAACAGGATGGCGACAATACACTGGGGACTGCTGGATGGGGGAGGAAGGGTTGGACAACTAATTGCTGGGTGCTATGCTTACTATCTGGGTGACAGAAGCATTCTTAGCCCCAACCTCAGTGACACATAATTTATCCATTTATCAAACCTGCACATGTACCCTTTAAAATTATATCAAAGTTGGGTAAAAATAGTAAGAAAAAGAAAAAAAATAAAAATATGAAACAATGAAAGTGTTTTAAGATAAATGAAAGACAAAAAGGAATAAAACAATAAGATTTGAAGAAGTAAATAGAGAGTGGCGAACAGTCAATATTTAAAACAAATTGGTATGTATAAATATTATCAAGTGTTGAAAGAAAAAGAACTCCCAGACTGAAGGAACATATTGTGACCTGAGCAAAACTAACAATAAGGCATTCACCTCTGAAACAAAAATAAATCAGTAAAACTGAGAATATCAAAGACAAAGTTTAAACAGCTACCACAAATGAAAGACATTCATTAAGGAAAATAAAGTTGAGGGTGACTACAAACATCTCATTAAGAAGAAGACATGCCAAAAAGCCACGAAGTAATATATTCAAAATACTATAAAAAAGTTCATAAAGATGTACTCAGAGGAATAAATTATTGTGTTCTATCCCATTGTAGGGTGACTATAGTTAACAATAATATGTTATATAGATTCAAATAGCAAGAATGGGAATATTGAGTGTTCTCCAAGACACGGGAAATATAAATGTTTGAGATGATAAATGTACTAATTACGCTGATCTGATCACTGTACATTATACATTAACACCATACATTATTGTATAGAAACACCAGTATAAATCCCCAAAATATGTATAATTATTATATATTAATTAAAAATAAAATGTACATTTAGATAGATACATAGATTTTTTTTTTTTGCCAAGTGCTAGAAACTCTTCTGGATCTTAGAGAAGCAATTGTCCTCAAAAGCATAAATCAAGCTAGAGAGAAAGACCCGGAAGACCTTATTGCACATACAGGATACATGTTTTAATAGATGCATAAAAAATTAAAATGGGCAGAAAAACTAGATGCATTGATAAGGAAAGAAATTAGCAAATATATTAGTATATGTAAATTGTCATAATAAAATATTCATGTATAACATTGGGTGCTCAGGTTTAAAAAATGTCAAAAGCAAACTTACAACATTGTATTCTATATATTATGA
The DNA here is from genome assembly GCA_028533165.1 of Leontopithecus rosalia. Lineage (NCBI taxonomy): Eukaryota > Metazoa > Chordata > Mammalia > Primates > Cebidae > Leontopithecus > Leontopithecus rosalia. The sequence continues at coordinate 11,705,101 of CM052658.1, read as the reverse complement.
CTATCCTCCAAAAATACATAAAATATTGTAACAATTACTTTTTAAAAACATAAACTTATAGCTAAACTTGTAAAAAGAAAAAGAATCAGGCACCTAAAGTAAAGAGGCATCTGAAATCTAGAAAGTGCATTATCCTTCTTTCACATTAAGAACATATTTAACATAGGCCATATAAAACATGATTAATAAAGCACAGACATTCCTCTCCTCCTCCTATGAGGACCTGACTTCAGGCTTCTTTATCTGTGCAGGGAGGACAACTACAATCTTGTCAGAGTGGCAGTTTATCATCTTGTTTTATTGCCTTCTCCATATTAATAAATTATTCTTCTTATTATTATTTTGAGACAGAGTTTCACTCTTGTTGCCCAGGCTGGAGTGCCATGGCTCAATCTCAGCTCACTGTAACCTTTGCCTGCCAGGTTCAAGCGATTCTCCTGCCTCAGCCTCCCAAGTAGTTGGGATTACAGGCATGCACCACCACACCCAGATAATTTTGTATTTTTAGCAGACAAGGGGTTTGTCCATGTTGTCAGGTTGGTCTCAAACTCCCGACCTCAGGTGATCTGCTTGCCTGGGCCTCACAAAGTGGTGGAAGTAAAGGCGTAAACCATCACGCCCAGCCTAACAAATTATGTTTTCGAATTATAACCGTTCTTCAAATTTTTGGCTGTGGTCGTTGTTTTAAACAGGCTATACATTCTTCTGGGTTCTTTTTTAAAGCTGATGTCTTTCCATTAATAGTTTTTTTCAGTAGGTGTTTACTTATAAACTGTCTTCTCATATTTGTATAAAAACTGTCTATTTCACTCACAGTCTTGTATGATATTTTGCTGGATATAAAATTTCAAGCAGCATAATTTTTCTTCATTATTTTGAAGATACTCTGTCTTCTGTTATTTTAATATACTTTTCAGTATAAATGTCTGACACTAATCACTATTCCTGTCTTTTAGTTATCTAAAAGCTTTTAAGATCATATTTGCTCTTTATTATTTCAGCTTCATTATTGAATGTGTTGTAGAATAACACATTCCACAACAACATTCAGTAAAAGTGAATACTTTTACTGAATAGTATTCAAGGTGCATTTTGATGTGGTACCAGTGGGATAATTGAGTCAAATATTTTCAAAGATTTCCAGATTTATGGAAAGTAATTTAATAACATAATTATTGGTTACTCTATTTTCCCAGTATTACTTTCCCACTTTACCACCATTATTTTCTTTATTTTTCTGGTAAGTTTCTTCTGCCTGAATATCCTTTCTGAGAAAACACCATCAAATTGAAATCATAATATGTAAATTTTTCTTTGCTTCCATGTTTCTTCCATTACCAAGTAATGTGGAAGTGCCCCAGTTCTTATACCTTGGTCTTCTACTGTTTTCTATCAACATTCACGTTCCCAGTCAGCTTATCTTTTTCTTGGCTTTGAATACCATTGAAAGTCAACATCTTTTTGTAAGAGGTATTCAGAGGTGAGGATAAATTTGAAAACTGCAAAACTTAAACTCCTTTTTTTTTTGAAATCTGGATTCACACACCCAGCTGCATATAATATGATATCTCCACTGGAAATCACAGATCCAAAACTGAACTCCTGAATTTCTCCAACAATACCACCATACCCCTCTTCCTTTACTAGTTTCTGGCTACTCAGTGCTTCCAGTGGTTTACACCTACAACTTTGAAGACATCTATTTTTCTTTTATAAACCACATACAGTACTGTCTCTACCTTCTAAGTGTGTCCAGAATGTGACCATTTTTCTGCAACTCCTGTTACCACCCTTGTCAAGGACAATATTTCTCCTGCCTGCATTAGCACAAGAGCTCCCTAACTTACCTCTGTGTTTTTACACTTGCCCATCTGAAATCTGTTTCCTGTATAACCTATAAAGTGACTCGTCAAAACTTGTCTCATCATGTCACTCCTCTGTCCAAATTACCTCACTGACTTTTTACCTCATTCAGAAAACCCGAATACCTTAGCAGAGCTTGCCAATGCCCACCAAATGGGAGCTTCCATTGCCTGTCTAACTCCTTTCCTGCTTCCTCTTATTCACCCTACTCTGGCCAAAATGTTCCCTATTCCTAAAATGTTCTCCACTCAATTATCCTAATGGTGATTTCCCTCACTTCCTTCAAGTAATTTTACAAATGTCACTTTTCTTATGAACCCTACACTTGGTACCATAGTTATAATTGCAAACCTCCTTTATCCCATGCACAAATATTCCTTCCTTTTTTTTTTTTGTTTGTTTTTTAGATGGAGTCTCAACTCTGTTGCCTGGGCTGGAGTGCAGTGGCTCAATCTCAGCTCACTGCAAACTCCACCTCCCGGATTCATTCAATTCATCTGCCTCAGGCTCCTGAGTAACTGAGACCACAGGCACCTGCCACTACACCCAGATAATATTTTCTATTTTTAGCAAAGATGGGGTTTCACCATTTGGCCAAGTTGGTTTTGGGCTCCTGACCTCGTGGTTCACCCACCTCAGCCTCCCAAAGCGCTGGGATTACAGGCATGAGCTACTCCTCCCAGCCTATGCACAAATATTTCTATATTTCTCTCATACATTTTGTTTTTGAAAACATTTATCTCCTATTAAAATATCCTTAACTTACTAATTTTATTATCTCTTTCCACCAACAAGAATGATAGATATATTGGGCAGAGATGTTTGTCTTTTTTATTTATAATGTAAATCCAGCACTTAGGATAGTTAGGATACATAGTAGATTCACAATTAGTATTTGTTTTTTTTTAATTTTTTATTATACTTTAAGTTCTGAGGTAAATGTGCAGAACGTGCAGGTTTGTTATGTAGGTATACTCATGCCATGGTGGTTTGCTGCATCCATCCCCCGCATCATCTACATTAGGAATTTCTCCTAATGTTAGCCCTCCCCAATCTCCCCACCCACTGCTATCCCTTCCCTAGCCCCACACCCCTCAACAGGCCCTGGTGTGTGATGTTTCCCTCCCTGTGTCCATGTGTTCTCATTGTTCAACCCCCACTTATGAGTGATAACGTGGTGTTTGGCTTTCTGTTCTTGTGTCAGTTTGCTGAGAATGATAGTTTCCAGCTTAATCCATGTTTCTGCAAAGGACATAAATCTATCCTTTTTCATGGCTGCATAGTATTCCATGGTGTATATGTGCCACATTTTCTTTATCCAGTGTATCATTGGTGGACTTTTGGATTGGTTCCAAGTCTTTACTCTTATAAACAGTGTCACAGTAAACATATATGTGCATGTGTCCTTATAATTGAATGTTTTATAATCCTTTGGGTATATATCCAGTAATAGGATTCAGTCGCTGGGTCAAAGGGTATTTTTATTTCTAGATTGTTGAGGAATCACCACACTGTCTTCCACAATGGTTGAACTAATTTACACTTCCACCAACATTGTAAAAGCATTTCTACTTCTCCAAATCCTCTCTAGCATCTGTTGTCTCCAGATTTTTTAATGATTGCCATTCTAATTGGTGTGAGATGGTATCTCAATGTGGTTTTGATTTGCATTTCTCTAATGACCAATGATGATGAGGTTTTGTCATATGTTTGCTAGCTACATAAACGTTTTCTTTTGAGAAATGTCTAGCTGGGCACGGTGGCTCACGCCTATAATCCCAGCACTTTGGGAGGCCGAGGCGGGTGGATCACTAGGTCAAGAGAGAAATGTCTATTCATATATTGTACCCACTTTTTGATGGGCTTGTTTGTTTTTTTCTTGCAAATTTGTTTAAGTTCTGTGTAGATTCTGGTTATTAGCCCTTTGTTAGATGTGTAGCTTGCAAAAATTTTCTCCCATTCTGTAGGTTGCCTGTTTACTGTGATGATAGTTTCTTTTGCTGTGCAGAAGCTGTTTAGTTTAATTAGCTTGTTTGTCAGTTTTGGCTTTTGTTGCCAGTGCTTTTGGTGTTTTAATCATGAAGTCCTTGCCTATGCCTATGTCCTGAATGGTGTTGCCTAGCTTTTCTTCTAGGGTTTTTATGGGAGTAGGTCTTATGTTTAAATGAATGAATGAGGAATGGATATGTGTGTGTGTGTGTGTGCATGTCTCCATGAAAAGTTCTGAAATTATGAATGTGTAGCTAGTAATGGGAAAGCTGGATATATTTTAAATCAGAAGAATGAAGTCATATAGAGAAGTATATGAAGACCTAGGAGAGAATAATAGTAAAATAATGTATTAAAAGAAATGGGAAGGGATCAAATACAGCTCATTGATTCAAAATGATGAAGTTTCAGGCAGAGATGCCCATGTCCAGTTGAGAATACCTATGCAAGCCATCATTAAAATGCACACAGTGTTGGATATACATGGATATACATAGTCAATAATGTAAGCTAAAATGAATAAAATATCCTAATATCATCATCTTGTAAATTATGGTGCTGTGTTACAAGTTAAACCAAAAATATTACAAAAGCAACAAGACAGCCTATCTCTTGATTTCTTAAAACTTAGTACCTGAAAATACTATGCACCAGAAAGCAAAAAATATCAGAACAAATTCTGTAGTACTTCATTGGCTTCATTAAAGTGAGTTTAGTTATACCATATTAAGGTATGTAAATTTGTATTTGATTCTAGATATTTTCAGCAAAGGAGCTATAAGAACCATGTAAAAACGTATCTCACCCTAATTTTTAGTTGATGTTATTTTCATTGACTTCCTTCAAAAACATTGCTGATGTTTCTTATATTCAATTTTCATCCTGAGGATTTCCCTGTAATTGCACTTGGTGAGAATTTCATATTGAGCAATTATCAGTATCACAGTGCTAAATGTGAGTAGAAAAAATTTGTGTGCATGTTACCATTTATTAATTAAGTATACAAGTGGTCCCCTTCCAGGTTTCCATAATGATCTGGAATTTACCCCAGAAATTAATTACATTCCTTTTTACCATCAGTAAGTAAATTATTCATGAAAGCTTGTGGAGATTAATTCTAAATTATTATATTACTAAAAAGAAATCCATATGATCAAGTTAAAATGGAAATGGCAAAAGAAGTGAAACCTCTAATCATTCTGAAACAATTATTTTTGGGTTATCACCTTATTTGATTTTATTGCTTCTATGCAATTATTCCCTCAGAAATTAGATGCAGATGTTTTCATCAGAAATGGCTGACATAGCTTATAAAAGATGAGATAGCTTCATTTATCCAGAATTTATGCAGAAAAACATTTCCTAAAAATAAAGCCAATAAACATGAAATAAGTAAACCAAAATATTTTTGACCAGTTACATAGATATAAACCACAATATGAAAATGATATACACTTATAGAAAAAATGTGCATACATTTAAGGCATTATATGACCAAATGTAAAGCATTACTATTGTTTAAAAGGTTATATAACTAAGACTACATCTTTATTTTTAATTTCATTTTGTATTTTTTTTCCATGGGAGAATTTCTGGCACATGGACTTGCAGATAATACTCAGAAAAACATCTTGGAAAGGATGTTTTTCCATCCATGCCTTTGGCAACAAAATAATTATATGTAAATGAATGTGTTTATATGTGTTTGGTGTAAAAATGCAAGTGGGGATTGTGTTTGGAACAAAAATAAAGAAATAATGATTTATTGAAATATATTTTATTCTATATTTATTTGGTAAAGGGTATTTTTGTTGCAATTATTTTTGAGGTGGAGTTTTGCTCTTTTGCCCAGGCTGGAGTTCAATGGTTCGATCTCTGCTCACTGCAAACTCTGACTCCTGAGTTCAAGTGATTCTTCTGCCTCAGCCTCCCTATTAGCTGAGATTACAGCGTGCACCACCATGCCCAGCTAATTTTTGTGCTTTTAGTAGGCACTGGGTTTCAAAATGTTGGCCAGGCTGGATTTGAAATCCTGACCTCATGATCTGCCCACCTCAGCCTCGTAAAGTGCTGGGATTACAGGAGTGAGCCACCATGATCAGCCTTCAATTTATATTATTTACCTAATACAGGGTCTTGCTCTGTCACTCAGACTGGAGAGCGGTGGTGCTGTCACTGCTTACTGCAGCTTCAACCTCCTAGGCTCGAGGGATCCTCTCGCCACAGCCTCCTGAGTAGCTGGAACTACAGGCATGGGCCACCATGCCTGGTTAATTTTTCTCCTTCTCCTCCTCCTCTTCCTCCTCCTCGTTGTCCTCCTTCTCCTCCTCTTGCTCCTCCTCCCCCTCCCCCTCCTCCTATTCTCCTTCTTCATTGTTGTTTGTAGAGACAGTATCTTGCTGTGTTGCCCAGGCTGGTCTCTTGCCTTAGCGTCCCAAAATGGGATTTTAGGTGTGAGCCATAGCACCCAGCCATAAAGGATACTTTTAAATGAGATTTGTGATGAATCAATTGATATAAGGTTTTCAAGCCTTATTTATTCTGAGTATGAAGATATTTCACCATTTTACAACCAAGACCACCATGTATATTGTATATGAACCTTGTTTTTACTTGGGGCTCTATGCTGTTTCCTTTCATTTCCTTCTATTTATCTTTTATGTCAGGTCTATTGAAGCATTTGCTAACAATGACATTCCCCCTTTTTAATGTACAATTCAGTGAGTTTTGACAAACACATAAAGTATGTGAAAGCAGTACAATTAAGATATAGAACAGTTAGATCAGTTCCTGAAGTTTCTTTGTGCCTGTTTATTTGGTTGGTTTTTTCATTGTGGGTTTTGTTGTTGTTGTTATTTTATTCTGTTTTTGTTTGTTTTGGTTGCTATCTTTTGAACTCATTAGCCCTGGGCGGTCATTGGATTCCATTGACCAAGGATTCCATTCTTATTGCTTTCCTTTTTCTAGAAAGCCATACAAATGGAATCACAGAATATACAGCTTTTTGGGTAGGTCTTCTTTCATTTAGTATAAAGAATTTGAGAAATCTCCATGTTGTTGCACATGTCAGAAATTGGTTTTTTTTTAAGTTGCCTAGTAGTATATTGTACAGATGTGTTACAGTGTGTTTATTCTTTAATTAGATTAAATGTATTTAATTTGTCTCTATAATTGCCAAGCTACTATAGACAATATATAGCTTATTTTGTGAACTTAACAGTCCATAGCTTGGGAAGGCTTGGCAACAATGTGAAGTACTGAAAATCTAATACATTCTTGGTGGAAATGCAAAATTATAAAACTACTCCAGATAACAGTTTGGTGGTTTCTTATAAAGTTAGACATACACTTACTATGGCATGCAACGATCTAATTTAAGTTATTTTTATTTTTTATTGCATTTTAGGTTTTGGGGTATGCGTGAAGAACATGCAGGATTGTTGCATAGGTACATACATGGGAATATGGTTTGCTGCCTTCCTCCCCATCACCTATATCTGGCATTTCTCCCCATGTTATCCCTCCCCAACTCCCCACCCCCCACTGTCCCTCCCCTAGTTACCCCCTACAGACTCAGGTGTGTGATGCTCCCCTCCCTGTGTCCATGTGTTCATATTGTTCAACACCCACCTAAGAGTGAGAAAACATGCGGTATTTGATTTTCTGTTCTTGTGTCAGTTTGCTGAGAATGATTGTTTCCAGGTTCATCCATGTCCCTACAAAGGACATGAACTCATCATTTTTATGGCTGCATAGTATTCCATTGTATATATGTGCCATGTTTCCCCTGTCCATTCTGTCATTGATGGGCATTTGGATTGGTTCTAGGTCTTTGCTATCGTAAACAGTGTCACAATGAACATAATGTGTGCATGTGTCCCTATAATAGAATGATGTATAATCCTTTGGCTATCTACCCAGTAATGGGGTTGCTGAGTCAAATGGAATTTCTATTTCTAGGTCCTTGAGGAATTGCCGCACTGTCTTCAACAATGGTTGAACTAATTTACACTCCCACCAACAGTCTAAAAGTGTTCCTATTTCTCCACATCCTCTACGGCATCTGTTGTCTACAGATTTTTTAATGATCGCCATTCTAACTGGCATGAGATGATATCTCAATGTAGTTTTGATTTGCATTTCTCTAATGACCAGTGAAGATGAGCATTTTTTCATATGTTCATTGACCTCATATATGTCTTATTTTGAAAAGTGTCTGTTCATATTCTTCACCCACTTTTGAATGGGTTTGTTTGTTTTCTTGTAAATCTGTTTTAGTTCTTTGTAGATTCTGGATATTTCCCCTTTGTCAGATGGGTAGATTGCAAAATTTTTTTCCCATTCTGTTGGTTGCTGGTTCACTCTAATGATTGTTTCTTTCACTGTGCAAAAGCTCTGAAGTTTAATTAGATCCCATTTGTCTATTTTGGCTTTTGTTGCCAGTGCTTTTGGTGTTTTACTCATGAAGTCCTTGCCTATGCCTATGTCCTGAATGGTTTTGCCTAGGTTTTCTTTTAGGGTTCTTATAATGTTAGGTATTTTTAAAGTAAAATGATAACTCTTGTTTTCTAATATGCTTATTTGCTATTCATGCATGCTATTTTATGAAATCTCTTTTCAAGTCTTTGTCCATTCTTAAATTGAGGTTGCTCTTATCATTGTTGTTATGTATTCTAGTTATAAATCTTTTGTCTGATAAATATTTCACATGCATTTACTTCCAGTTTGTGGATGTCGTTTCTCACTTATTTAAATACCTTTGTTTTAAGAAGAGCAGAACTTTTTACATTCTATGACATACAACTTAATTATTTAATGAACCATGCTTTTCTTAAATCATACCTATACCTAAGAAACATTTGCCTACCCCAAAGAGTTTTTCAGCTTATTTTAATTCTAGAAATTTTATGATTTTATGTTATGCATTTAGGGCTTAATCCATTTTGAGTTCGTTTTTGCCTAAAGTGAAAAAAAAAGAAATTATGAGTTATTTTTTCCATATGAATATTCAATTGCTCCAGCAGAATTTGTTAATAAAATTCCTCCTTGTTCATTAAATTACCTTTAAAGTTTGTAGAAAATCAACAGACCATATATGTATAGGTTTATTTCTGAGTATTATTCTGTTTCACTGATATTTGTGTCTATACTTTACAAATACCATTCTATGCTGATTATTATAATTGGAAGTCTTTGTTTACAGGATTCTTTTTCCCTGTCAGGATTTTAATGATATCACTTCATTGTTTTCTGATATATGAAGTTTCCAAATAGAACGAACAGTTATGTTGACCAAAGTCACTGACTACAAAGTTCATTTACAGAAAACAGTAGTGTTTCCATATAGTAGAAATGACCATTTGGAAATTACAAGTTTTAAATGTTCACACATGCAAACATGTATAAATATAACAAATCTATTAAAATATGTTTACTGCTAGCAAGATCCATTGCTAGCAAGATCTATTTCCTGTAGTAAATCTTAAATAATAATGAGCATTTTCTAACTGTACCTTTTTTTTTTACAAAACTGCTTCTGCTCTTCTTGTTCCATTGCTTTCTATATACATTTTAGTATTTATTTATTGACTTTTTCCAAAAAAATCAAACAAACAAAATGATACATGCTGACATTTTGATTCAGATTGTTTATTCTATAGACTTATTTTAGAAAAATTGGCTTCTTTCAAGTGTTGAATCTTCAGATCTATGAAACTGACATATTTCCTTTTTTGGTTTCATTTCTATAATCAGTATTTTATTCTTTCCAGGAATCAGTCTTGATAGTAGAAAACATATTTTGGTAGATTTGTTAGATTTATATATAATTGCATGAATGGACATTGAAAACTTTTAATTTCTACCTGGTCATTGGTCCTATATATAAACACTATTGTTTTCTGTAAACTAACTTTGCAGTCAGTGATCTTGCTCAATATAACTGTTAGTTCTGTTTGGAAACTATGTATATAAAAAATGAAGTGACTTTATTGAAATCCTACAGGGAAAAAGAACCCTGTAAAAAAGGACTCCTACATTTAGCATGTTAAGTAGTTCAATTTTATTTTAACATAGATATGAATAATTAAATTATATGTCATAAACCCCAAGGTAATTATTAATTTTTAAGGGTATAATCAGTCCATGTTGGTGATAAATTGGATAAAAATAATATAAAACAGGCAGTAAAAAAGAAACAGAAATTAAAAGAATAAAATATGAGAAAGATGATAGACATTATTCCAATAATATCATTAAAATACAGTAAAACTGAAATATACTTGAGCATACATTTAAAAAGATTATACTTAAATGGCCAAAAATATAAATAAGTTCTCATCTAACTTATTATAATGACTTAGAATATTTAGGATTCTCATATTCTAGTATCAAATTAATATTTCTACAACTATGGAAATTTTTTCTAAACTTGAAGATAAATATATTTTAACTTATTTATCTTACTTTTAGATATATGCACTCCTAAAATATGTGCATCTATATAAACACAAGCAAAAATATTCATGGCATCAGTACACATAATAATTAAAATCAAGAGTGGTCCGCATCCCACCTAGTCATATGCTGGGAGCTCTAGTCCATTAATTGCTCTCAGCCTGTTTGTCAGTAGGCTTTAGAACTATAATCCCACCATGTCCTGGGATCTGGAGTGTATAACCCTGGAGGGAGGGGCAGACCGGTGTTGACTTTTTGGTGTACAAAGTACTGTTGTACTCTGAATCCATGCCAACTCTTTGCCAAGGATGCTTCTCTGACTCTCAGCATGGTTGGAGAAGATGGCACTATAGAAGCAACTCAGGACTGCAGTTCCCAGTGAAAGTGCAGAGGGTGAGTGGACGCCACATTTCCAGACGGATCTTTATTGCACACAGACCAGGAGATTCCCAGGTGTAGGAGCCCCAAGAGCTGCCATCACAGCTGTTTGGGCCAGTGTGGCTGTTTTGGCCAGCGACGCAGCACAGCGGCACTCCATACAAAATACACTGGTCTGGTTGCCCTGTTAAACTGGCAATTTGAGATTGAGGAAGGCAGATTAGCACATTCAACTGATTAAACAGGATTTAAACAGTAAGCCAGGCCAGGAGAGTCCCGGGCAGTGATGTTGTTGCAGCCGGCACAGTGGATCACTGCATGGGAAATCACACAGATCCTGGTGCCCTTTTGGCAGGCAACTGGAACACTGGGGAGAGAGTCAACCCTTCAACTTAAAAAAAGAAAAAGGGCTCTGAGGCAGGGAGCCAGGGGATCAGGCTCAGCAGGTCCCACCCCCACAAAAACAAACAAAACAGCAATTGGAAATGCTCGGGGTTGAGAGTTTCACGGCAAGCACAGCTGAACCCGGGATGGTGCAGCTCGGTGGGGGAGGGGCATCTGCCATTAGCAAGGCACTCCACCCCTAGGGAGGTACTTTGCCATTGCTGATGCAGCCTGCCAATGCTGAGGCAACCTGCCATTGCGGAGGCAACCCGCCATAACAGAGAGAGTTCGCCATTACAGAGGCGGACCACCATCACCATGGCAGTTCTAACCACACCCATATAAACAGGACTACAGGGAATTACACACAGCAGCAGGGTGGAGCCCACAGCAGCAGGGCAGAGCCCATGACAGCAGGGCAGAGCCCATGACAGCAGGGCGGAGCCCACGGCAACGGAGCAGAACCCACAGCAGCAGGGGAGAGCCCAGAGCAGCTCAGCATAACCTCTTCAAGCAGACAGTGACTAGACTGCCTCCTTGCTGGGCAGGACAGTGCAACAGATACTCATAAATAAAGCCCTAACTCCCCAGGACACAGCACCTGAGGAAAAAAAGGGGCTTTATGAGTTCTGCTGAAGCAGACTTAAATGTACCTGCCTAGCAGCCCTGAATGAACAACGGAGCTCATAGCTCTGCACTTGAGCTCCTATAAAGTACAGACTGTCTCCTCAAGCAGCTCCCTGACCCCCATATATCCAAAGAGTCACCTCACAAAGGACTGATCAGACTGACATTTGGCGGGCATCATTCTGGGACAAAGATAGCAGAAGAAGAAACTGGTAGAAACCCTCACTGTTCTGCAGCTGCTACAGGTGTTCCCCAGGAAGCAGGGCCTGGAGTGGACCTCAGCAGTCCTAGAGCAGAGGGGCTAGACTGTTAGAAGGAAAACTAAGAAACAGAAATACTTCATCATCAACAATTTGGATGTCCACTCAGAGACCCAATCAGAAAGTCAGCAACTACTCAGATGACAGGTGGATAAATCCACAAAGATGGGAAGAAACCAGCGGAAAAAGGAGGAAAACACCCCAAACTGGAACACCTCACCTCCTACAAGGGACCACAACCCCTCACCAGCAAGGGAACAAAGCTGGATGGAGAATGAGTGTGATGAAATGACAGAATCAGACTTCAGAAGGTGGGTAATGAGAAACTTCCATGAGCTAAAAGAACACGTTCTAACTCAATGCAAAGAAACTAAGAACTTTGAAAAAAGATTTCAGGAAATGATAACAAGAATGGATAATTTAGAGAGGAATATGAGTGAATTGATGGAGCTGAAAAACACAACACAAGAACTTCACGAAGCATGCACAAGTCTCAACAGATGAATTGACCAAGCAGAAGAAAGGATATCAGAGGTTAAAAATCAACTCAATGAAATAAAATGAGAAGGCAAGATTAGAGAAAAAAAGCACAAAAAGGAATGAACAAAATCTCTAAGAAATGTGGGACTATGTGAAGAGACCTAATCTACATTTGATAGGTGTACCGGAATGTGATGAAGAGAATGAATCCAAGCTGGAATAT
>CM052658.1:11650364-11691941 GCA_028533165.1 Leontopithecus rosalia | reverse complement strand
GGAGAAATAGGAACACTTTTACACTGCTGGTGGGAGTGTAAATTAGTTCAACCATTGTGGAAGACAGTGTGGCAATTCCTCAAGGACCTAGAAATAGAAATTCCATTTGACCCAGCAATACCATTACTGGGTATATATCCAAAGGACTATAAATCATTCTACTGTAAGGACACATGCACATGAATGTTCATTGCAGCACTGTTTACAATAGCAAAGAACTGGAACCAACCCAAATGCCCATAGATGATAGACTGGACTGGGAAAACGTGGCACATATACACCATGGGATATTATGCAGCAATCAAAAATGATGAGTTTGTGTCCTTTGTAGGTACATGGATGAATCTGGAGAACATCATTCTCAGCAAACTGACACAAGAACAGAAAATGAAATACCCTCATGTTCTCACTCATAGGCAGGTGATGAACAATGAGAACACATGGACACAGGGAGGGGAGCACTACACACTGGGGTCTATTGGGGGAATAGGGGAGGGACAGCAGGGGCAGGGTAGCTGGGGAGGGATAGCATGGGGAGAAATGCCAGATGAGGGTGAAGGGAGGAAGGCAGCAAATCACACTGCCACATGTGTACCTATACAACTATCTTGCATGTTCTGCACATGTACCCCAAAACCTAAAATGCAATAAAAAAATAAAAAAATAATCAAAATCTAGAAACAACCTAAAAGTTTCATCAATACAAAAATAGGAAAGTAGGAAATTTTTTAATAATTACTAGATGAAGTACTGTATAACAGTGAGAATAAACTACAACTATATGTAACATAGACACATTTTTTAGTATGTAGTGTAATAAAAATAAATTGGACACAAAAATGTATAATGAAATGTTCTATTTATATAGACTTCTAAGTACAGAAAAACATAAATGTAGAAAATGCATAAAGCAACAAAACTCTACAAAAGCAAGAATATGGTTATCAAAAAGTTAAGGAAGTTGTCAACTTTGATGAGATGAGGGAGGGCACAGTGAGGAATGGTAAAAAAGCCTTCTGGAATTTTGACATTGACATTGTTTGACGTAATCATTAGTGTAACGGTTATATGAATGTGGTTTTTCAAAATTATAGCTCTACAGTTTTGTTATGTGTACTTTTCTATTTGAGCATTATATTTCACTGTATGTATAAATTATATATTATGTATAAATATATATAATATACATATTATGGTTCTAGATAAACTTGGCTTTGTAACCAATAATAACTAAGTCATACTTCTTCCCCCATATCCCACATTAAAATGAATGACCTACACAACATACCAAGTCACTGTCAATGACAAAAATTCCAATAATCTGCCAGTTAGCAAATACAACTTTTGCACATGAATACATGGAAAGAAATCTGAAGCTGTGCACTAGAGGCAGAAAAAGACAGGGCAACTGAAAATGCCTTCTCATTCTTCTCTGCATGCATAGACTTTACAAATATATGTTTATTGCAGAACAGAATGACAATGGGCATGGAAAATATTTTTTGAAATTAACCTGCATTTTTTCTATTTTTCATAATGTTAATTTTAGTATCTCTTTCAATCTCTTGACATGAATAATGGTGTATAAAAAGTGGGAATGTCCCCATCCCAGAAACTAAAACTCAAAACAACAACAACAAACAGTTGATCTTGGGATGTTTGGTACCCATGCACTGTTTTGACAAAATCATAAGTTAAGTTGCTTTAAAATTCCTCTAAAATGTAACCTGATACTTTATAGTATTGATAGATAATGACATTTAAATATTACAATAATATTAAAATAGTGGTAAATTTTTTATAATACTGATAAAAGAAATGAAAAAGATCCAGCCAGTCAATTAATGGTGAAGAGGAATCTACCTCCCACTATTAAAATAATTACAAGGGCCAATATTACACTTCTGCATTATACAAGGAGACTAAAGAAATAGATTCAGAGAAAATATGCAGTTTTGAAATATACCGTAAAACTGACATTTAGAAAGCATGTACTTAGTTATTTCAGTAAGTTTACTAATTGTTGAAATATAGATTCTTTATAAAGAGTAAGTCAAGATACTTTAAAAAGAAATGTGGATGCAGTTAGAAGAGAAATGGATGTTATAGAAAACGTTTTGGAAGAAGAAAATAATAATATTTCAGGAAGAATTCAAATGAAACAGCAAAATTTAAATTTCCATTAAAAAACAAAATGAACTGTGGTAATGTTACTGGAAAAAATTAAACCAATCTCTAATAATAGAACTTGAGAGATTTTCTCAGAAAAAGAGAAAAAATGTTTTGGGAAATGTGTATGAGTGTGTGTGTTGTGTGAAACAACATGAACCACAGAGGAAAGAGAGGAGAGCAAAAGAAAGAGATTGCGTGATAATACTGACGTTTCTGAAGACCACAGAGAAAAAACAAGTGGCATGGGTGTAGTAAACAAACATAGTCTAAGTCTCTTCTGAGGTGAAGAAAGGATATATTATTTTAATCAAAAGTTAACAATGAATAGCAAGAAAACATCTTCAAAAGAAAACGACAGAGAGGCGGAAGAGATGACTAGAAGGCTCTACAGGTCATCCCCTTTGCAAGGACACCAACTTAACTACTATCTACATAAAATTGGCACCTTCATGAGAGCCAAGAGTTAGGTGAATACTCACCAGACCTGGTTTTAAATTCATAATGCTGAAAAAAGCTCTAGAGATAGTAGAAAATACAGTCTTGAATGCCACCCCTTGCCCATTCCCTGGCAGCAGCCTTACAGCATGGTGAGAGAATCCAGTGGTCACCTTCAGATTTCTTTCCATGTATTCATGTGCTCCTGGAAGAGGAAGAGCACAGCAATTCTGAGACATTGCATTGAACTCCATGCTGCCCTGTTACAGCTGAAAGCAAAACCAGGCAAAACTCAGCTGATGCAAGTTCTGGCAAGCCTTGCCACCACAGGGGCTAATATGTTCTGGGGCCTTAAATAAACTTGAAATGCAGTCTAGGTCCCAAAGCCTGACTCTCCTAGGTAAGTCCTAGTGCTGACCTAGGCTCCAAACCAGTGAACTTGAGGAGGGCAGATAACTTAGACACCAGACCAGGCAGCTAAGTAAGTGCCTGTGCCACCCCTCACCCAAACCCAGTCTGCATTCGGACTCTAAAAGAGGCCCCTTTCTTGTGCTTAAGGAGGGGTTTTGAAAGAATGAAGAGGACTTTGTGTTGCATCTTTGATACTAGGTCAGTCATAGTAGGATAGGGCCCTCACTAGTCAGACATATAAGGCCTCCTTTCCAGGTTCTAGTTCCCAGATGACATTTCTTGACATACACTAGGCCAGGATGGAACTTTTTTTTTTTTTAAGACAAAGTCTTGCTCTGTCTCCAGGCTGGAGTGCAATGGCATGATCTCAGCTCGCCGCAACCTCTGCCTCCCATGTTCAAGCAATTCTGCCCCAGCCTCCCAAGTAGCTGGGAGTACAGGCATGCTAATTTTTTGTAATTTTAGTAGAGATAGGATTTCTCCATGTTGATCAGGCTGGTCTTGAACTCCCAACCTCGAGTGATCTGCCCATCTCCGCCTCCCAAGGAGCTTGCTATCTTGAAGGAAGGACCCATCCCTGACGTGAGTCATAACCTGCTGACTGATGAGCTGTTGGACTCCAAGTAACCAGCAGTGATACCCAGGCCATACAATGTGGGTCTTGGGTGAGACTCTGAGACTAGCTGGCTTCAGGTGATATGCAGCACAGTCCCAGCTGTGCTGGCTATGGGGAGAAACTCCTTCCATGTGAGAGAAGCAGAGGAAACAGTAAAGGGGAGTTTGACTTGCATCCTTAGGTACCAGTTCAGCCACAGTGGGTTAGAACACGAAGTGGGCTCTTGGATGGCAGGCTTTGGCTCTCAGACGGCATTTCGGGACCTGTCCTGGGCCAGAGGGGATTCCGCTTCCCTGAAGAGTGAGTCCTAGGCCAAGCAGCACTCACCACAAGCTTACTTAAGAGCCCTTGGGCCTTAAGTGACTATCAGTGGGTAGCCTGCATGTACTCCCTGTGAGCTGCTCATGATGGTGCCCATGTGGCGAAGCTTCTGTATGTCAGCAGAGAACAACCTGAAAAAGAAATCAAGGAAGTAATCCCATTTGCAATAGCCATAAATAAAATAAAATACGCAAGAATAAATTTAGACAAAGAAATGAAAGATGTCTACAATGAAAATTATAACACATTGATACAAGACATTGAAAAAGACACAAAAAAGTTAATGATTAAAATGATTAATATGGTTAAAATATCCATACTACCCAAAGCAATCTACAGATTTCATGTAACCTCTATCAAAGTACCAATGATAGTCTTCACATAAATAGAAAAACAATCCTAAACTATATCTAGAACCACAAAAGACCCAGAGTAGCCAAAGCTATCTGAAGCAAAAAACAAAACTGGTGGAATCATGTTACCTGACATTAAAGTGTACTACAGAGCCATAGAAATCAAAACATCGTGGTATTGGCATAAAATGAGACACTGAAGTCAGTGGAACAGAATAAAGAATCCAGAGATAAATCCATACATCTACAGTGGACACGTTTTTGACAAAGGTACCAAGACAGTCTTTTCAATGAATGATGCTGGAAAAAACTGGATATCCATAGGCAGAAGAAAGAAACTTGACCCCCATCTCTTGCCATACTCAAAATCAAGTGAAAATGGGTTAAGGACTTAAATCTAAGACCACCCACTGTGAAAGTACTAAAGGAAAATATTGGGTAAACTCTGCAGGACATTGGACTGAGCAAAGATTCCTTGAGTAATATACCACAAGCATGAGCAGAGGCAACCAGAGTGAAAATGGACAAATGAGACCCCATCAGGTAAAAAAGCTTCTGCACAGCAAGGGAACAATCAACAAAGTGAAGAGACAACTTACAGAATGGAGGAAAATATTTACAAATTACGTCTCTGAATAACCAGAATATATAAGGAGCTCAAACATCTCTATAGGAAAACATATAGTAACCTAATTTTAAAGATAGGCAAAATGGGCATGTTGTTGCACACCTGTGGTTCCAGCTGTTCACAGGTTTGAGGTAGGAGGATTGCCTGAGCCAAAGAGGTGGAAGATGCAGTGAGCCGAGATCACACCACTGCACCCCAGATTGGATGACAGAGCAAGACCTCATCTCACCAAACAACAAAAACAAAAAACCTGAAAGAATAAAAAATAAACTTCCTATTCTTTCCATCAATAATGAACCATAATATGTGTATACAATGTCATTATATTTGTATGTAATACTCTATCACTTTAAAGGTAAAATATACTTTCACATCTTATTACATCTGATCACTTGTAATTCAGCATATTACACATTTTGTTTTCTTAATTTGCCAGAGAGAACTTTTATGGAAGATAATTTTGTTTCTCATCAAGTTTGAGATCTCATTGAAAATTGAAAGCAAGGAAGTGGTCAGTCATGACCTGGAAAAATGCTAGAAGAAATGTGGCATACTTGGTATCTCTTCATATTGAACTTTGTGAAAACAGAGAAGCAGAGGGACATAGAGAAAACGGTAAGCTTAGGAGTTTATCAGATGAAATGCCTAGATCTTTCATTGAAACTAAAATTGCTGATGTGGAATTTCTACTCTTGCAATGTTTGAAATAAATGGATTTTTGCTCTACTTTTCGAAAGTAAAAAAAGTTCTTCCATAAATACACATTCAGATTCAAAATAGAAATGGCTTTATATAGAATCTGGAAGTCAATTTTTCTAAGTTTTATGAGCTTATGATTACTTTTTCTTTATTTGTTGCATGTTTTCTCTTTAAATCTTCAATTAAGTTATGGTAAAAGCAAACTGTTTTATTTTAGATAATAAAATATTGGATATTATTGAGTTTTGTAGCCTTTTTTGTTAAATGATGGTTAAATTACTGACTCATATACAGTAATTTTTCCCTCATTTTGTCATTTGATGAAAGTTGTAAGCTCTTTAATGAATCAATTTTCTAGCCTCATTGTACTTCTCAATTTTAATGTTTCATTATCTATGGTTTGGCACCCCAGATAGCCCATTTTAGAGGTTTATTTCTTTGAAAAGAAGTAATTCATTTTCATATTATGAAAATTAAAAAATCAATGTGGACTTGCTCATGTATAGAAAACCCACCTTAATTATGTAGCTTCTGCAAGTGAGGTTACTGAATTAATTCTTGCCTGTCTTGACTCCTTATATAAATAAGAGCCAGATTATCTTATATATAGATTCAGGGCAAGCCCTTCTTTAAGACTTAGTTACCTCTCCCATGCTGTCTTCCTTAAGGATAGTGTATGAAATCAATTCTACAACATCCTCTGTGATAGCATACACACAAATTATTTTACGTTGAGAAACTGTACATCCTTCAGTCTGGGACTTATACTGTTTTTTATAATTGTACTTTAGGTTCTGGGGTACATGTGCGGATCATGTAGGATTGTTACATAGGTACACACATGGAAATGTGGTTTGCTGCCTCCATCCCCCGTCACCTACATCTGACATTTCTCCCAATGTTATCCTTCGCTGACCTCCCAACCCACCCCTTGCTGTCCCTCCCTTGGCCCCCTCAACAGACCTCAGTGTGTGATGCTCCCCTCCCTGTGCCATGTGTTCTCTTTGTTCAACACCTGCCTTTGAGTGAGAACAAGTGGTTGATTTTCTGTTATTGTGTCAGTTTGCTGAGAATTTGAAATGGTTAGATGTGTTTTTCATACTTTCCCTGTATCAGAACTTGCAATTTCCTCTTCATAATGTCAGTTTTCCATCAGAGTATATGCAAGCAATACACAGTAGTTTTCTTGTACCATCGCATTTTTACTAAATTGTTTGGCCTTTTATTTTTTCACATTATTTGTTTCAAGTAAAGGGAATCTCCCATTCTTATTGCCATTTTTTTTTATTTTTTCTAGGGTCTGTCACTCAGGCTGGAGTGTACAATGGCATGGTCTTAGCTAGATGCAACCTTCACCTCCTGGGTTAAAGTGATTCTCCTGCCTCAGCCTCCTGAGTAGCTGGGACTACAGGCATGTGCCACTAAACCCAGCCAGTTTTTGTAGTTTTAGTAGAGATATGGATTTGTCATGTCGACCAGGGTTGGTCTCAAACTCCTGATCTCAAGTGATCTGTCCACCTTGGCTTTCCAAAGTGCTGGGATTACAGGCTTGAGCCACCGCACCCGGCAACATATACATCTTAAAACCTCCTATATTGACAGAAGAGTAGCCAGGCAGGAAGCACCATTTACATTCTAAAATGTGGTATCTAAATATAGCTTCCTACTGAAAGCAGTAATAATGGGTCTCCAGAAAATCATCATTGTTTTTAGTGTGAGAAAATATTTATGTACCACATTCTGGAATGTGAATACATATATGTAATGTATGTATGCACACATATAGATATATACCTTCAGCATATATATAAAATACTCCTGGAACAATTTGAAATACCAGGCTTGAGGGACCAGAAAGAGAAGAAAACTAATGTATCATATTAATAGGATACAAGGACCATTGTGAAAGAAATACTAGTATCCAAAGTCAGGATGATTTCAACATTAATGCATATATATCCATAATAACATTAAAAAGGTACAAAAATTTGCCTCATTTGTAGCAAAGGGAAGTAGCTATCTAACCAAATTCTTATTTTAAAAATATTTTATTACACTTAGAGAATCAAGTTTTAGCTGCACATTTTGAATTGGAACTATATTTTCAATGTATCCATACATTGTTTTGATTTATGAAAACTCTTCTTTATAGAATAATGATAACTGATTAATATAAAAGAAATTAGAAAATTAGAAAATTGCTATTAACTAAGGCAATAATAATCAATGGATGCCAAAATTATTAGATGTAAGTTTATGTGAAACTGAATACACATAGAGTGCCAAAATATTGGATTAAAAATTACATATGATTTGAAAGGACATGGAATTTTGCAGTAAAAAACTCAGCCTGTTAATACTTTAAGTGATCAATTATAACATCATTAATAAAGGGGCATTCACACATTGCAGGTCTTCGGCTCCATTTTAATGAAAAAATACACAATGTCACTTAGGGAGTATTCTTGCCAAAATATTACATCCAAATCTAGTTGATCATTTCAATCTATCTCCCATTTCAAATAAGCAATGAAAGTATTTACTATATGAACTATATTTCACAAGGGAACAATGTGTCTAAAAGTTTGGACATCAAAAAAACAAAAACAAAAAACAAAAAATGACCTTTCTTAAAAAAAAACTTAATGCATTTAAACAATAACATAAAAAGGTTCAGAGGGACTGGCATCAGTTAAAAAAAGACATATAACAAGTCCACATTCAGAACTTACATTTACATTAATCTGACATGATTTAGTTTTGAGAAACTAGCATTAAATATTGTCTTGGAGATAATTTTGAATATGGACCTAATACTAGATCAAGTTTTTAAAATATGGTTAATAGTTGTTCAAGTGACACTGGTTCACAGGATGAGGTATAATAACGTAATTTGTCTGAACATGACATTGGATGCTTTCTCTAGTTGCCTAGATGAAGAGCAAGCTAGAATCAGTGATCCTCACATTTTTGCAAACTGAAAATATTATGGGACTGATTGCCCTCTTCTTTCAATATATAACCTTGTTTTGTGTGTGCTTCTGTTTAAAGACACCCTATTAAATATACATTATTGACTCATGAACATTGAACTCATAGCCAATAACAGTATCATTCAGCATCCCTGAGTGAAGTCCATCTAACATACACAAGGAGGCATATTACAGCCTTCTCTATTTTAAGAACACTATACAACACTTCAGCACTATGCTTGGGGATCATTTTAAGTGCAAAATCACTGGGAAAAAGCATGGAAATGTGAAAATGCAGTACTAAATAGACCACAAGAAAGATACTTTTTTTTATGACATGAGAGCTGAAATAAGAAGGCAGAAGATGACTTTGTTTGACCTCAGCTGGGAACACTGATGTCGGTAGCATCAGTTTTTTTGGCAGTTCTGTGCATGTGCATGTTCACGAATGACTTTGAAGGTGGCATAAGTATTGATTTGGATGTCACAAATCAATTGCAAATACAAAATGCACAAATATTGAAGATTGACTCTGTCGGTCTTTGAAAATATTACTATTACTCTTATTCATATCAGCATTGCCTATTCAACCTAAATAATAAATGTAACAACTAGTAGTTTCATTAAAATGTTAATTTCATTCTTCTATAAACCCAAATGATATAAATATTGTGAATAAAATAACTAACAGATTTGATTTAATAGGTCCTGTAGCATCCTGTATCTAGCAATTAAAGAATATACATGTTAACATTTAAAAACTGTCCACCTGCTGAACCATAAGAAAGCTAAAGAAATATCGTGCCCATAAATTAGTATAATATTTGCTTTAATCCCTGAATATGAAGCAACAAAACTAAAAATGAGTAATTGATAGGCAACATTTTGGAAGTCTAAATACATTAGATATTTAAAAATTCATCATGGTTTCTGGCTTTAACTTAGAAAGTAGAAAGCTGGAAACATTGTAACTACTACTGTAGCTACAAAAAAGATAATCTACAAATCCCTAATTTTTCTTTTTTTTTTTTTACTTTTATTTATTTATTTTTAATTTTTTTGAGATTGAGTCTTGCTGTCACCCAGGCTGGAGTGTAGTGGCATAATCTCGACTCATTGCAACCTCTGCCTGCTGGGTTCAAGAAATTCTCCTGCCTCAGCCTCCCATGTAGCTGGGATTACAGGTGCTCACTACCACACCTGGCTAATATTTCTATTTTTAGTGGAGACGGGATTTCATCATGTTGGCCAGGCTGGTCTCGAATTCCTGGTCTCATGTGATCCACCCTACTTGGGCTCCCGAAGTGCTGGGATTGCAGGTGTGAGCCACTGCACCTGGCCACAAACTCCTAATTTTTCTAGATCTCATCAGAGACATGAGGCTGCAGGGCAATCAAATAGTCTAAAAATCTAGGGAGAGTGACAGTTCAAAGGAGTGATGGCATGTGAGACTTGAGTCCTCTGTAGAAGAGCACATGAGAAAGAAAAAACCCTGTAAAAGTTGATTTTTTAAAAAAGTATGAAAAAGTGTCTAATTGCTAAAGAGCAAGTGTGCAGCAAATAGCACAGTGTATTTGAGATTGCTTTTATTGTCATAAAAGGGATGCTTGTAAGGTTGGACTTTGGTGTCTGGGAAGTTGGGTTTGGCTAGAGTTTCCATAATTCTCTAATAAAAATGAAACACTGTGCCTAAACTATGCAAACAGTGTGATTTATGCTGAACACCTGCTTTTCTCCCAAGTGTCTGGCATTTTGTTTTATGTTAGTCAGAGAGTGCCTACATAGCCTAATGTAAAACTTGGGCTGTGAGTCTCTAGTTAGCATCCCTGTAGATCACATTCCACAGAAGTTATTGGGAATCATTCCTGGGGGAATTAACCACGTCCTATATGACTTCACTAGGAAAGGACTCTTAGAAGCTTGTGCTTGGTTTCCTCCATATTTCACCTATTCCCCTTTTCCTTTTGCTGATTTGCTTTGTATCTTTTCAGTGTAATACATTATAGTCATGGATATAACTATGTTTTGAGTCCTGTGAATCTTCCTAGTGAATCATCAAACCTAGGGGTAGTTCTGGGGACTCAACACAAAATATATGGATATATGAAATTATAAAAGTATAAAATCCCAGGGATCTATGAACGTGTGGAGAGTTCTCACCTAGTTTCAGGCTCTTCTCTAAAAACAGTTACATCACTTATGAGAAACACTAGGATAAAGTGGGGGTGAGGGAACAGGATTTGATATCACAGACTAATGGGAGAAGGTAGCTGGTATCTGTGGGAAAAACAGTAAAAGTAGACAAGATACTACTTCCAGAGAACAAAACCCTTAAGCCTGTTAAAAGACCAACAAATCCTGTCCCTCACAAAACACAGATACATTAGGCAGGGTGAAATGACTCAAGGCTGTAATTTTAGCACTGTATGAGTTTGAGGCAGGAGGACTGCTTGAGTCCAAGAGTTTGAGACCAGGCTTAGCAATACAGTAAGACCCAGTCTCTATTAAAACAAACAAACAAACAGCAGCAACAACAAACCCACCAGATGTGATGGTGCACACCTGTAGTCCCAGCTACTTTGGAGGCTGATATGGGAGGATCACTTGAACCTGGGAGGTAGAGGCTGTAGTGAATCATAATCACACCGCTGTACTCCAGCCTGGGCAATAGAGAAAGACCCATCTATTTTTTTTAAAAAAAGACTAGGAAAAAAGTTTTCCCTTAGGAGAAAAGATTGACTCTATCCTATGCCCAATTAGTAGTCTCCTATGACTAGTGGAGAGATAAGATCATGTGAAACACAGGTACACACACACAAAAAGTATCTCATCCAAGATCCAGAAGCATGAGACCTGAGACTGGGTTGTGACCACAAAGAGAGAAGCACTCTGTGTCTAACTATCAAACACCAAATGACAAGAAACAGCAAGCTACCACTTGCATAGGAGGTGCAAGAATATGAATAGAGACTTTGTCTGAGATATAGGTGTCTCGAGAAGACACTAAAACCAAGGATAGAGCAAGGACTGTGAGAAAAACACTCTAGCAAACTAGCATGCTACCAAGCACTAGGTATTGCTTCAGGAATTGGAAGTCAGTGGTGCACTGAGGGTAATGGCAGCAACAATGGAAAAAAAAATTCAGTTCAGTTTAGATTGACTCAATTTCTCATGCTAATGCTAATGCCACAGTGAAAGAGGATTTCTGCCTATATTTATAAATAAATTTTATTTACTTCAATCTTTACTGTACTACACAGGACGTCCCAATTTCAACAACAACAAAAAAATACAAAAGTAAGAAAAACTCCACATGGTAGTGGCAAAACCATCAATAGAAGAAGACTCACATATGATATAAATATTAAAATTAACACACAGTAAATTCAATTTTGTAATTTATATGCTAAAGGCTCAAAAGCAAATAGATAGCTGAGTATGTTACATTTACTTGAAAACACACAAAAATGTTGTTCACAGCAAAATGGGCAATTAACAGAACAGAAGCCATGCATAAACATTAAACCTACTAAGAAATACCCTCATTAGTTACCACATACATACAGTGTATAATGAAGAGATAATATTTGATCCCTACTGAATTAGTAGAAGTCTGAAGAAGAGTTGCAGAGAGTATGGAATAGCTATATTTATTGAAGTGGTGTATGACACTATTTAGGAAATGGAAACAGGTAAATACATTCTTGTTCAGTGATTCCATGCTTAGGCATAGTAGAATAACTCACTATACATTCCCAGTTATGTGTGGCAGTCTTTTTTATTTTTATTTTATTTTTATTGCGTTTTAGATTTTGGGGTACATGTGCAGAACATGCAAGATAGTTGCATAGGTACACACGTGGCAGTGTGTTTTGCTGCCTTCTGCCCCCTCACCCATATTTGGCATTTCTCCCCATGCCATCCCTCCCCCGCTCCCCCCCGCCGCTGTCCCTCCCCTATTTCCCCCAATAGACCTCAGTGTGTGGTGCTCCCTTCCCTGTGTCCATATGTGGCAGTCTTATGTTGGTAATAGCAGTAATTTAGGTGAAACATCATTGACCGTAAACAGTGGCAGAGTCATAAAATAGAAAACTATGAACCCGTATATTTGATGAGCAAAATTTTTAAATTTCTTTTCTTTCAAGTAGTTAAGACAAATGCATACCAATTGTAGAGTTAGAGCAAGGTCTATAAGATTTTTTTCAACCCCGTATGTCATGATTTGGACATATGTATTACTATTATTTTCTTTCAGTTTGATTTCTATGGAAGCCTATGCAGTGAGCCAGCATTGGCTTACACTGTCTTTTAATTTACACTAGATATTTAAGCTATCTAAGGCCAATTACCCAGTCTGTAGAAAAGAGAGTAATAATATTATTTCATTTGTTTTAAATAGTTAATGAGATGCATCTTACACAATGTATTGTACATAATTAGGCTCATTTGCGACTTTTCTTTCTCTCCTCTATCTTTCTAACTATATATGTTCATCCTGAATACACACACATACATTCACACACCCAAATGCCTACAGATCTGTATAAAAAGGTAAGAATATGTACATTTGTACAAATGTATATATCTGTATCTGTATAAATTCATGGTTATTTTAAAGCAGAAATTTGGGATCAGGTTTTTAAAAGTCTTACTTAGAATTTTCACTTAATATTTTAGCAGATCATTAAATATTCTTTGGAAGCATGATCATAGTTGATAAAATACATTTTAATACATTTACATTATATATTTAACCCCAGTAAAGGAGCATTTCATTTTTGTTTTCATTTTATCAATATTACAGATCAGTTTGTGGTATACACTATTGTGCCCTCATCAGGGAGTACCACCTCATATGCATCCACACTCTGTCCTTCCTTTTCTCCGAGTCAAAGAAAGAAACCTTGAGTACCTGGCGTTACTATGTGTTTGAAATAAAGTTAGATTCGGTTATTCTAATCTTTTCTTCCTAGCTCATCCCTCTCCTTATTCTTTTGCCACACCTTTTGATAAACCATTCTTGCAGTACCGTCCATTAGAACTTCTACATTAATGGAAATATCCTATATTATCCATTCAGATAGGTTTCACCTATGTGTGGGGCACTTGAAGTGGAGCTAGTGCAAGTGAGGAGGTGTATTTTAAAGTTTATTTAATTTGAATAAATATCCATTTTAATTACAATAATCACATGTTTTGATTATTGCTGGCTACTGTGTTAGTCCATCAAGAAGGATAAATAGATAAGAAAAAGATGAAGGGTGAATAATAAGAGTACTGTGATTAAAAAAAGGAAAAAGGATAAATGAAGAAAGAAAAAAAGATAAATGTGGAAAAAATACATAAAATGAATAAAATAGGAGATTTTTTAAATACTGAAAGAATAGAAAGTATAATAATGATATGCCATGTGATTCTAGTGCATTAATATACCATTAATATTATGTAGTTTTTGTATTTATGATTTTAATATAAGAATTCAGAGATGAAATTTCAAACTCAAGGTATTATAAATTCTACCTTGTGTTGCCATTTATCTTTGAAGAGAATATGATCTCTTGATCTTGAATATGGTATATAGAAAAGACTCTCATAAAGCATCTCACCAGCAAAAGAAATTTGTGATGAAATATTAAGGTTGAACTAATCTAGTATCAGTTCATTATTGGGTACTTTTTCGTTTCCATTTGAACACTTCATTTTACTAGTTGTGTCATGTAAACAGATGTCAATATAGTGTAAATTATATTAAAATACACCACTGCCTGTTTTGTATTCATTTTGTAGTTTAAGATTAGGTGTTGCAATATCTCAATCCCATTCCCAAGGCGGTACTTCAACATGAGTTTATAAGGGCCATGACAATCATTCACATTTTTTACCAGTGTAGGTCACTACTCCTGCGTCATTATAACAACTTCGTCTGTGTAAAGAAATAGGGAGATTATAACGCAAGAGGAAAGAATTATAAGCATTCAAACTCCTTCTTTCAAACTAATTTGTAAATATTTTTTATCTGAGTTCTTAGTGGATTAACTGAATTTCTTCTAATGGAACTGATAGGAACAGGAGGCAAGGAAATCCTGGGCAGAAGAGGGTGGGTCCCTGGTGCATGCCTCACCCTCAAGCATGGACCCAAAGCCCAAAAGGAGAGCAGGTATTCTTGTTTTCCTGCTTAAATGTTGCCTTTTTCAAAACCATAAAAGGCCCAGCCTCCACCAGTAGAGAGAGGAGAAGAGGAGAAGCAGCGGGACATTAGAGACTGTGGTTGGTTGGATGTCGGAGAAAAGTAGCTTGACTTAAGTGGAAGAGTTTGACCACATTGCTCCCAAGAGGAGTCAGGCCATCGATGATTGGACTCCAGGAAGATTATCTTCCCACTCCGTTCCCTTTTCAGCTCCTCTTGCCACTGAGAACCACTTTCATTGGCAATGAAATCTCCTGCATTTACCATCTCCAATTTATTTGTGTGACCTCATTCCTACTGGGTGCTAGACAAGAACACCAGTGCAGGTGCAAAAGGCTGTCACACTGACCCTCCACTTAGCTGTTAACACTTAGGTCATCTGTGGATGCAAAGCTAAAAGAGCATTTACTATAACACTCTTTTTGGGGCTTCAGGGATTTCAGGCAGCCCCCCTACAGGCTGCTGTTGGGCTACACAGAAAAAGTGCTCACCCCAGGATCTGCTCCCACTCACTTGTGCTCCCCTTCTTGCAAGTGTGGAACACAGCGGGACCCCAATGAGTGGAGTCTGCCCCTGCTGGCATAGAAGAGGCTGACTAGTTTTGGTGCCTGTGCACACCAGATCCCCTCCACAAAGGGGTCAGGGAAACTTTCCTGCTTCAGAATCATGCTGTCCTTTGGGGATACCCATGGACATTAGTAAATGTCTGAGTGGATCCAGAAGCTACAATATTTTGGCCTCAAAGATATAACTAGCTTAGACTCACACAGACTCACAAGTTATGTGCTACCAATGCCCTTCAATACAGTTGTAGAAATTATCTGGAGACAGAAATAAAATCTGTCATGTGTAGAAGGGAATATTGGAGTATAGAGTACCTGAACAAAGAAGAAAAACTAAGCACTCTCTTCCCTGCCTGTGGAGGAAAGTCCTCACTTAACAAATCCTGTAGTACATGTGTCTGCCTTCTGTGACAAACCTTCTTGCCCATTATCTTTTGTGGCTTCTGGGTTGCTCTTTGTGAAGTGCTTTCATATCTCTTTTCCTCTCGCTGTCCCTCCCTCCCGCTGTCCCTCCCTCCCGCTGTCCCTCCCTCCCTCCCTCCCTCCCTCCCTCCCTTCCTTCCTTCCTTCCTTCCTTCCTTCCTTCTCCTTCCTTTCTTCCTTTCTCTTTCTTCCTTTCCCCTTTCCTTCTTTCTTTTTCTTTCTTTTCTATTTTTGCTTTGGAGATGGAATTTCTGTTGCCCAGGCTGGAGTGCAGTGGCGTGTTCTCAGCTCACTGCAACCTCCGCCTCCTGAGTTCAAGAGATTCTCCTGCCTCAGCCTCCCAAGTAGCCTAATTATTGTATTTTTAGTAGAGATGGGATTTCACCATGTTGGCTAGGCTGGCCTAGAACTCCCGACCTCAGGTGATGCACCCACTTCGACCTCCCAAATTGCTGAGATTACAGGTGTGAGCCACTGCGCCCAGCCACATGTCTGTTTTCATCCATGGTCCCATCTGATATGAACATAGGGAGAGATACTTTTTGGAGGACCTGCACACGTCTTCTAGGTAAGGTTTAGGGAATCTTGGATTCTCTTTAAGAAAACTAAAGCTGTCTTAAGAGTAGCTATACAGTATTTGTAAATGTTAGCAATTGTCTGGTATATTTTGTGCAATTAATTCCATGTGTAAATAAACACAACTAAAGTTCTCATACTGACATAGTTGTTGAGCCTGAGCGTTCTCACCTTTTACTTACTGGCTTTCATGTCCTTCGTATCTCTATTGATTATTTTGAATTCACTTGAAATAACCAGCTAGGTGATAATGTTATACATCGTTCTTCATCATCAGTGCGCTTCCTCCTGCTGTGTAGCAAGAGAACCCTTAAGAAAATTACTTACAATGGTTGGACCACAGTGTTGTCTCTAACGAATGCTGCCTTTAAAGAGTCAATATTGATGAATGTACCAGGTGGAAATGCTGTAGAATTTGTCTTTTTCATCCCTGCTACATATCCAGTTAATGAGCTGACAGTGAAATTAGACTGCGAACTATTGGCAGATAAATTTCTCCAGCCTTCCTGTTCTCTGCTTACTTCCCTACTGACTCTAGCTTCAGTTTGTCAACCAAAAGCATCAAGACTGAGTATACATTACATTTTAAAGTTTTCTACAATTGTAGGTCTTGGTTGGCACGTTATCTGCTTTCGAATGTACAGCAGCCAACAGTTTGAACAAGCATTTTACTGTCACATAAAGAAAGAGATCAACTCTCCAACCTGCAATATTGAATGCTCAGTATTTGCCTTAAAATCTCCATTCAGTCAATTCTATTGATGTTTTGTTATTGCAAAAGACATTTCCAATTATGAAACTTTATGCCAGTTGCAATTTATAAAACAACAAAAATATTAATGACATAAAAACAATGAATAGTTTTTTAAAGAGAGTGCATTTTTTAAATGTTTCTTACATGTAAAACGATTCCAGATACAGCAGGTCAGCACTAATATAGTGCCTACAGTGCAGTTGTCAAGAATCCAACCACTTTTTATCTGTTCCACGATCTTTGTAACAAGTTTCCAAACTCAAGGATTTCCTCTTTTCCATGAAACAGACATTATAACTCTAATCATCAGACCTGTGTTCTAGGATGCCACAAGGAGGAAGATACACGCCTAAAAGAGGAGAGTATTATGACAGTCATCCCTTTCAAGGTGGTTTATTGGAAGTAGAATCCAACAGTTTCCGTTCTGAAATATAAGTTAATATCCTGAGGCATGTCCACATCTTCTTTAATTTTCTAAAGAAACGAAAGGGGATACTGTGTGGTAGGCAGGTTACTAGCAGTCTCTTCAGTCTAATCAAACATTATGTTTTTTATCTGTAACATGTATTATACTTTATAAGGCTACTGCCCTCAGAATAAAATTATTATGAATAAGAATAGGCTGGTGTTGACTTAGCCCCCGTCAGAGTTTTTGGGGATTCTGTTGAAGTACATGTTAGCAAATCCAATAAAAGGGTGTATGTTTCAATATGTTAGTTTCCTGATAAGCATTCTTCAGTATCCCAGTATCTGGAGGCCACTGTTTCTTTCTTATCTTATGACATGTAACAAACACAGATACAGTTTTAAAAGAAAACACCCTGCAGTAAATTTCAGATTAGATTTTGATTTTTTATATTCTTCCTACTTTTAATTTTAATGAAACTTTCTGAGACAAGTAACTCACAAGAGTAAGCTTTTTAATGAAATCAACTTTGTACATTAGAACTAACATATTTTGAAAGAACATTGCCTGCCACTGATAGAATAGTGCTCATTTAGTGCTGCTTTTTGGTACTACATCAAGTTTTAACTTCCTATAAAACTAGAGAAATATCATATGCAGCATATATAAAAACAACCATCACATACAAAGCAATACTTTAAAAATTTAAAAAGAGGACACTGTATTTGATAAATTGCTTTAACTGTGGCCAAGTACATGTATATTGTTTTGCCTTTTTTATGCTTCTAGTTAGCCCTAACATTAGAAGTTAATATAACATTAGATAATTTCCCACTCTTCAAATTTGTAGCAGAGAAAAATTTCCATAGATAATTTATAATAACAAAATTCACAGTTAATGAATTCTTTTATGAGACTGATTTGGATTTAGGCCAGATTGAATAATGATTGTAACGTATACAACTTCTACCACAAACTCATTCATCTATGCATCTGTGTGCTAAGAGAGTATACATGCAGAATTAGGAAGAGAGGCACTTTCCTAAGAACAGTATATCTGTATTCATAGAGGCATTGTTCACATAGCCAAAGGCAGGAACAACCCAAGTATCTATGAGTGGATAAGTGAATAGACAAAATGTGGTATATACATACAGTGGAATATTATTCAGCCTTAAGAAGGAGAAAAATTCTGATCTATACTACAACATAGTTGAACCTCAAGGTCATTATGCTAAATAAAATAAGTCAGATGCAGAAAGAAAAATACTATATCAATGATTACTGTTGCATGGGTACATAAATAATCAAATTCATAGAGACAGAAAGTAGAAGAGTGATTTCCCAGGTCTGGGATGAAGTGTGTGAATACAAAGTTGATTAATAAGTTTAAGTTCTATAACATAAAAGAAGTTCTGAAGATTGATTGTGCAACAGTGTAAATGTACTTACCATTAGTGAACTTTACACTTAAGAATAATTAAGATAGTAAGCTTTCTATTGCCTAAACATTTTCTGGGGAAGTACATGATTAATGAACAATGTGTTTGTTTTTGCTGAGTTGGAATAGGATATGATTAATGAGAAGGGTTAATTTTGTTTTTTTTTTTATTTTTTGAATTGTTTTGACCTTTGAGTCATATCATATAAACATTTAACCTATTCAAAAATTTCAAGTTAGTAAAATATCATGGATGGAAATCTAGAGGATTTAATACTAAAGCTGATGAGCGTAATTCTTTTACAAAGTAGAATTTAGGGTCAATATTAGTAATCAAGAGAAACTGTTGTCCTCCTAATCATACCTTATGTGGGCATACCTTATTTTATTGTACTTCACTTTATTAGTCCTCACAGATAGTGAGTTTCTCGAAAATTAGATGTTTGTGGCAATTCTGCATTGAACAAGTCTATCAGCATTGTATTTCCAATAGCATGTGATTACTTTGTGTCTGTGTGTCACACTTTGGTAATCCTCACAACACTTCAAACTTTTCATTATTATTACATCTGTTATGGTGATCTGTGATTAGTCCTCCTTCATGTTGCTATTGCAATTGCTTTGGGACATCACCAACTGCACCCATATGAGCTGGCAAACTTAAATGATGAATATTATGTGTGTTCTGATTGCTCCACTAACCAGCTGTTCTCCTATCTCTCTCCTGCCCTCTTTTTGGGCCTCTCTATTCCCTGGAACAGATAAATCCTGAAATTAGTCTAGTTAATAACACTACAAGGCCTCTAAGTTTACATGAAAGAAAGAGTTTTATGTCTCTCACTTTAAATCAAAGCTAGAAATGACTAAGCTGAGTGAGGAAGGTGTATTAGTCCATTCTCACATTGCTATAAAGAACAATCTGATAGTGGGTAATTTAAGGAAAACAGATTTAATTGACTCACAGTTCTGCAGGCTATACAGGAAGCATAGTAGGGAAGGCCTCGGGAAACTTAAAACCATGGAGGAAGGCAAAGGGAAAGGAAGCATGTCTTACATGATGAGAACAGGAGGAAAGGAAGGTAGAGCAGGGATGGGAGATGTGACACACTTTTAAACAAGTAGGTATCAGGAGAATTCTATCATGAGACAGCACTGGGGGGTGGTGCTGAAACATTGGAAACTGCCACCATAATCGATTCACCTCCCATTAGATCCTACCTCCAACAGTGGGAGTTATAATTTGACATGAGAATTGGGTGGGGACGCATATTCAAACTATATCATTCTACTCTATGTCTCTCCCAAATCTCACAGCCTCTTCACATTACAAAACACAATCATCCCTTATCAAAAGTTCTCCAGCATCTTAATTAATTTCAGATTAACTCAAAAGTCTGTGGTCCAAAGTCACATCTGAGACAAGGCAAGTCCCTTTCATCTATGAGCCAGTAAAATTAAAAAATCAAGTTAGTAACTTCCAAGATACAATGGGGATATAAATATTGGGTAAATAAATTCTTTTCAAAATGCAGAAATAGGCCCAAACAAAAAAGCTACAAGCCCCACACAAGTCTATAACCTAGCAGAGGCCATTAAATCTTAAAACTTCAAAATAATCTCCTTTGACTCCATGTCTAGCCATATGTGAATCTACCATTCTGCGATCTGGAGGACAGTGACACTCTTCTAACAGCTCCACCAGGCAGTGTGTCAGAGGGCACTCTGTGCAGGGCACCACTCCGGCAGCAGACTTCTGCCTGGACATTCAGGTGTTTCCATACATCCTCTGAAATCTAATCAAAGGCTCCCAAGCCTAAAAACTTGCCCTCTGAGACAAATGCTGTGGAAGTTTTTGGCTTGCACCCTCTGGAGCAGTGTGGCCCAGGGCATATCTAGGGCCCTGTTAACCACGGCTGAAGCTGGAGTGGCTGGGACCCAGGGAGTAGTGTCCTGATGTAGCACAAAAGAGTGGAGCCTTGGGCCCAGCCCACAAAACCACTCTGTCCTCGTAGGCCTCTGGGCCTGTGATGGTAAGGGCTTCCCTGAAGTTCTTTGAAATGCCTTCCAGGCATTTCTTCCATGGGTTTTGCTCCCATGGAAGTTTGCATAAGTTTTACTTATGCAAACTTCTTCAGCCAGTGTGAATTCGTCTACAGATAAAGTGTTTATATTTTCTATTACATGGCCTGGCTGCAAATTTTCCAAACACTTATGTTCTGTCTTCATTTTAAACATAATTTACAGTTTCAGATCATCTCTTTGCACGTACATATGAGCATATACTTTTAGAGGCAGCCAGTTCATATATTGACACTTTATTGCTTAGGAATTTCTTTGGTTAGATACCCTAAATCATTACTCTGCATTTCAAAGTTTCACAGATCTCTAGGACAGGGACAAAATACCTCCAGTCTCTTTGCTAAAGAATAGCAAGAGTGACCTTTACTCAAGTTACTAATAAGTTTCTCATCTCCATCTGAGACCACCCCAGCCTTGATTTTATTGTCCATATCACTATCAGCTTTTTTGGTCTCAACAATTTAACAAGTCTCTAGGATGTTCCAAACTTTCTGTCATCTTCCTGTCTTCTTCTGAGCTCTTCAAACTTTTCCTACTTCTGTCTGTTACCCAGTTCCAAAGTTGCTTCCACATTTTCGGTTATCTTACAGCAATTCCCCACATACCTACTACTAATTTTCTATGTTAACATATTTTCTCATTGCTATAAAGAACTGTCTTATTTTTTTGCCTTGGATTGTCTTGGCTATGTGGGCTCTTTTTTTGATTTCCTATGAAGTTTAAGGTGGTTTTT
This sequence comes from Leontopithecus rosalia, assembly GCA_028533165.1. Taxonomy (NCBI): domain Eukaryota; kingdom Metazoa; phylum Chordata; class Mammalia; order Primates; family Cebidae; genus Leontopithecus; species Leontopithecus rosalia. The sequence continues at coordinate 11,670,172 of CM052658.1, read as the reverse complement.
TTCCTGTTCTGTGAAGGTCAATGGTAGTTTGATGGGGATCGCATTGAATCTATAAATTACTTTGGGCAGTATAGCCATTTTCATGATATTGATTCTTCCTAACCATGATCGTGGAATATTTGTCCATCTCTTTGTGTCCTCTCTTATTTCCTTGAGCAGTTGTATATGGAAAAATGCTTTTCATTACTGGTCATTAGAGAAATGCAAATCAAAACCATAATGAGATACCATCCCATGCCAGTTAGAATGGTGATCATTAAAAAATCTGGAGACCGGCCGGGTGCAGTGGCTCAAGCCTGTAATCCCAGCACTTTGGGAGGCCGAGGTGGGTGGATCACGAGGTCATGAGATCGAGACCATCCTGGTCAACATGGTGAAACCCCGTCTCTACTAAAGATACAAAAAATTAGCTGGGCGTGGTGGCGCGTGCCTGTAATCCCAGCTACTTGGAAGGCTGAGGCAGGAGAATTGCCTGAACCCAGGAGGCGGAGGTTGCGGTGAGCCGAGATCGCGCCATTGCACTCCAGCCTGGGCAACAAGAGCAAAAACCCCGTCTCAAAAAAAAAAAAAAAAAAAAAAATCTGGAGACAACAGATGCTGGAGAAGATGTGGAAAAATAGGAATGTTTTTACACTGTGGGTGGGAGTGTAAATTAGTTCAACCATTGTGGAATACACTGTGATGATTCCTCAAGGATCTAGAAATAGAAATACCATTTGACCGAGCAATCCCATTACTGGTATATACTCAAAGGATTATAACTCATATAGTATAAAGCACATGCACATGAATGTTCATTGCAGTACTATTCACAATAGCAAAGAGTGGGAAGCAACCCAAATGCTCATCAATGATAAAGAAAATGTGGCACATATACACCATGGAATACTACACAGTCATAAAAAAGAATGAGTTCATGTCCTATGCAGAGACATGAATGAAGCTGAAAACCATCATTCTCAGCAAACTTAAGCAAGAGCAGGAAACCAAACACCACATATTCTCACTCATAAGTGGGTGTTGAAGATGAAAACACATGGATGCAGGGATGGAAATATCACACACCAGGGCCTTTTGAGGGGCAGAAGAGCTAGGGGAGGTACAGCAGGGGATGGGAGGGATTGGGGAAGGATAACGTTATGAGAAATACCTAATGTAGATGTTGGGGGGATAGATGCAGCAAACCATCATGGCATGTGTATACCTATGTAATAGTCCTGCATGATCTGCACATGTACCCCAGAACTTAAAGTATAATTTTAAAAAAGGTAAAAAAAAAGTAATTAATTTAAAAAGACAACTATCTGAGATTGGTTATTTTTTAACAAAAACAAATTTAATTCACTAACAGTTCTGCAGGTTATACAGGAAGTATGGCAGGGAAGACTTCAGGAATAATAAAATCTTGGTGGATCATGAAGGGGAAGCAAGCACATCTTATATGTTGAGAGCAAAAGGAATGGAGAGTGAGAGAAGGTGTGTGCTACAAATTTGTAAACAAACAGATCTCAGGGGAATAATATTACAAGATAGCACTTGGGGAATGGTGCTAAACCATTAGAAGATGCCCCATGATCCAATAACCTTCCATTAGGCCCCATCTCCAAAACTGGGCATTAAAATTTGACATGATATTCGGGCAGGGACACAAATCCAAATCATATCAGATGCATGTCAAAAGCTGAGATAGGCCAAAATGTAAGTCTCTGGTACCAAACAATTTGTGACTGCAAGACAAAAGTTCATAAAGAAAATTAAAAGTATGGTCCATGGAACATGTAAATAAGAATGCAATACAGCTTAATTGCTGATATGGAGGTAGTTTTAGTGGTCTAGATAGAAGATCAAGCCAGTTATACAATCCCTAAAGCCAAAGTCAAATCCAAAGCAAGATCCAAATTTTCTGAAGGCTGAGAGAGGTGAAAAATATGCAGAAGAAAAGTTATAAGCTAACAAAAGTTGGTCACAAGGTTTAAGAAAAGACACCATCTTCTTAACATAAAACTTTTCAATGTAGTGAGGAAAAGTCAATGTTTGGCTTCAAAGTTTAAAGGGACTAGCTGACTCTCGTTGTGGCCTAATGTAACTGGTGACTCTAAGTTGAAGCCAGTGCTAATTTACAATCGAAAAATCTTAGGACCCATAAGAATTTTGCTAAATTCATTCTGCCTGTCCTTTATAAATAAAAATGCCTGGATGACACCGCACATCTGTTCCAGTATACCAAACATATTCAACTCACAGTTGAGACCTCCAGCTGAAAAAAACAGATTCCATTGAAAATATTACTGCTCACTGGCAACACACCTAGTCACTCAAGAGTTCTTATAGAGATATACAAGGGAAAGAATGTTGTTTTCATGCCTGTCAATACAGCATGCATTCTGTAGCCCATGGAACAGGGAGTAATTTCAAATTACAAGTCTAATTATTTAAGAAATATATTTTATAAAGCTATAGCTGCCATCGATAGTGATTCCTCTGATTTATCTGCACAAAGAAAATTATAAAACCACTGGAAAGGATGTAGCATCCATTAAGAACAGTTGTGATTCGTGGGAGGTCAAAATAGCAACATTAATAGAAAAGTAAAAGTCCATTCCAAACCTCATGGATGACTGTGAGGAGGGAGTTCAACACTTCATTGGAGTAAGTAACTGCACATGTGGTAGAAATAGCAAAAGAAACAGAATTAAAAGTGAAGTCTGATGATGTGACTGAGACGCTGTAATTTTATAATAAAAGTTTAACAAGGAAGTATTTCTTATGGATAAGTGATATGGTTTGGCTGTGTCCCCACCCAAATCTCATCTTGAATCATAACTCTCACAATTCCCATGTGTCATGGGAAGGACCCACTGAGAGGTTATCGGGTCATGAGGGCAGGTTTTTCTCCTGCTGTTCTCATGCTGTTGATTAGGTCTTATGAGATCTGATGGTTTTATAAAGAGGAGATCCCCTGCAGAAGTTCTCTCACCCTTTGCCTGCTGCCATCCATGTAAGATACAACTTGCTCCTGCTAGCCTTCCACCATGATTGTAAGGCCTCCCCAGACATATGGAACTTTAAGTTCAATAATCCTCTTTCTTTTGTAAATTGCCCAGTGTCAGATATGTCTTTACCAGCAGCATGAAAATGGACTAAAACAGCAAATTGGAACCAGAAATGGGGTGCTGCTGAAAGATACCCAAAAATGTGGAAGTGACTTTGGAACTGGGTAACAGGCAGAGGTTGAAACAGTTTGTAGGGTTCAGAAGAAGACAGGAAAATGTGGGACAGTTTGGAACTCCTTAGAGACTTGTTGAATGGCTTTGCCCAAAATGCTGATAGCAATATGAATAATACAATCCAGGCTGAGGTGGTCTCTCAATGGAGATGAGGAACTTTTTTGGGAACTGGAACAAAGTGACTCTTGTTATGGTTTAGCAAAGAGTCTGGTGATATTTTGCCTCTGCCCTGGAGATTTGTGGAATTTTGAACTTGAGAGAGAGGATTTAGGGTATGCTGGTGGAAGAAATTTTGAAGCAGCAAAGCATTCAAGAGGTGACTTAGGTGCTGCTAAAGGCATTCAGTTTTATAAGGGATGCAGAGCATAAAATTTCAGGAAATTTGTAGCCTCACAGCAATAGAAAAGAAAAGCCCATTTTCTAATAAGAAATTTAAGCCAATGTAGACATTTGTGTAAGTAATGAGGAGCCGAATGTTAATCCCCAAGACAATCGGAAAAATGTAAAGCATGTCAGAGGTCTTCAAAGCAGTTTCTATTATACTACTTCACACTGTTTTACAACAGTTCCTATTACAAGGTCCAAAGGCCTAGGAGGAAAAAGTGGTTCTGTGGGAAGGGCCCAGGATCCCCATGTTGTGTACAGTCTAAGGACTTGGTGTCCCATATCCCAATCACTTTAACCATGGCTAAAAAGGGACAATGTAGAGCTTGGGCCATGGCTTCAGAGAGTGCAATCCTCCAGCCTTGGTATCTTCCACATGGTGTTTGTTGGTCCTGCTGGTGCAGAAAGCTAAAAATTGAGGTTTGGAAACCTCCACTTAGATTTCAGAAGATGTATGGAAATGCCTGGATACCTAGTTAGAATTTTGCTCTAGAGGTGGAATCCTCATGGGGAAACCCTTCTAGGGCAGTGTAGAAGGGAAATGTGGGGTGGGAGCCCCCACACAGAGTCCGTACTGGGGCACTGCCTAGTGGAGCTGTAAGAAGAGGGTAACCATCCTCCAGATCTCAGAATGGTAGATCCACTGACAGCTTGCATCCTGCATATGGAAAAGTCACAGACCCTCAATTCCAGCCTGTGAAAGAAGTTGGCAAGGAGGCTGTACTCTGCAAAGCCACAGGGGTGGAGCCTCCCAAGATTCTGGGAACCTACACATTAGCATGACCTGGATGTGAGACCTGGAGTCAAAGGAGATCTTTTTGGAGCTTTAAGATTTGACTGCCCCACTGAACTTTGGACTTGCATGGGCTCTGCAGTCCCTTTGCTTTGGCTAATTTCTCCCATTTGGCATAAGTGTATTTACCTAATATCTATACCCCCATTGTATCTAGGAAGTAACTAGTTTGCTTTTAATTTTACAGGCTTATAGGCAGAAGGTACTTGCCTTGTCTCAGATGAGACTTTAAACTGTGGACTTTTGGGTTAATGCTGAAATGAGTTAAGATTTTGAGGAATTCTTAAGAAGGCATGATTGGGTTTGAAATGGAGGACATGAGATTCGGGGGGGCCAGGGGCAGAATGATATGATTTGGCCTTGTCCCCACCCAGATCTCATCTTGAATTTTAGCTCTCAGAATCCCCATGTGTCATGGGAGGGACCCAGTGAAAGGTTGTTGGATTATGGCAGTGAGTTTTTCTACTGCTGTTCTAGTGATGGTGATTGGGTCTCATGTGATCTTATGGTTTTATAAAGAGAAGATTCCCTGCACAAGCTCTCTCTCTCTCTTTGCCTGCTGCCTTCCACATAAGATATGATTTACTCCTTCTTGCCTTCTGCATGATTGTGAGGCCTCTTGGCCTTGTGGATCTGTACACTTAATACAACTCTTCCTTTTGTAAATTGCCCAGTCTCAGGTATGTCTTTATCAGTAGTGTGAAAATGGACTGGCACGAAGAGCAAAATAAATATGATTTTTTAAAATGGAATCTACTCCTTAGAAGATGCTGTCACATTGCTGAAATGATAACAAAGAATTTAGAATGTTAAATAAACTTAGTTGATAAAGCAACAATAATGTTTGAGAGTATTGATTCTAATTTGGAAAGGACTACTATAGGTAAAATGCTATCAAAGAGCATCATGTGCTATCAATAAATTATTCATGAAAAGAGAGTCAATCTACATTGCAAATTTCATTGTTATCTTACTTTAAGAAATTGCTGCAGTTGTCCCAACCTTCAGCAACCACCACCCTGACCATTCAGCTGCCATCAAGATTAAGGTAAGACCGTCCACTAGCAAAAATTATGACTCATTGAAGGCTAACTCAGATGATTGTTAGCACTTTTTAGTAATATGATATTTTTAACTAAGGTGTGTACTGTTTTGAGACATAAGTCTGCTGCACACTTAATAGATTGCAGCATAGTATAAATATAACATTTATATACTTATCAAACAAAAATTTCATTTGATTTACCTTATTTCAATATTTACTTTATTGTAGTGTCTGGAACAGAATCTCTGTGGTATGCCTGTAATATAATTTTGCCATCTGTACATTATTTTTACAATTTTCACAATTGAAAATGCTGCTAGAAAAGATAACATTTGAAGTTATCACCAGTCACCAGAGTGCATCAGAAAGGGGAAGTACTGTCTATTTAAAGGCATAACAGTATGAGAAACGGATGGTAAAGGGATTGGGGAGAGAAGATAAGCATTCTTTTCTTCACCACATATTATCAAAAGAGAAGTGATGGCTCACATTCTCCAGAAGATATACAGTTATTATTATTGTGTTATCGAACTACTATTCTTTTTCTATATCCTTAACCAGTGGTAATCTAGAGCCATTATTACCAGTACACATAAAAACATCAGGTGATATGTACTATATAACTACTCCTTCTGGTGTACATAAAGAAAGCAGGTAGTATTTGTAGTTCTATAATTCAAAAATGTCTTTTGTTTTTAACTTATTTTTTATGTTCTCTAAGACACAGCTCTCACAAATAGCCTTGGATGGGAATGTTTTATTACATTTACTCACTTTAACCAAAATAAAACCTTACTTAATTATCCATCAACCAGTTAAATTAAATGAATTCATTGTGATATATTTATGCTACGTAATACTTCTTAGCATTAAAATATGAACAGAATTTTTATTCATGCAACTATACAAATGAATATCTAAAACATATTGAGGAAAATAGACACTAAGGAGTTTTCACTGAATGATTTCAACTATGTAAAGATTTTAAATAGGCAATAATAATTGATGGTGATCAGTTGTTTAAAGGAGCAGGAAAGAATTGATCTTTAAAGGACAAGAGAGATCTTTAACATATATGGCTTGAAATATTTGATTAAAGCTCCACCATTCATACCCCATGTTCCATGTGAACTGTAAGACAAATAGAAAACACTCCATATTTAATGCTGTTCTAAACAGGGGTCCATATAGAATGAGAAAATGGTCATTAATAGTGGTTCCATTTTCCCAGGCACATATACACCATGGAATATTATGCAGCAATAAAAAATGATGCGTTTGTGTCCTTTGTGGGGACATGGATGAATCTGGAGAACATCATTCTCAGCAAACTGACACAAGAACAGAAAATGAAATGCCGCATATTCTCACTCATAGGCGGATGATGAACAATGAGAACACATGGACACAGGGAAGGGAGCACTACACACTGGGATCTATTGGGGGAAATAGGGGAGGGACAGTGGGGGGAGGATCTGGGAAGGGATAGCATGGGGATAAATGCCAGATGTGGGTGAAGGGGAGGAAGGCAGCAAAACACACTGCCACGTGTGTACCTATGCAACTGTCTTGCATGTTCTGCACATGTACCCCCAAACCTAAAATGCAATAAAAAAAAATAGTGGTTCCACATCTGCTCCAGTTGGCTCCAGCTCAGAAGACAGTCTGCAGCTGAGTTTGCACCATAGATCTAACAGAAGGACTCTACTTCCTTTCAGTTTTGTTAAGAAACCTAATTTCATATTGAAGACAAATTATAATATGTGCCCAGGCTCATAGATCTAGTCTGCTATTTGATTTAATGTAGTGTATAATTATGTGTATGACATTCTGCAGGTTATATCTGCAGGAAGCATAGTATACGAGGTTATGCTTTCAACGTAGGAAACAGAGACATATGACAGGCTTTTGTTATCTTTTTCTTATTCATCATTGCTGCTTCATTTGGTCACTTCTATGCCTTGGAGTTCGCTGCAGTATTAAGCTCTTATGATTAATTCTTCTCACACAATGTATTAGTACATTGTTCAAATATTACAGATGACAAATGTATCAGTGGAGATAGAAAAATAATCATGAATTTAAGGAGATGTGTTTTGCATTTTAATATCTCAATTTAAAGTAAAATAAACGTTGAAGAATAAAATGAATAATATGGTTGCACAGAATATTTAAATATCAGAATTCCATATTATTTTATTAAAATATCACAAATATAAAAGAAATAACATTTTATAATTTTTATATTAGACTTTTATGTTTTACAGACAAAAATAGATTTTGTTTATAATGTTTTTATTTAAAGTAAAATCTGAGGTGAGCAAATGATGTTGAAAGATCATTATAATTAGCATAAATGTTTACTACTTTATATATTTAAAATTAAATATGGACTCTAATTTTCATTTGATAATCTAATATTTAAACAAGTAATGCTTTCACTAGCATTTTTAATGGAATAGGTGAATGTGAATTGAATATATTCAATAGCAGTGTTGATATGAGAATATTTAGAGATTCTGCAACTTATTGCAAATATTATTTCTACTTAAGACTTCAGATGCCTATTTTCATCCTAAAAGAGTTTTTTTAGCATTAAAAATTTTTTTCAGGCAGGGTTAAGAAACTTACAAAAGAAACCTAAATTACCTGGTATAGATATGTTTCAAAGATGCTCAAAAAACATGATTACACCTTTTGCAATTCAGTTCAAATCTTAACACAACATAAACATGATTTGTCATAATCTATTAGAATTCTGTATGCTGACGGCATAGACGTGAAGTTCAGAGTCTTCAAAAACATACTTATGGCATAAAAAAGGTAGATGTAACACTGCATTTTTCTGTCTGACCTTTTGTTTTTGTTTTAATGCTACAATGTTACATTTATAAACATTGTTTAGATTGTGTATAGCACTGGACAGGAGATGTGTGTGTGTGTGTGTGTGTGTGTGTGTGTGTGTGTGTGTGGTGTGTTCAGTGAATGATGCAGGTTTTGGTTTGGTTGGGTTTGGTTTCTCATATTACAAGCCTTGTTATAAGTTGGTAGACAAATGGGAGAAGTCTAGGAGAAATTATGGCATACTAGTAATGTGATGTGGAATATCATGGCTTTAAGCCTGCAACATGATGTGTACTAGATTTTTTTCCAATGAGAAGGTGAGCATTGATAGCATTTCAGAAGTCTGTAAGTTAATTTACAGTCAAGAGAAGGAAGAGATCCAAAAAGTGTGAGATTTTACAGGTGGGTGGGTGTGAGGGAGGACCAGCATAGAAACAGCAGTTTTCTGTGTACAATGTACTGAGATATTGAACTATGCCTGTGGCAATAGCAGTATAAAGGAAGGGATAGAGGTAAGAAATTTTTGAGAAAAAAAAACTTTTGAAGGAATTTGACAACATGTTGGTTAATTTGTTAAAGGGGTAATCAGAAGGAAACAGTCAAATTTTATTTGTGATTTCCACTTTTAGCACAGGGAGACTGCTACCACTGAGAAAAACACAGAAGTCAGCCAGGCGCAGTAGCTCACGCCTGTAATCCCAGCACTTTGGTGATCTTTTGGGGTCAGGGTTTGGAGACCAGCCTGGCCAAGATGGTGAAACCCCTGTCTCTACTAAAAATACAAAAAATGTAGCCAGGCATGTTGGCAGGCACCTGTAATCCCAGCTACTGGGAAGCTGAGATGGGAGAATCACTTGAACCCAAGAGGCAGCAGTTGTAGTGAGCCGAGATCCTATCACTGCACTCCAGTCTGGGTGACTGAGGGAGACTCCATCTCAAAAAACAAAAAAAAGAAAAGTAAAGAAAAAGGAAAACACAGAAGTCAGTTTGGGTTGGCAGAGTTATTGGGGAACAGGAATTGATAGGTTGGTTGAAAGCTTTGTAATCAACTTAATTTTAAAATGAATTTAGTATACAAGATTGATACAAGACACAGATGATAATGATCACAGAGATGAAATTAACAAATTAAGGGTGTAATTGCTTCATGGAAAAAGGTGTCTCTAAAAATTACATTTGGTGTAAGATAATACATCTCTGTTAATGGAAGGGAAATCAGTATGCGTAGGCTAATTGCACCCAAGATTGTACAAAGTTCTTTTGCCCTCAACATTAGCATTATTACAATACACAGATGTGGGAGTCTACGTTGTCAGTGGTAACTAAAACACTATCACTATACCTTACTCTTACTGTCAAGACTGTGCCTCAATCCAAAAACTCACCAGAAAATGAGCTGGCTTTCAATTTTCTCCAAAATATTACATTAACTCTACTCTCAGCACTGCTAAAGCATCCACAATATGAAATGTTGTGGTCAAGAGTGAACCTGCTAATATGAGCCAATTAGAGATTTCTATCTTAACTCAGGAGGGTAGGCAAAATATAAAGAAATTTTATTTTAGTCAACTTCACAACACCTAGGTTTATTTATGTCAGGCCATCGGGATGTTTACCGTCTTTAACTTAGATACCAGAGGAAATATTAGTTATGTATACCCAAGAAAAAAAATAGATCCATGTATACGTATGTATCCTAAAACTTCCCTGGAAATATAAATATATTTTGAGCTATTTCAGAAGTTTCTACGATTAGCAAATAAAAATTTACTAGATAGTGTCTCTTTATAGCCTGGGGACTAAGGTTGCAAAGCAAGAGAAAGAATATTATCTGGGAGGACAAATGGACCCGCATTAGCATTACAGTTCCTTAATTCTAAAGAAAATGAATCATTATTCATAATATATTTATGAGGAAAATATTAACAGTAATAGTTTATTTCAAAAGCCTGATCTGTCTTATTTGACTGGAAAACACAGTTTTCCTCTAGGGTACATTTTATCATTTAAATTATACAAAAATGTGATGAACATAACACTTGAAATAATAGAACCTGAAATTCATCTTAAATGAGATTAGACTATGCCATTGTTCCTAAAGGTATATGTCTTTGTAAAACAGCTGTTGGGAAATGAATTCATCATTGCATTATATATTCTAAAACAATCCCTATGAATTTTTTGAGATTAATTGGCTTCTCAAAAATGTCTATCTACATATTAAAAAAGAAGAAAGCAAAAAGAAACTAACTCTTCATTATAGCTGGAGGTGTGAATCTGAGACAGTTAATGCAACTTTGAAAGTACATGTTCACAGGTGCCTAAGGAATATTTAATAATCTCTGTATCCTTTCTCATAAATGTTTAGTTGGGTTTTCATGACAATGATGAGGAACTCTTCGCTAAATAAAATATGTCCTATTTTATCAATATTATATACATACAGTATTTTAAAAATAAAATATCCTTTCCACGCTGCCTGCTGAGGAGTCCATATGGTGGTGTTTTGGATTCCCGTTGTAACTTAAAGGGAAACTTTCACAGAGTCCGGAGCCCTCCTCCTGCAAATGAAGGAGGAGGATGTCCTTAAGTTCCTGGCAGCAGGAACCCAATTAGCTGGCACCAACCTTGACTTCTAGGTGGAAAAGTATATCTATAAAAGGAAAAGTGATGGCATCTACCTCATAAATCTGAAGAGGTCCTGGGAGCAGCTTCTCCTGGCAGCTCGTGCCATTGTTGCCGTTGAAAACCCTGCTGATGTCAGTGTTATATCCTCCAGGAATACTGGCCAGAGGGCCGTGCTGAAGTTTGCTGTTGCCACTGGAGCCACTCCAATTGCTGTTGCTTCACTCCTGGAACCTTTACCAACCAGATCCAGGCAGTCTTCTGGGAGCCACAACTGCTTGTAGTTACTAACCCAAGGGCTGACCACCAACCTCTCATGGAGGCATCTTATGTTAACATACCTACCATTGCTCTGTGCAACACAGATTCTCCTCTGCCCTACGTGGACATTGCCATCCCATGTAACAACAATGGAGCTCACTCAGTGGGTTGGATGTGGTGGATGCTGGCTTGAGAAGTTTTGTGCATGCGCGGCACCATTTCCCATGAACACCCATGGAATGTCATGCCTGATCTCCACTTCTACAGAGATCCTGAAGAGATTGAAAAAGAAGAGCAGGCTGCTGCTGAAAAGGCTCTGACCAAGGAGGAATTTCAGGGCGAATGGGCTGCTCGAGCTCCTGAGTTCACTGCTACTCAGTCTGAGGTTGCTGACTGGTCTGAAGGCATGCAGGTGCCCTCTGTGCCTATCCAGCAGTTCCCCACTGAAGACTGGAGTGCCCAACCTGCCGTGGAAGACTAGTCTGCAGATCCCACTGTTCAGGCCACTGAATGGGTAGGAGCAACCTCTGAATGGTCTTAAGCTGTTCTTGCGTGGGCTCTTAAGCAATATGGAAATAAGATTGATGGAAAATAAACAATGAGTTTCTAAAAAAATAATAAATAAATAAATCATCTACAAAGAAAATTCAGTGAGGCAGGGCCTAAGATATACATTAATATATTAATATTCAAAGGTAAGCCCTGCTTTAGCATAACTTTAGATTTCTTATTTAGCTTCTAATTTGCTAACATAATATTTCACAAGAAGCAGATGAAATTTAGTGATATGAAGACAAGAAAAATACATATGGTAAGCTCTGGAGAAGCAGATGTTGTCCTACAAAAAATCCCTAGGAAAGTAATGATTTGTAGTCTTGGGACACAAAATATGAGTTACCACTTAATGCTATTTTTTATACATAAAATGAGTAATTAAAATTTATTATAATTATAATTCATAATAAATAGGAGGTAATAAGTAATATATTGCAATTGTTATAAATACATTGATTGACAAACCCTTACAGTGTAACAAAAGTTTACAGATGACCCATATTTGTAATTCATTTTGCATAATATAATATTGAATCTCATATTTCACTTGAACACATATAGGAAAATATACAAAAATCATCTCTCCTATCATCAATTTTCCTTCATTTTACTGTTTCAATAGTGTTATTTTGACAAAGATTCCTTTCTGCAAGACTAATTGTCAGTAGAATTTTAAGTGGCTGTTTGGTGACAATGGTCTGACTCTTCAGTATAAGTAAAGGACAATCCAGCTTTAATCAGGGCATATGATACTGAGAGAGGAAAGAGCAAAAATAGGAGGTGCTAAGAATGTAGGATTGGTAAGAAGCCAGGAATGGAGATTGAAGCCTCGTGTCACAGTTTCACAATCTTTCTTGTGTTCTCACTATTTAAAAGGTACTAGAGCTTTCATGTTCTCATATTATACATGGAGATAACTTCATATCATAACTTGTCTTCATAAGACAAATACTTTCCAGTGTTTACTTTATTCCCATTCTGCAAAAGTCAAATAAAGTGCCAAACAAATGATACATGTTTTAAAAATGCTGTCTTTAAAATATCTGGGATAGAATGTCTGTTTCAGCTATGAAAATACTTTAATTTTATGTCAGTGGTATATAGCCTATTTACTTTGAAACAATATTAAAAAGAAACAAGTTAAATATTAAAGATTTTTCATAAAGTGAAATAAAAATAGATAAATCTAGACATATATTATTAAGGACACTTCATTTTTGAAATGACTTTACATTCAACAAAGGACAATATTCTACTGTCTATTTTTAATCTAGTCAATAATATAAAATGAAATAAAATCCATACATAACCTTAGGATATTTTTTCAGGCGTAAGTTGAATTTACTCAGTTATATATTTTGTTGTGGTTGGACTACAATATTAAAATATATAAAGAATAAAGTCAGACATGAGAAGTATTTTCTTTTTCAAACATCATTATTTTGAAGAATGATACATCTTATTGATTAAAGTATATTTTGAAACAGTGGGGACGTGTTGATTATATTTCAATATTCTGATTATATTGATAATATTTAAATAATTATTTATTGATTATATTTAAATGTTTGTCTCTCTAGTAATCAATATATTTTGAAGCATAAAAGGTGGGTTTTTTTTAAATAAAGTCTACATCTGCTTAAGTAACAATAAAAGAGTAGGTTCTGGGTTTACCCTACTGATTGAAACAACCAAAATATAGACCAAATTAATTGAAAAATGCTTTTAAAGACACTAGCTATAAGGCAAGGAAAGATAGCAGTCCCTGAGATTAAGTAAATAAACAAAGTGAACCCTATGTTTACCCACATTTACTGCCCTGAGTGAATTTGTAGGGTGTGACAAAAAGGGAGAGCCTAGACAAAATCTAGCATATTCCTAAACTGAAAAATGAAGCTGAGAGTGCAGGTAGAGAAAAGTGGCTAGAATTTCCAGGGCATAAAACTGTAATGAAAACTGCAGAGACTACACTCTGGAGATATTCAAAGTACAAATTAAAAAACCTACTGCTGGGTGCCAAGAAAGAAACACCTTAAAATATTAGAGTTAACAGTACCTATAATACACACAGGGATACAAATAGTGCCTACTCTCAAAACCCAGAAGAGAAAACCTCCAGATTAAGTAGTATCTGTTTAGAATATGAACAAGAATCTTGCCTCACAAAGGGATAAAACTTGCCTTAAGCTAAGCATTGCCCTGGGTTTGCTAATATATTTTCGAAAAAAAATCCAAAGGGTAAATTTATCTCCAAATAACATTACTGCATCTCAGAACCAAACTCAAAAACATTTATAGAATTATAAAATAACCAACGCCAAAGAAAAAAAGTCCACAATGCCTGCATTCAATTAAGATTACCATCTATGTAAAGAAGTAAGAAAATATACACATATCAACGAGAAAGATAAGCCAATAGAAATTGACTCAGAACTGAAATGGATTTTAATATTAATAAGATGTTCAAATAGTCACTATGACTGTTTTCAGTAAGTTCAGAAAGGTAAGTAGAGACATATGGAAGGTATAAACAATGACCCAAATAAATTCTCTAGAGATAGAAACTAAAACACATGAGATGAAAAATTCACTAGATGATATATTAATGGAATATTAGGCACTAGAGAAGAAAATATTGGTGACCCTGAAGACATAGCAAGAGAAAGTATCTGAAATTAAACATAAAACAAAAATTAATTTTTTATAAAACATATAGTAAGTTACAGGACAAATTCAGGTAAACTATGTATGAGTGAAGTTCACACAGAAGAGAATGGAATGCAGAAACAAAAATTTTAAAATAACAGCCAAGCATTTTCTAAAGATGTTGAAATATACTATAACCCACATATCCATGAGTATCAACAAAATTCAAGTAAAAGAAACATGAAAATGTACACCATAGTGCATGAGAATTACTGGAAAATAGAGATCAGGAAAAAATCTTAAAATCAGCCACAGGAAAAGGACATTTAGGTACAGTGGAATAAATATAAGACTAGAAGCAGATATCTTGTTAAAAACAATGCAAGTGAGAAGAGAATAAGCAACATTTTTAGAGTACTGAAAGAAGAAAAAAGCCTTTTCATACATATAAGAGCTGAAATAAGTCATCACCATCAGAAGCACGCTGCAATAAATCTCAAATAACTTCAGGCAGAAGGAAAATGAAACTGGTCATCAGATAACTGTGGCAGCATCACAGTGCTTGTGTTCAAGCTACACTTACTTAATAGCCCCAAAGGGCAAGAGCAGTGATGCTGGCAATTCTGCTATGCCAAAGAGAAAATAAAAGTACTTCCTTTAAGTAAAAAGGTTAAAGTTCTTGACTTAAGGAAAGAAAACAAATTGTATGCTGATGTTACCAAGATCTACAATACAAATGAATCTTTTATCCATGAGATTGTGAAGAAGAAAAAGTCTGCTGTTAATCTCCAACTACGAAAGTTTTAGCCACAGTGTGTGTATAGGGAAAAGTATGGCACATATAGGCTTTGGTACTATTTGTGGGGTTCAGTTTTCCACTGTGGATCTTGAAACACATTACTCATGGGTAAGGAAGCTTCTATCTTTGGTAAATACAAAATAAAAAGCAAGATAAGTGAAAATTAATTGGAAAAAAGGAACTAATATGAGTTAGAGAGGAAATCAAAGAAAAATAAAAGAGAAAAGCCACACCGAATAAAGAAAATGATAGAGGACACAAATGATTAATATTAGGAATAACACAGTTAACATCATAAGAAATCATCGATATTAACAGTAAAATAAGAGAATTCTTTAAATGAAGATATTTCTTGAAAGACACTATTATGGGTTGATTTTATCTGCACCTTACAGAATGAGATATATTGAAATTCTAATCTCCAGTACCTCAGAATATGACCTTCTTTGGAAACAGAGTAAATTAAGTTAATATTAGGTCATCAGGATGGGCCCTAATTCAGTATAACTGGCGTCCTTATGAAAGGGAAATTTGGACACAGATATACTCATACAGAAAATGCTTCGAAGGCTCGTAGGGATACCACACAAATAACTATGGAGGATCTGAATGACACATCTACAAACCAAGGAATAAAATGCCAAGGATTGTCAGCAAACTAGAGGTAGGAAGAGGCAAGAAAGGATTTCTCTATGATATTCAGAGAGAACATGGGCTTGCAAAACCTTGATTTTAGCCTTCTAGCATCCAGAACTGCGAGAAGATGCATTCATCTTGTTCAGGTTACCCGGTTTGTGGTACTTTGTTATGGCAGCCCAAACAAACTATTAAAGACAAAAACTATAAACGCTTTCTCAAGAACAAATATATACACTAACTATATATTAAGAAAATGCAATATCATGTTAAAAACTTCCCACAAAGAAACTCCAGACACCTGTGGAATCTCTAGTAAATTTGACCAGATATTTAAGGAAGAAGTAATGCAAATTCATCTTCCAGAAAATAGAGGGGAACGTAGTTGTGAATTCATTCTATATATTCAGCATTGCTCTGATTACCAAGCCAAAAACTAAGCAAAGTAAACTACAAAAAAGCACAATATTATAGAACAGTATCCTCCATGCAAAAAGAATAAATGATTCTTCTATTTTAGCAATTTTTTAGCAAAATTTTACCAAATGTGATCTAACAATATATCAAAAGGATAGTACTTCATAACCAATCAGGTGTTATTTCAGATATGCAAGGTTTACTTTACATTCACAAATCAGTGAATATATTCACCACATTAACAAACTAAATAATAAAAATATATATTATTATTACAATAGATATAGAGAAAATATTTGACAAAATCCAACATCCGTTCTTAACAACATCTCATAACAAAGAATATGTGTGAGCTTGCTGATACTGATTCAGGGCATATATGATAAATGCACCTTATAATTAAAAAGAAAAGACTGGATGCCTTTCCCCACAGATCAACAAGATGGCTAAAATGTCTGCTCTCACCATTTCCATTCAACATTATATTCAAAGTTCTAGTGAGTACAGTAAGATAAGAAATACTAATAAAAGTTATCCAGAGTCAAAAAAGTATCTTCATTTGCAAGCAATATTCTATACAGAAGATACAACTGAATATGTAAAAAACGAAGTGGAAATAGCAAGGTTTCAGGTCACAAAATCAAAATGCAAATATCAATGCTATTTCTAATCCTGTTAACAAGTAACCAAAAACCAAAATCAAAAGAATTATGCCAATTACATTTTATATAAAGACATTTTATAAAAAGACTTCAAGACCTACGCACTTAAAACAAAAATAGGTAAATATATATGTGTGTGTCTATGCATATAGACAAATGAACTCTCTATTCATTGTATCTGCATATATATATATATTTGCATGTGTGTAATAGGGACTATAAATTGTTTTATACTTTGAAGTACAGAAGTTAAAATGTATAAAGCGATATAGGTTAATTATTGAAATTACTCTCCATAAAAATATTTAGCAAAATATTTAATTATATTAATTAATATACAGATTGTATAAAAAATGTTTTCACAAACTTTTAAATTATACCTCCAGGATATTGTCTTCCATGTCCAGAACACCATGTAAGCTTTATTCCTCATAAAATCAGTAGAGTATTAACTCACAAGGACTAGGTATTTAGGTGTCTATACTTTATTCATGTCTGCAGTGTTATGATATAATGATATCTAATTTTGGCCAAATATTTACATTTTTAAAAAAACATACTTTACAAAATCAGATAGGTTGACATTGAAATATTTTCCTTGACATATCTAAAATACATAGAAATCTATATTCAAAATATAATTTATAATCTTGGTGAATCATAATGATTATTTGCTATTTGCTGACATGACTTTTCTGACATGAAACACTTCATTAATCAATTTGATATGTACAAATAAAATTATTCAATTAACATAAAATGTTAGCTCTTATGCAGTATGTAACATAATGCTGGAATTGGAATAGAGAAACAATTTGCCTCATCATTCAAATCTGTAGGAAAATTAGCATAGCCTAAATATAATTTCTAATAAGTTTTGTGTTAAGTCCTTTATAAAGAACAAAATCTATAAGCTGTCCTAATAACAAATAACATTTTTTTAATAATTAAGGAAAATCATGAAATTGACTGTGTAAATATGGAGTATTCTGAAATTTGAAACCTAACCATAATAAAGGCTAATCACTTCATCATTTATAGATGTATCAAAAATAAATAATTTAATAATAAACATACCAAGCATTGCTAATTTACTGGGAATTTTTATTTTGTTTTTATTGTTTTTTTTTTTGAGATGGAGTTTCGCTCTTGTTACCCAAGCTGGAGTGCAATGGCGCGATCTCGGCTCACTGCAACCTCTGCCTCCTGGGTTCAGACAATTCTCCTCCCTCAGCCTCCCGAGTAGCTGGGATTACAGGCACGCGCCACCATACCCAGCTAATTTTTTTGTATTGCTCTGTTGAAGAGGACGACCATCCCCGATAGAGGAGGACCGGTCTTCGGTCAAGGGTATATGAGTAGCTGTGCTCCCCTGCTAGAACCTCCAAACAAGCTTGTTTTTATTGTTTTAAAGGTCTGAGCATACTGTAGTGAATATGGTCCATATACTATTTTTGCGGCACTACTGAAATTAATTCAGCCTATGTTTACTGCTTATTTTATTTGCAAAATGTTCTAGACTCCTCAAAACTACAAAAAGTAAACAGAGTTTATTTGTCCCAGTGCACTCATAAATCATATAAGGGAGATCATGAAATATTCTTCTTTCTGTGTGGCTTATTTCATGTATTATAATTTCCGGCAAGCTCATTCACATTGCTGCAAATGGTAAGATCTTGTTATTTCTTAGGACTGAATTAAATATATATATATATATATATATATATATATATATATATATATATATATACAATATAACATATTAGCATAATATGTAATATGTTAACATATTAACATAATATGTAATATATATATAAAATATCAGAGTTTATCCATTTGTCTGTTGATGGATAATGCATTGTTTCATATCTTGGCTATTGTCAGTAGTACTGCAATAAACATAGGAGTTCAGGTATCTTGACAAATTGATGAGTTCATTTCCTTTTGGTATATGCCCAAATACAGGACTGCTGGCTCATATGGTAGTTCCATTTTAAAGTTATTTAGAAATCTCCTTACTATATTCCTTAATAGCTATACCAATCTGCATCCTATAAACTTGTAAAAAGATTTCTATTTCTACACACCCTACCTACATTGTTATCTTTAGACTTTTTGCTAATAGCCATCCTAATGGGTGTGAGATTGTATCTCATAGTGGTTTTCATTGGCATTTCTCTGATAATTACCATTGTTTTTTTAAATTATTATTTAATTTTCTTTCTTTTTTTTTTTACTTTTTTTTGCATTTTAGGTTTTGGGTTACATGTGCAGAACATGCAGGATAGTTGCATAGGTACACACGTGGCAGTGTGATTTGCTGTCTTCCTCCCCTTCACCCACATCTGGCATTTCTCCCCATGATATCTCTTCCCAGAACCTACCCCCACTGTCCCTCCCATATTTCCCCCAATAGACTCCAGTGTGTAGTGCTCCCCTCCCTGTGTCCATGTGTTCTCATTGTTCACCCACGTATGAGTGAGAATATGTGGTATTTCATTTTCTGTTCTTGTGTCAGTTTGCTGAGAATGATGTTCTCCAGATTCATCCATGTCCCCACAAAGGACACAAACTCATCATTTTTTATTGCTGCATAATATTCCATGGTGTATATATGCCACATTTACCCAGTCCAGTCTATCATCTATGGGCATTTGGGTTGGTTCCAGTTCTTTGCTATTGTAAACTGTGCTGCAATGAACATTCGTGTGCATGTGTCCTTATAGTAGAACGATTTATAGTCCTCTGGATACATACCCAGTAATGGGATTACTGGGTCAAATGGAATTTCTATTTCTATGTCCTTGAGGAATCGCCACACTGTCTTCCACAATGGTTGAAATAATTTACACTACCACCAGCAGTGTAAAAGTGTTCCTATTTCTCCGCATCCTCTCCAGCATCTGTTGTCTCC
>CM052658.1:11628482-11649864 GCA_028533165.1 Leontopithecus rosalia | reverse complement strand
TGAAGTTCAAGGTGGTTTTTTCCAGTTCTGTGAAGAAAATCAGTGGTAGCTTGATGGGGATAGCAGTGAGTCTGTAAATTACTTTGGGCAGTATGGCCATTTTCATGATATTGATTCTTCCTAACAATGAACATGGAATGCTTCTCCATCTGTTTGTGTCCTCTCTTATTTTGCTGAGCAGTGGTTTGTAGTTCTCCTTGAAGAGGTCCTTTGTGTTCCTTGTTAGTTGTATTCCTATGTATTTTATTCTCTTTGTAGCAATTGTGAATGGCAGTTCATTCTTGATTTGGTTCTCTTTCAGTCTGTTATTGGTGTATAGGAATGCTTGTGATTTTTACACATTGATTTTGTATCCTGAGACTTTGCTGTAGTTGCTTACCAGTTTCAGGAGTTTTTGGGCTAAGACAATGGTGTCTTCAAGAAAAACTATCATGTCGTCTGCAAATAGAGACCATTTGGCTTCCTCCTTTCCTATTTGAATACCCTTAATTTCTTTTTCTTGCCTGATTGCTCTGGCTAGAACTTCCAGTACTATATCGAATAGAAGTGGGTAAGAGAGGGCATCCTTGTCTAGTGCCAGATTTCAAAGGGAATGCTTCCAGTTTTTGCCCATTTAGTATGATATTGGCTGTTGGTTTGTCAAAAATAGCTTTTATTATTTTGAGATACATTCCATCAATACCGAGTTTATTGAGGGTTGTTAGCATAAAGAGCTGTTGAATTTTGTCAAAGGCCTTCTCTGCGTCAGTTGAGATAATAATGTGGTTTTGGGTTTTGTTTCTGTTTATGTGGTGAATTACGTTTATAGACTTGCATATGTTGAACCAGTCTGGCATCCCTGGGATCAATGCTACTTGATCATGGTGGATAAGCTTTTCGATGTGCTGTTGCAATCAGCTTGCCAGTATTTTATTGAAGATTTCTGCATCTATGTTCATCATGGATATTGGCCTGAAGTTTTCTTTTCTTGTTGAGTCTCTGTCGGGTTTTGGTATCAGGATAATGTTGGTCTCATAAAATGAGTTGGGAAGGATTCCCTCTTTTTGGATTATTTGGAATAGTTTCAGAAGGAATGGTAACAATTCCTCTTTGTGTGTCTGGTAGAATTTGGCTGTGAACCCATTTGGACCTGGGCTTTTTTTGTGTGGTAGGCTCTTAATTGCTGCCTCAACTTCAGATCTTGTTATTGGTCTAGATAATTACCACTGTTGAGCATCTTTTCATATGCATGTTGGGAACTTCTTTATCTTTTCTTTGGAGAAATGTCTATTCATGTCTTTCAGCCATTTTTTAGTACAGTTATTTGTTTTCCTACTATTGAATTGTATGAGTTCTTCATAAATTTTGGATATTAACTCTTAGCAGATATATGATTTTCAAATACTTTGTTCTAATCCCCAGGCTTCCATTTCATTTTGTTGTTTCCTTTGCTGTACAAGAGCTTTCTTTAGTTTGATTTAGTAACCATAATTTATTTTTACTTTTGTGGCATGAACTTTTGGTGTGATATTCAAAAATCAATGCCAAGGTTAGTATCCAGAAACTTTTTCCCTATTTTGTCTTCTCAGAATATTATCATTTCTGGTCATACATTTAGGCTTTTAATCCATTTTGAATTGATTTTTCTATATGCTGTAAGATAAGATCTGAATTCATTCTTTTGTATGTAGAAATTCAGCTTTCCCAACACCATTTATTGAGGAGACTATCCTATCCCCATTGTGTCTTCTTTACATCCTTATCAGAAATAAAATGACTCTATATGTTTGGATTTATTTCTGGGCTTTCTATTCTATTCCACTAGTCTATGTGTCTGCATTTATGCCAGTAACATCCGATTTTTATTACTACAGCTTTGAAAGATAATTTAAAATCAGGAAATGTGATGCCTTTGACTGTGTTTTTATTTCTCAGAATTGTTTTGCCTATTATGGTTTTTTCTTTTACATTTTCATACAAATTTTAGGATTACTTTTCCTTGAAGAATATAAATTGAGATTTTGATAGTGATTGTGTTAAATATGTTGTTTGGGGTAGTATGGATTTTAGAAATTTTAACTCTTCTGATCTGTTAACAGGGGATATTTTTCCATCTATATGTGTTGTATTCATATTTTCATCGTTGTTTTATAGTTTTATAGTTTTTAGTATACACACCCTCCAACTCCTTGGTTAAATATATTTCTAAGTGTTACCGGAAAGGGGTCCCAATCCAGATCCCAAGAGAGGGTTCTTGGATTTCATGTAAGGAAAAATTCAAGGATAGTTCATAGAGTAAATTGAAATCAAGTTTATTAAGAAAGTAAAAAATAAATAATGGCTACTCCATGAACAGAGCATCCCCAGGGGCTGCTGGTTGCCCCTTTTTATGGTTTTTTTGATGATATGTTAAACAGGGGGTAGATTATTTATACCTCCCTTATTAGACAACAAAGAGTAATTTCTTGATGTTGTCATGGCATTTGTAAATTGTTATGGCACTGGTGGAGTGTAGCAGTGAGGAGGACCAGAGGTCACTCTTATTGCTATCTTGGTTTTGGTGGGTTTTAGTTGGCTTCTAACCTGTTTTATTAGTCATGTCTTTATAACATATATCTTGTGCTGACCTCCTATGTCATCCCGTGACATAGAATGTTACAGCTGTCTGGGAACATAGCCTGGTAGGTCAGTAGGTCTTAGTTTACCTAGCTCTTATTCAAATAATATTTCTCTGGTTCAAATGCCTCTGACATTTTCCCCTTTTCTTGTATAAGAAAACACTTAATCCCATGGTTTGTTAAGGGAAAAACACTCATCTTCTGTAACTTTTTCAGGTGAAATAGCATTGATAGCATTCCTGTCAAACTATGAGCTTCTCTCGTAGTCAGAGTAGAGAGATGTTCAGTCAGAAAGGATTGGTATGGCACATTCATAAATCTTGAATTCTGACAAAAGGAGGTGTCTGGAAGATTAGTAAGTTTTCAGTTTAAGAAAACATTGACTAAGTTTATTCTGTATTCCTATACAAAGAGTACAATAGTAATATAACAAAATAAGAAAAATTATCCCAACTAAATTAAGTTAGAAGGCTTTCCATGAACTGAATATCTGCTGTATTTAAGTTGATATAAGGTTTTTAGCTGATTCCAGTATGCCCAAAATTAGAACACTGATTCAGATTTTTATATTATTCATCCCTCTTATTTCTTTTGAGTTGCAGTAAGAGATCAGCAATTGGTTTACAGGAATAAGCAGGGTTAGTCTAAATTGTAGGAAAACAAAAACAAAAACTAAGACTAGAATCTAATAATAGGTGTACAATAGTTATTGAAACATAGTTTCTCTTATTTCACTCTCCATTTTCCCATATTTATTAAGACAAATCATGGCAAGACTGATTTGTTTTATTATACTTGGCCTGATTATTTGTCTAAAGTGCAGTAACAATAATTATTTTTCATATAACCTCCTTTAAAATTCATTTTAATGGAACTCTGTTCCATAGAAGGAATCTTAGATAAGAGATTTTTAGAGTCAGGTTCTGTCATGGGTTTGTATCCTCAAATACCTATAAGTTGAGTAAATTCATCTCCTCTTGAGGTTCCAAGATAACTTAGTGCTCCTAGGCCTGTTGTAAAGTGACATTTTTTCCTTACCACAGGTCAGAAACCTCGTACAGGGACTGTGAAAACAAGATATGAGGCCAGTTTTCTCAAAGGGCTTTTATTGCTTTTACAAGTCAAATTTGATTTCTTAAAGAAATGCATGTCATTCCAATCAAAGTATTGGTAAAATAACCAGTTTTTCTATTTGTGTCCTGTTAAAAAGAAATCATATTCTTTTTTTTACAAATAATTATATTGTCATAAATTAAGAATACTCACAAATGGTTTCCAAATTCTGGAGAAATCAGATAGAGAGAAAGAAATATGCTCCAAATTTTGTTCATAGGATTATACTTTACTTAATTGTTAAAAGTTGTACATAGTTTTTTAAAAAAGTTTTCTTGGCTCTGAAAAACAAAACAAAGGATAAATGGCATTTTAAGAAAAGTTAAAATGATTACTTTAGTGTCCTATTAGTTCAGTTTATGTAGTTAATTCCTGTTCTGTTTTGGTATTCATGAACATTCCAGTTCTCCATGAGAGTTCTGAAATTTGTTCCCTCTATTTTAATGTCACAATTTCCAAAGCTATCAGAAATCTCTGCCTATCAAAGTTCTACAATTGATTATAAAACTGTCTTCTAAAAAGGACCAGTATAAGACAATAATTGTCTGTGAATGACAAAATGTCTTATGGGAGCCTCTATTAAAGTCACAATTGATGGAATTTTGGTTACTTCTATGGACAAATACAGCCCAAAGAAAACAAAACACCATATTATATTTTACAATGTTTATTGCATAATTTTTATACCAAATAAGCCAAATGTCACTGTTGTATTAACTATTGATGTCAAACTTAATTCTTAATAAAACCTTATAGATAAATTCATGCAATCTTAATTAGTTTGACTATAAGATAAGATTATCATAAGACTTTTATAACCCTTTACAATTTTGTTTAATGATCAGTTCAGTGCTCTAAGAAAACCTGTTGTGTTTTTATTTTAATGTTCAATTTAGGGAAAGACTGAATAATACCCTTTTAATTTTAGTTAAGATGTTCACACATAGAAACTATTTTTCAATTAACTTTTCATAAACCTTTCACAATTTGTTTAAATGTTCAGCTTTATTCTATCTAACTGAAAACAATACTTTAAAATTTTAGACAAAAAATTACACATTCTCATGTCTTTTTTAATCTTGTACCAAAAATTCATTTCACTTTTCTTACACACATTATACGTTAAACTGTTTCTTTAGTACAATGTGAATTCGTCATGACTTTAGCTTTTGGTGAAAACCTTGATAAATGTGGGATTATAATTATGTACTAGTGTGGAGCCTAGAATGCAGGCAGATAAGATCTGACTCTTTCTAGAGTCTAGTTTATGTTTCTCAGGCCTTACCTAGCTGTAATCTAGGTAAGTTACACAATTAAGAGTCATAATGACATTATATGATGCTTTTAGGAGGCCTAATCATCTTTAAATTGTACAACATTTCTTGCATAAATTCCCTTTTATAAATTATTTCATGACTTACACAGATCATCTATGACGTGTTTTTTTTTAACATTTTTTTAACAACCTGTTATTTTATTTTAGGATAGGAATTTAGCATGCAATGTATTTTCTTATATAAAATTGTTTTTCTCTATAACCTTCTTTGCATAGTTATGGGGCATGGCTAATTTCACATGTTCGCAGGCCTTATCATCTAGAATCTAATGCTCCAAAATAAATTGAGCAATTTTTAAAAGTGAAAGAAGCATTATGACCTTAAGGCATTTAGTAAACCTAATGTCTGACCTGTACAATTTATACCAAATATTTACATTTTAAAAATATTTTTATTTTAAATATCATTATATATTTAAATAATTTTTTAAGTTATTTAATTATTTAAATATAATATATATTTAAATAAATAATTTTTAAAACTCTATTCCTCAAAGATTACCTAAATCACATGAACTGAAAGGTATTACATTTTTTACTTTCTGACCAAATATTTGATTTACATTCCTTATAATTAAACCAGTTAATCAAAGCTCTTTCATATATATAAACATCACACACACAACACATAAAAATATGCAGACAGAGATAAGAAAAAGGACTCATTCCCTAAGCCAGGAATTGAACCCTGAACCTGGGTCACCATTGTGAAAAGAGAAACCATGGCCACATGGTTACAAGGTCAAAATCCCAAGAACATACAAGACAAGAAGGAAACCTCATCCAGTATTTTTTAGGGAACTTCAGCAAAGTTTGTAATTGACCAGTTTGCTGGGCCATCTTGAACAGTGGGCTTACAGGTGTCGTAAGCCCCTGTTCTATTGTAAGGTACCCTTCTTTATGACAGAAACATACAGAAAGACACAGAAAGCACACCAGATTCACTGCTGCTTAAGACCAGCCGCAGAAGCCCTTTCTTTCATTAATCAAAACTTTACAGAGGACATAAATAGTGATTTTTACTATTTATTCAACCAGTTTGCACAGAGAGATAAAGGAAAGGGAAGGGAAGGGAAGAAAGTATTGCTTGTGGCAGGGTGGGGAAGGTGAGGTACATAGGGAGGCCAGTTGTAGCCAACACTGAATCAAAAGTTCAGACAGCTGCTTTTCCATTGATAAGGGATCTTTTCTACCAGTTCCGTCAGTTCTCAAGTTTCCCTTTTTTATGGAGCAAAAAGCTCCCATGTCCCACAATTACTAATCCTGTACATGACTAATCTTGTCACCCACAGCTATCAGTAAAAAGTGCAAGTTAGATAACAAAAATATAGCAGTTACAATCCCATAGTGCCAAACCTGTTCTTAGCTGAAAGAGATTTTGCCAAGAGGAACTATACTGAGAGAAGCCTCTCTGCCTAAATATTAGAAGAGAGTCTAACCTTCCTAAGTTGGGTCTCAAACCCAAGGTCAGTCAAGTGTCCTTGCCTTTTATTAAGAGGGGCCTTTAACCTCTCTATCTTAGAAGAGACTCTTAATTCCCCTTAATTAGGCCTCTAACCCAATCCCATCCTTTACCCAGGAAAACAACCACTTACCCAAAGCCAGCCAATCACCACTGCAGTCTAGTTCCTTTGGATCAAGGTGTTTCTTCAGTGTTGTCCCTTTGGGGTTGGCCAGAAAGATGTTACTGGATCCCACCACTTATCAAAGTTAGCCACTGAGTTGGGGGTTTCCTCACTATCATCCCTTTGTGGAGGCCAGAAAGATGTTACCAGATAGGTGTCCCAATCCAGACCCCAAGAGAAGGTTCGTGGAACTCATGTAAGAAAAAAATTCAGGTGAGTCCATACAGTAAAGTGAAAGCAAGTTTATTAAGAAAGTAAATAAATAGAGAATGGCTACTCCACAGACAGAGCAGCCCCAAAGGACTGCTTGTTGCCCATTTGTAAGGTTATTTTTAATTATATGTTAAACAAGGGGTGCATTGTTTATGCATCCTCTTTTTAGACCATATAGGATAATTTCTTGACATTGTCATGGCATTTGTAAACTGTCATGGTAATGATAAAAGTGTATTAGTGAGGACGACCAGTGGTCACTCTTGTTGCTCTTTTGGTTTTGGTGGATTTTAGTTAGCTTCTCTATTGTAACCTGTTTTATCAGTAATGTCTTTATGATGTGTAGTTTGTGCTAACCTCCTGTGTCATCCTGTGATTTAGAATGTCTTAACTATCTGGGAATGCAGCCCAGTAGGATTCAGTCTTACTCTACTCAGCTCTTATTCAAGATAGAGTTGCTGGTTCAAATGCCTCTGACATTAAGGATTGCATTTTTTTATGCTACAAGTGGTATTTTTTTGTCTTGATATCTTTGTTAGTTAGCTTGTTATTTGTGTATACAAATACCACTGATTATTTCACTTTGATTTTTCATCCTGCAATATTACCATATTCATTTATTAGTTCTAACAGTGTATATGTGTGTGTGTACTCTCTTTGGGTTTCTTTACATGTAGGAAATTGTCATCTGAAAACAGAGATACTTTTACTGCTTCCTTTTTCTGTTTTGTATGCATTTTATTCCCTTTTTTTCTTTGTTTTTCCTGCTTTGACTGCTCTTGTTAAAATGTCCGGTACTATGCTGAACAGAAGTGATGAGAGTGAACATCCTTGCTTTGTACCAGATCTTAGTGAAAAAGCTGCCAGCTTTCCCCCTTTGATTAAAAAATTAGCTGTGAGTTTCTCATAAGCGGACACTCATTTTGTAAAGAAACTTTCCTTCTATTCCAAAACTGTTTAGAGACTTTACCAAGAAAGAATGTTGAACTTTTAAAATTGCTTTTCCCATGCCAATTGAGATAATCATGTGGTTTTTATCTTTTCTTTCTGCTAATGTGATGCATAACATAGATTGATTTGCATATGTTAAACCAGCCTTGCACGCCAGAATAAATCCTACTTCATCATCATGTATAATCTTTTTGATATGTGATTGGATTTGGTTTGCTAATACTTTTTTGAGGATTTTTGCATCAATGTCCATTAAAGATATTGGCCTGTAGTTTTCTTTTCTTGTGATATGTGTCTGGTTTAGGTATCAAGGTGATGCTGACCTCATAAAATGTTTGAAAGTGTTCCCTCTGTCTGTTTTTTGGAAGAGTTTAAGACGTATTGGCATCAATTCTTCTTGAATGTTTGGTAGAATTCAGCTGTGAAGCCATCTGGTCCTGGGATTTTTTTTGTTGAGAGATTTTTGGTTGATTTCTCAATCTCTGTATTTATTGGTCTGTTCAGGCTATTTCTTCCCAATGCAGTGAATCAATAAGCAATTTTCTCACTTTCATTTTCTATTTTATGTATTAGAATCTTTCTTTTTTCTTAGACTAGCTAAGCTTTGTTCATTCTTATTTTTTTTTCAGGGAACAAACTCAGTTTTATTGTTTCTTGCTGTAATTTTTCTGTTCGCTGTTCAATTTATTTCCATTACAATTTTTAATATTTTTTTCTTTCTGCTAATATTCAGTTCTGTATGTTGTTCTTTATCCTCATCTTTCAGGTGTAAGTTAGACTATTTATTTGACAACTTCATTTTTCAGGCACAAATTCATCATTCTAAACTTTCCTTTTATAACTGCTTTTGTTGTGTTGAATTCGTTTTGATGTATTGTGTTTCCATTACCGTTTGTTTCAAAATATTTTTTAATATTCCTTTTGATTTTGTTTTGACTCATTGGTTACTTAGGAGCATGTTGCTTAAATTCCACATATTTGTACATTTTCCATGATTTCTCCTGTTACGGATTTCTAGTTTCACACCATTATGGTTTAAAAATGATACTAGATATTATTTCAGTCTCCTTCAAAGTTTTGACTTTTTTGTGATCTCATATAAGGTTTATCTTAGAGAATGTTTCATATGTATTAGAGAAATATGTGTATTCCTATTCCATTGGATAGTAAGTCTGCATGTCTTTCAGTCCCTTTAGTCAAAAGTACAACTCAAGTCCAAAATTTCATCATTCATTATTTTTCCTAGTTGATCTATTTGTTGTTGGAAGTGGGATATTAAAGTCCTCTACTGTTATCGTGTTGCCATTTACTTTTCTCTTCACGTTATTAATATTTGCTTTATATATTTAGGCACTTCTATGTTGGGTGCACCTATGTTTACAATTGTTGTTTCCTCTTTATTAATTAACCCTTTTATTATTAAATACTAACCTTCTTTGTCACTTGTGACAGTTATTTTTACATGAAATCTGTATAGCCACCCCTCCTCTCTTTTGTATTCCATTTGCATAGGATCTCGTCTACCATATCTTCACTTTCAACCTATGTATGTCCTTAAAGCTTAAGTAGACCTCTTGTAGGCAGCTTATAGATGAGTGTTGTTTTTTAATCCATTTAGATATTCTACGTCTTCTGATTGGTGAATTCAATCTATTTAGGTTAAATGGATTAGGTTTAATTCATTAGGTTTTCCTCCTTTCGTGTTTTAATTATCTAAGGTTATTATTGATGAATGTGACTTACTGCTACCATTTTGTTATTTGTTTTATGAGAATTTTGTAGCTCCTTTGTTTATTGTGTCCTCTCTTGCCTACCTTTGTGATCGCGCGATTTTCTGTAGTGCTAAGCTTTGCTTCCTTCTTCTTTATCGTTTGTATATCTGCTGTAGTTTTTTGTTTGGGAGTTACCATGAGGCCTACATTAACTATTTTATAGTTATAATCAATTATTTTAAGCTGATAATAACTTCTGTTGAATGCAAAATTTTTAGATTTTTACCCTCTCCTTCATAATTTATGCTTTTGATGTCATAATTTACATGTTATATTGTATATTTCTTAACAAATTTTTGTAGTTTTAGTAATTTTTGACCATTTTGAATTTTAACCTTCATGATAAAAATGTGTGATTTATATACCATCATTACAGTTTTGTAGTATTCTTGTTTTGACTACCTATTTACCTGCACCAATTTTTTTTTGTACTTTCATATGTGTTTACAATAGTAATCATCAGTTTTCCAATTCTGCTTGGAGAATCTTCTTAAGGATTTCTTATAGAAAATGTCTAGCAGTAATGAATTCCTTCAGCTGAGTGGATCTCCCTTGGGTCCGCAGCCCACAGGCAGCTGTAACAGCACTGGAATCCAGGGCACAGGTGC
Source organism: Leontopithecus rosalia (assembly GCA_028533165.1). Lineage (NCBI taxonomy): Eukaryota > Metazoa > Chordata > Mammalia > Primates > Cebidae > Leontopithecus > Leontopithecus rosalia. Next base: position 11,639,649 of record CM052658.1, on the reverse strand, counting down.
TTGGAGCAGCTACATAGCCAGTTTTCTAGGCTTACATGCTTGTGAAACTATTGTGGTATCTGGGACTTAAGGGTGGGTTCACTTTTCAAAGTCTAAATGAGTGCAATTTTCCCCCTAACATGGTGTGTGTTTCTCTAAAACATACCCCTGCAGCTTTAGTACAAGGGGATTGAAATGTAGCTGATATTCTTATGTGGAGGTCATGGAACAGCATGGCCATAGCTCCCAGAAAGAACAGGTGCTCTAAAGGGTTGGGCCTCAAGAAGAGGGCACAGCTGCAATTCAGGACCCAGAGTCAACAGAGCACAGTGGCAGCTCAGGCTCTTGGGGATAGGGGAGGGTAGTGAGGTTGCCATTTAATGGTGACTCTGGGCCCTGGGATGGTGAAACATGACAGTAGCCAAGGCTCTGAGGCCAGATGCAGCAGAAGCAAGTGCCCAGGAATGGCAAGATGGCACAGCATAGGCTCTTCTCTGGAGACAGCACAGCATGTGAACTCTGAGGTGCTCCTTCAATTGGGCTCAGAGCCTGCAAGGACTGTCAGAGTCTTCATTGGTGACAACTGTGGTAGTCCATAGTAGTGATGGGGCTGCCAGCGTTCTGTTGCTTACCTTTTCACTTTAGAAAAGAGCCTCTCCTGGTTCTGAGTTGATCCCAACTGGCGGGTGGGATACCAAAAGCAAGCGGTTTCTGTCCCTTCCCTAGTTGTTTCTTTGCTGTTCTCCAGAGCTCTCCTACAGTTGTTTTGGCAAAAATTTAGTTGTTTATTCATTTTATGAGTGTATGTGTGTTTAACTTGTTTTGCATTGTGAGGGGGAAGAATGCTAAGAGCTTCTAGTTGGCCATCTTGCTGACATCACCCCAGATTTGTTTCTTAAAAGCCTCTTAGGAGCACATTTGTTTTTGTCAGGTCTGGCTGCTATAACAATACTACACTCTGTAGACATAACAGCATTTATTTCTCACAGTTCTGGAGTATTAAGTTAGAAGGTCAAGGCACCAGCAGATCTGGTGTCTATGGAGGGCAATCTTCCTGGTTTGCAAATGTCTTCTTGCTGTGCCTTCACATGGTGGAGAGCAGGCAGAAAAGAAGCAAAATCCTCTAACCTACCCAGGAAGGCTTCACCCTTATGATCCAATTGCCACCCAAAGTCCCCACTTCCTAATACCATCATTTTGGGGGTTAGGATTTCAACATATACATTTTGGATGGATGCAAACTTTTCGTCCATAGCAATATTTATTTCCAATCAGATGCTGCCTGATTGGTTACTTTTTAAAAACAGCTATATGGACTATGATCTACACATGCCATAACATTCATCCATTTTATGTATTCAATTAAAGGTCGTTTTGTATATTTCTATTTCTGTTTATATTTCTACACTCACTACAATATAATTTTAGAACATTGCACTAATCACACTGAAAATATCTTATTTGCCTGATTAGTTATTAGTCTGCCATTCTTGAACTTCCAGTAAAGTGCATGAATGGGAAATGCTTATGATATATGTCTAAAAATTCTTATGAAAGAGAATAGATGGTTTGTAAAACTCTGAAATTCATAATTGGTATAAAATACTTACTAGCATAGGTATTAAAATAATTTTGATATTTTTATTTTTCCTAATTGTGAATGTAGGAGGTATTAAATATGCCATGAATTTTCAGTAATATTTCTTTTTAATCATATGAATGAAAATGATATGCAATTGGTTCATCTTCTGAACAAATATGATTTGGTATTTACCAGATGAACAAACTTGGTCAAGCATATTCTGTTCAGATTATATTAAACAATTTGTCTTAATCAAATATCTTGTCAAATAAGGTAGTAAATACTGTTAAACTAACACATCCCAAAATAGTATATTATTTAAGTAACCTTTCAATCAATTATGTTAACATTTAGATAGACAAACAATTAATACATTAATTACAAAGTCCTCTCTAATATAATTAGCAAATGTAAGATAGTGGCTATTTTTGCCTCATTCAACACTAAACATGAATACTATGAACAAGTTCTATTTTATTTTGGTATTTAACTTAACAGAAATAAGAAAGGGTAACTAACAACACTTTTTAGGCATAATATCTACAGTATAAAATTCTCACCCATACCGTATTTTTTTCTTTTTGGATATTTGGAAAGACTCCTAAATGAAATCTCATTTATTCAACATTTATCATTCATTTATATTTCTGTAAGTGGATTATAGTATCTTTATTAATGAGTCTTATCTTAAATGTTATCCTTGTTTAATAATTTTCTAATAGTTTACATATATTTAATAACCCCAGTTCATTGTTTCAAAGTATTTTCCTTGAAATAGTCTTCTGTGGGATATGCTGACAGGAACAGTTTCAAAGTCAAACAACTTTGGGAAAGTGCATATTCTTTAGAGATTTTCATCATTCATTTACATATTTAAATGCCTTGGAAACCCTGCAGTAGGAAAACCTACAGTATTTGGTTGTTTATAATCCCAGTTCCCCAAAGTCATTTGCTCATAGATTTAAAAATATACTAGAATGTAACAGCATCTCATAGAGTAGTGTTCTGTGGACCATTTCTGGGAAAGTATTGATTTAAGCCAAGAATACTAGCAACTGAGTGGGTTGGTTGGTTTGTTTTCATTGTAATGACTCTACTTTGGGATCCTTCATTCTGGGTATTTTTTCTATCTTTTCATTCATTCCGCAAGGTCTCAATGACTGTAGCATCATAGAAAATGTTGGCATAAAAAATTGCTAGTCTTACACCTATGTTGCTCTCCTAAGATATTATTTTAGATAATTGATATCCTTTGCATTTTTATAAAAATATTAGAAGCAGCTTGAAAATTTATTTAAAAAGCTCCTGAGATTTTCATTGTGATGACATTTGATGTACATATCAATTTAGGAAAAAATTAGTATCTCAATAACATTACATTTATGAAAATGTATATGTGGTGTCAGTCTTTACCACTGCATGCCTCTTTAAATTCGTCTCAACGTGTTTCATTGGTTTCAGTGTGCAGTTTTGCATCTTTTATCAGATTTATTCATGGGTAATTGATGATTGTTGATGACAGTAATAATATTATAAATTTATTTTCCAATTATTTAGTTACCACAGAAAAAAAACTTTATGTTGCCTTTGTTTCCCATAACCTACGGTTACTTACTGGTTCTAATAGCTGTATTTGTGCAGTTAATAGGGCTGCCATAAACATACCACAAACTGAGTGACTTCAACAAGAAAAATTTATTGTCTCACAGTCTGAGGGTAGACGAAGTCTGATATTAAGATGCTGGCAGGGCTGTCATCCCTCCAAAGTCATTAGGGAAAGATTTGTTTCAGGCCTTTCTCTTAGTATCTGGTAGTTTTTTGGGTTCTGTCTGTGTAACTAAAAATTCACATGGCATTCTTGCTGTGTGTATATCTGTGTCCAGATTTTCTCTTTGTATAAGGATACCAATCATATTAGATTAGGGGCTCAACTTCCTTCAGTACAATACAACTTCATCTCATCTAATTAATTTGCAATGAGTCTGTTCCCAAATAAGCTCACATTTTGTGGTACTAGGAATTAAGTCTTAGGAGACATAATTAAGGAGACAATTAAGTTTTAGGAGACATAATTCAACTCATAACAATGTTTTCATATAGATTTCAAAGGATTGTCTCTCTACATAGTTATTTTTGAATAATGACTTTTCCATTTTATCTTATAATTTATGCTTTATATTTCTTTTTCTCATTGTATTGTGTCTGGCTAGAATTTCCAGTACAATATGGAGTAGAAATGGTGAAAGTCCATATGGTTGCCTTCTTTCCTGTCTTAAAGAAAGACATTCAATATTTTCACATTATGTTCTACTTTAGCTGTAGATTTTTCATATATACCCTATAACAGGTTAAGGAAGTGCCCTTCTATTCTTTATTTGCTAAGAACTTTTTAATGATTTGTGTCAAAACTTTTGAATACTTATTCATCATGTATTGCAAGGATTATGTGATATTGCTACATTATTCTGATATCCTGTTAATATACAACTACTGAGCCAACTTTGCATTCCAGGTAGGGTTTTCAGATATGGCATTTAAATGATGTTGAGTTTCATTTGCCACTATGTACAGGATATGTGTACTCATGTTCAAAAAGCTAATGACTCTATACTTTTCGTATTTTGTAGTGTTTTGTCAGGCTTTAGTATCAGAATAATTAGGCATATAAAATGATGTGGAAAGGGATCTGGCCTCTTCTGTTTTCGGAAGGAATTTGTGTGAGATCGGTCTTATTTCTTCCTCTAAATATTGATAAAGTTTGCATTATGGCCAACTGGGCCTGAAGTTTTGTTGATGAAAAAGCTCTAATTAAAAGGTTAATGTCTTTAATAGATATAAGAATATTCAAATTTTGTATTTTTTCTTGTTTTCATTTTGTTAAGCTTTGTGATTTAGGTAATTAGTCTTTCATTCAAGGTGACATGTTAATTGGCATAAAACACTTCATTGCAGCTCCTTACTTATCTTTTAGTCATGGGTAGACTTACTGTAATGTTCTATTCTTTGTTCAAGTTTTTGAGAAATTTTGTACCTATTTTTCTCTTTAATTCCTGATCAGTCTTACTAAATATTTATAAACTTTGCTAAAATTTCAAAGGACAATTTTTGACATCCTTTTTCTCAATTGTTTTATCTGTTTCCTATTTCATTAATGTATTCCTTTATTTTTCTTTATTTATTGTGATTACTTTCTCATTTTTATTTTTATATAATTTTGGAATACAAATGCATGTTCCTTACATGCATATATTATGCAATAAGGAATTCTGTGCTTTTAATTTATGAATATTTTATTGCTATCAATTTATAATTTAGTATTATTTTCAGAAATTATCTTCTATATGATTTTAATACTTTGAAATGTATAGAGATTTATCTTTTGGCCCAGCAAATGGACCATTTGGTTTAACATTCCATGTGCACTTGAAAGGCACATGTATTTTGTGGTTGTTGGTTATAATGTTCTGTAAACATAAATTTTGCCAAATTGGTTGATAGTATATTTCAATTCATTTACCCTTAGTGACTTGCTTAGGTACATGCAGTTTCCAAATCACAGAAAGTCTCTTCCTGCTTCTGCAGTATCTGCAGGTTCATAACTTATACAGCAAAGTCCCACGGTAGTATCACATTCTAAAGCATATAGTGCATGGATCAAAGAGGAGTTTCATGCATCTCTCAAAGATTTAAACAAATTGATTGTTTACACACAGCTGCACCGGCATAAAGTAGCATTTATTCATTATCTGTTATCTGAAATCCTGAAATTCCCGGGTGTTTATGATGGTCTTACTGAAAAATGACATTTTTGTGTGTGTGAGGTGGGAGGGGCGGCATTGTTTTTTCTCATGTGAACTATCTTCACCTTATTACTTCGGTAACTTCCCACCTTTCGTCTTGTGTGTAATGCACAGAAATATGAAAATTGTTCCAGTTATTTTCTCTCTCCCATCATAAATATTTTTCTTGATAATTTATGTATCATTTTAGTCCAACTGTTTTTTCTCTTGATAATCCAACATAAATTGTAGTTTATCTTCTATTTAGAGGGTGGAAAATGGTGATATACTGCACTAATACAGAAAACGAGGGAACACTGTGGATGCTCATACATGAATTTTTTAACCCTTCTACACTCCTATGCTTTTCCACATACTGCTGCACCTATGATTGTGATTTTTCTTGTATTTTCCCTGGTATAATTCCTCTGGTATTTGAGATTATAATTATGTGTAACTACTTATGCCATACAGTTTTTTTTAATCACAGTTTTTTTTAAAACTGTGATCTTCTTTGTCATCTGTGTAAATGCTTCCCATTTCACAGTGTTTTATACTTAGTGTTTGGCACATGTTTTCTGGACAAAACTTGATCAAATTAGTGTTTGTTTGAAGACCTCTAACATAAAAGTGGAAAGTATTGAAATCTCAGGCAGGTATTAGTTAGATGATATCTAAGGTATCCTCCAAGTCCTACATGTTATATTTCCCTTTTTATTTTCACATTTATATGTAAAGTTTAGGATCTGTTACTGCTCTTGGAATGACCAGAGGCAGGGAAATATTCCAAATGCATGAGCTTCAGAGTCATCTGTTAACATTTCTGATTGATAATTTTGTAGCTGAATGCCTTTAACATAAAATGTTACTATAAATTTAAGGAATTTCCCTCTAAATATTTGTTATTTTACAAAAGCATTTCATTATTTTAGGGAGGTGTGTGTGTGTGTGTGTGTGTGTGTGTGTGCGTGTGTGCACCTTACCTAAGCATTTGCACATCCCTTGGGCCAAAGCAAGGGGACGTGTGAAAATATGGACTAAGTTTCTCAACCTTATGTTAATAGATGAATTAAAAGAGGAGAAAATAAAATCTGTCCTTGATTTGACACTGCCTGAAGTAGATTACCACTGTCTAATGTGTAGTATAATTTACTACTTAACAATCTAGGCTTTCAAAAATGTACTCTAACCCAATTGGAAATGTATTCTATAGAACAGAGTGGAAAGAGGGGCGTCTATAAGAAGAGAGGTGAAGTATCACTGCAGAAAAATCCTATTTTTGCTATTAATTATTAAAGGTCAGGAAATGAAGTGGCTCTTGGAATGGTATAGGCGAGTATTGCCTGAACATTTTAAAGCCTGTTTGTTATTGGGCTTAAAATAGACATTGTGAAGATACTTGAAGACTTCATGAGGACTTCACTGTATAACTTACGAACTTGCAGATATTACAGCAGCATGAATAGCCTTTCTATGATTTGGAAACTGCATGTACCTAAGCAAGTCACTAAGGGTATGTGAGCTGAAATACACTATCAACCAATTTGGCAAAATTTGTGTTTACAGAACATGACAACCTACAACTGCAAAATACACACACTGTTCAAGTGCACATGGGAAGTTAAACAATATGGTCCATTTCCTGTGCCAAAATACACATTTATATACATTTCAAAGTACTGAAATTATACTAATTGCAGGGACTAAAATGGACTTCATAATAAGGAGCTAAGCTAAAACTGTGATACTCTGTTTGTACTGAGGTAATGTATTCTCTTCCCGGGTCCACAAGGCGGCGTAGTTTCAAAGGCAAGACGGCCCCAGCACCATACCTCTGCCCACATCTCCTTCTGGGAAACTAGAGGTCTTTGTTTAACTTTCACGTGCAAAGGTTGAGGGGCGGGGTGGGAATCAAAGGTCAATCACACCAGAGAAAGTTTAAAGGAACTCCTTTCATAAGCCAAAAACTTGAATGGGGCGGGAAGATCTCACAGGTTAAATGTCTCCTTCTCCCACATTCAGACTCCATTTCTGGATCCTCTTCCAGTACTTCATGGGAGCTGCTCTCTCTATATTTATTTCTTTCTCTTTTTTTTCTCTCTCAGGCTAAATAAATCACTTTCTGTAAAACTCTTTGGGGTCCAATATTTACTTAAACAAGCCACCGCACCCAGTGGGATACTCCCTCCCATTTTTGGGTGAGTGAGGGACGAAGAATTTGGAAGAACACATCCCAGTGGGGAAGCTGAGCCTGCCCCACACCCCAGAACCCGATCTCAGTACGAACAGACCCTATGAGTAACTGTTTCTAATAATAATGTCAGCTAACTCTCCATTCTGAATTTATTTTAATCTCAATACAACAGGAAGGCCTTCTATATACCAGCTGTGCTATGAATCATTATGTACAAATGTATCCCCTCTCCATGTCTCAGCAATCGTATCAGAAGATAACACTATTAGGAAAACAGATATGTCCAGTAATGACTCATCAGAGGCAGCTCCTGGCAGGACTAGAACAACAGGTGGACTTGGAGGACCTGTGGGCTTGTTCAGGGACACCTAGAAGGAGGTCCACTTTGATCAGCCCTGGAATCTGGATTTCTAACAGGATGGCCACTGAGCCCCTATGTTATTGTTCCCAGACCAAACTGAGGGTCAGGCTGCTTATTCTCATGGCCCCATAATGAGATGCAGATGAACTGGGAGAGAAGGAAGTTTTTATTTCTGTAACCAGTTATATGAAGAAGTCTTGGAAATTATCACCAGACCGATTCAAAATTACAAAGGTTTTCTAGAGCTTATAAACATTCTAAGCTATGTGTCTATGTATAAATGTGCATTCATCTAAAGACATAAGTGATTGACTTCTTTTAGTCTATAACTAAGATCTGAGTCTTGAAGACTTTCCTCTGGAGCCTCAGTAAATTTACATAATCTAAATGGGGACAGGTGCTGGGGTGATAACCCTTGTCTTGTTTCCTGCTAAATCATGGAGGTTTGGGGAGTTCCTTCAGGCCCCCAATAAACTTGTTTGTGGAGGCCTGGGGAGTTTCTTCAGGCTCCCAATAAAAGGTATTTAATCCTAAACAGGTTCTGTTAAGAATTCCTTCATTATCTTGTCATACTTCAAGGCCCAGGAAAGGCCTAGGCAAAACTCTTGATGGGCTTTTATTACATTCCAGCCTTTGTATAAGGACACTGGTTCTTTCAGCTTTTAATATTTAACTTAACCACTCAGTCAGTGCTAAAACAGTTGTTATGGAGGCCTGAGTTAGTGAGACCTGGCCTGCCACACCCTTACAACTTATGTAATAAAATAAAATTTTATTTAATTAATATATTAATAAATTATATTAATAAATATAATTTTAAATTTGCAAGGTCAGTTACATATGGTTAGATAATTCGAATTGAAAGAGGAGTGCTAAAATATTAGATGGGAGAGCAAGGCAAGGTGTGCATATCCCTTTAAAGAGGCACCAGGATGAGGGAAAGACCTCTGCTGCCAAGGATTCCTGTACTCCAACCCCAGCTGCCTTTATCCTCTTTTATCTCACAGTGAAAGTCAGTCCCAAGTAGAGTAAACTTAACTGAAAACTTCTTGTTAATTAATTCCTAGAATCTTTAGCAGGAATTTCCTGGAAACAGCTTTAATAAAAACCAAGGGCCTTTCCCTGGATACTGTCTAACAGTACAGCTTTCATGTTCCTATAATAGCATGAATTTTGCATCTCATTTTGTTTATTGTTGTAATTAGCCACATGATTTGTTTGACAGTGTATCCTGGTTATTTAATTTTTATCATTTATACAATCATTTTCAGGCTAATTCTAATGCCAACCCTAGGACTCCAAATCTCAAAAAATTCTTTCTATGGCTGTGCCGTATTTTTCTCTAACACAATGGAAGAGGAAGTGATTCTCCTGTTTCTTGCTTCTTAACCACATGGAGATAGTTTATTAATGCACCACCATCGTTTGTGTCTCCTGATTTGACATCTGTTTCATACAATTATTCAACGATTGGACACAATTCAACCCATATTTTCCCCAGTCACCTTCTCTGTATCTTCAGTCTCCATATTGAGGGAACAGGCAGATCCCTCTTTATCTTCTTTCACAGATTTTCTCACTCTCATTTCCTGTACACTTCAGACATCACTGGACTCTTTTTAAGACCAGTATTGAAATTCCTCCAAAGTCTCTTTAAATGCAGGACTAAGCAAATGCTTTGTTCTCCCCTGTTGCACTTTCCACTTCCCACACTTACTTAACCCTTCCCAGCAACTTAATTTCTGAACTTCCTAGCTCTACTCAGTCCTTCACTGGGTGTGTTTCACACCACTGCCATCTTTACAATGCAATTCTCTAGTCTGGTCCTTGGCTCACAGAACATTTCTGGAAAGCAGTCATTGAGAGACTAAGGACTACCTCAGAGAGTCCTTAGTCTCTCTTTTAGATCTTCTCAGCCTTGTCTCTTTTTTATTTCAGCTGCTGCTGCAAAGAACAATTTTGTTGGCTCCTGCCAGCTTCACAACATCAAAGATCCTCACTTCATGCCCCAACCATTGACATCTTGTTTCCACCTCAGAGCTTTATGTGCATTCTGCATAGGAATAAGTTCAAATAAGTTAATGCCCTATAGAATAAACATTTGGCCAACCTGGGATGGAAGTCTTGGTATAAACACTTCCTTGTTTGTATGCTTGATAGTTGAATCAAATCTCTCTTTTTCTAATCCCCTCAACCTCCCTTCAACTCCCCTGCTCCAGAATCTCTGCATTCTCTAAAGCCAAGAGCAAGACAACCATAGATTCATTTCCTCAAAGTCCAAACAATTCTTTGCCATTAATCAGTCATTAACATTTTATTGGGGGCATAATAACCTATTATCCACAATATCGATTAAAATCCTTCATCTCTATGCTTCTCTCTTTAAAAAATATCCTCTCTTATACCTTCTTGAAGAACACAGATGCACTCAGGGCTAGCAACATAATTTCCAGGGCTACTGTAAAATAAAATTTAAAAACGTAGGTTTTATTGTTCACAAATTAAGAATTTTTAAATGGTGGCAGCAGAGCAATAAAGCAAGGTAAGAACCTTCTCAGTTGGGACCTGGGAGATTGCACAGGCCAAATGCCATGAAACCAGCAATATATGCCCTTTATAGGAGGCTCTATTTCTCTCTTACTGAATTATACAAGCTGCACATTAGTTTTGTACTACTTCAGTTAGTGCCTCTGCTACTTCAAAATTTTAAAAAGTTTACCTTTTTCAAAGTTAAATTATTTATGTTTCTAGATCTCATCTATTACTGCTTCCATTGATACCTATACATGACTTTTATCACAGTTTTCAGCCTCTTCAATCTTCTCCATTTCAATAACTCTCTTATGATTTGCTGCAGGAAAAGCAGAATATAGTTAGGCAAACACGTTGTCACTTTATATAGATATACATGTGAAGATTTAAATCATGCAGTTACCTTAGAAAAACTTAGGAACTTTCCCAAGGTATATATGGCTAGTGGCTGAGGGAGCTGAAATTAAACCATGACTTTCTGTCCTGCACACTCAGTTACCGTATAGTAATGCTGTTAGCATTAGGCTAGGCTCACTGGTCATAGACCTCAATAAATCTTATTCTTCAGCCGGGCGCGGTGGCTCAAGCCTGTAATCCTAGCACTTTGGGAGGCCGAGGTGGGTGGATCATGAGGTCAAGAGATCAAGACCATCCTGGTCAACATGGTGAAACCCCATCTCTACTGAAAATACAAAAAATTAGCTGGGCATGGTGGCACGTGCCTGTAATCCCAGCTACTC